>CM055650.1:7310676-7910676 GCA_029378325.1 Elaeagnus macrophylla | reverse complement strand
GTAAGCAAACTTACCTTACTTGAAACATTAAGCAACCACATGTAATAAACAATTTATTCAAGACAAACAACATGTCAATGCTTGTGTTTTCAATATGAATGTCGATGTAATGCATGGTCTCTACTTAAACAATGATCTTTGAAAACCATATTTCAAATAATGTCGTGACTCGTATCCAAAACATACAAAAATTTATCTTTCTTAATAGGTCGCTTCTCATAGCAAAACGTTAAAAAATGATCTTTCTCAATATGTCACGACTCATAACAAAACTGTTCAAAACTATATTTTATAGAATGTCATGAACTCTATCGCATGAATGGTGGAGCCAATACAAAATGTCACCCGTCGGCAACCAAAACAATAAATCACCCGTCGGTGACCAAACAATAAATCACCCGTCGGTGATTAGCACGCGTGAAGGGTAAGTGCAAGTGAGTCATAAAATCGTAGGGTCAAAGCTGGAATTCCATAACAAATGCTCACATGCAAAAATACGTTCAAATCATATGGTAAGGAACCAAATATCCTCGGGTACCCAAGGACACCTCCCCCACACGGCTCAAAACAATTACAATATGCTCCCAATTAGAGTCCAATCATAACTATGGTCAAAAGCATTCTATCAAACCATTTTCAAAAATCTGTTTGATTTTTAAAGTCGAAAGTTATAATTCAAAACATGAGTTTTTAACATCAAAAGTTTTGAATGTTATGCATATGAACATGCTTATGCCAATACTACATAACCAATAATCAATTATGCAAACACAAAGCACATATACATACGAAAATGAGATCACGCTATCTATTTAGCCATAACGGTTACAAACAAAACATATATGTAAAAACGACCACGAAAATATTCATACACAAACAAAGCAAACAATACTTAATATTACAAGTAGGGTTAGTCTACTTACTTGATACGAGCAACCAATACTGTTAAAATCACCGACTAATTCAACTGAGTTTAGCCTAAATAAATTATAATTGTATAATTATTAGATACTCATAATATATTAGGTATCCTCCTATATATATATATATATATATATATATATATATATTAATACTTAGGTATAACTCTTGTTTTTCCAAAAGTTTCATATTTTTATTCACAAAATTATTAGTTGTTTCCACTGTCAGCAGAAACTAAATAATTAATTTCAAACTTAATTGGTGTCATAAGATAACCAAATTTTTCAGAGTTTTCATAAAGGTATAGTAAAATTTTCAATAAATTTTTTTAGGTAAAACCGAATGCTAAACAATTACAAAAGTGATTTTTATTCGATAACTTTTAAAACTGCCAGTATAAGAAAATCAGCAATACTACTGGACTTAAACAATTTTAGAAAAATATTGGAAAATCATATCAAATTGAAATTTTAACCATAGTTTTATAACTTAAATATTATTATACATAAAAATTTACAAATACTTTGGAATCTGTTTTCATAGGTAAAACGGGTTTTGAAACTAGTTCAATAAATCTGCTGTAAAATATTTGAACAACAAACATATATAAATAAAAAATTCATAACATATATATATCTGATCTAAAAATCATAAAATTTTATCAAATAATAAATAAGACCCATATAACGTATTATAAAAATTTTCACAAATTTTTAACATTTATAACACCATAAATTAATTCCAAACTTTTCGTTTTAATTTGTCAGGTTTCCTGTTTCCAGCATAAAATTTTGACTTCAAAAAATTATATTAAATTAAATACATCGAATTTTATAAAGGTTCTAAAGACTAAATTTTTTTTATTGTGTATAGTTATAAAGAAAAAAATTTTATCTTCAAATTGAAATCAAAACCCATATAAAACAACCCTAAAATTCGAGTAGTTCAAAAACTGACAGATTCAAAACACAAACTTCACAAATTCATAACAAATTCAATATAAATGATATTTTGACAAATAAATATTCGTTGAACTCTTCAAGAAGTCTAGTTTAATATAAAAATAGTTTAAGATTTTATTGAATAGTATAAGGTTTCGAAACTAGTTTATTTTCAAGATTCTGCAGAAAATTTGCAAACAATTACTTTATAAAATTTCTTAGAAAAATCACTAAACATTAACCATAAACCCTTAAATCATAACTGATAAAGTGATGGAGGAAAATTAACAAACGTACCTAGTTTACTTCATGAACTTCTATTCTCTTATGACTGTTGTTATGAAAGACATATGTGAGAAGAATAGACGTAGGGTTTTTTGTTTCTCCTTTGGTCTAGTAAATGATTTATATATTTTGTTTTAATAAAGAGTTTATATGTGAATAGAAACCTATTCTTCTTAGGATATTCTAATTATTATTGTCATATTCTTTGAATTAAATAAGAGTCCAATATACCATAGACAACAAATTCAAACCTACTTTCTGCTTTATCTTTAAAGAGTTTATTTATACTTATAATTCTATTTTAAAATTATAACTTACTCTCAAATAACTCTTTATTTTTTAATAATTAATGTTATTTAAAAATTTGAAATATTACAAATAAGGTGTATTATTAATATAAAAATATGGTACCAATAAAATTCCAATCCCAATAAAATCTACATATAAGGATAAAATTTATAAAATTCATTAGTCAATCAAAAAATTTACACCAAAAATGTATATGGTTTGATAAAAAAAGAAAAGAATATAATCGACATCGACCTATAAGACATATTAAATGAACAAATTCAAATAAAATAAAACAAAATAAAATAAATAAAAATACCTTATACATGCGTGTATTTTTAAAATATTCTTAACATATGTTGAGTTTTTTGAATTTTAAAATATATGTTTTTGAATTTTTTTTTTTGAGTTTTCATTACACACCTTGTAGTTGTGACATAAGTTTGTAACATGAGTGTATGACTAAAAATAGAAGAACATACCATTACAAAATTTGCAAAACTCTTGTGATAATTTTTTTTTTTCTTTTTTTGCAAAACTCTACATCAGTAATTTTATCCTAAAATAAATCTTTTAAAACATGTATGAAAGCAATTTAGCTGCCATCAAGTTAAAGATTTTTTTTTCCAGTACTTGTAAAAAAGATAGATTTAAATCTATCTAACTCACATATATATTTAGGCTTTTCGTACTTTTTTTCTTTCTTATATAAATCGGTATTTTAATATAGGCGTTAATATAAATAAATGAAAAATAGCGAACATTATTCCGTCTCTCCCAGAAGTCTTATTTTTGTTATAAAAAAAAACTTTTTTCTTTCTTATATCAATTTACTCTTGTATTATTTTTACTTTTAGATAGTATCACTATTGTAGCTCTATTAATTAAGAGTGTCCAAAAAATCACACCAAATTAAATTAAATTAAAAAATGAAATTAATATCAAAGGTTATGTGAGTTAAATTGTTCTAATTTATGTATTTTTAAACCGTTTTTTAAACGATCTAACTCAATTTTTTGAATTTTTAACCATTTAAATCAGACCGAACCGTTATATATTATATATATAAAAAAAATCTTATTTTTAAAAATATATTATATTATTATTTATTCTAAAAAATAAGAAATATATTATATTATTTATTATTAAAAATTAAATATAAACAAATGTGTCATACAGTCATATAATACCTCTCTCTCTATCTATTTTATAAATAACTCCCCATCCACGCTGTTTTGCCCCTTTTATTTTCTTTATTCCTTTATCCTGTTTCCGCCTCTTTTTCTTTCCTTTTTTTTATTTTTATTTTTAATTTCCTTTCTATCTTTGATGCCATCTTCGTCATCTTTTTTTTCGCTTTTATTTTATTCTTATCACATTTATCATAATTTTTTAAGTTAAAATTTGATACACATTAAATTATAATTTTTATTTTTGTAGTATTTATTTATAATATATTTTTTATGGTATATGTTGATATATATTATTTCTATTTAATTGAACATATATATATTATGTATAATTAAATTTATGTATTTTTTGAATAATTTTATCATTTCTACTTAATAAAAAGTGGGAGTTGTCTTTAAAAAAACACATCTATATCAAGAAAAAATCAGATGTTGCATAATAGAAAAAAAAAAATGTAACATCATATGTATCACTTCAGAAAAAGAACATATATGTCAAATACTAAAAAAATACATGTGTCATATAGTAAAAAAAACATATTTTTTTTAGTTTCAACTTCTTATTGTACAGTTTTTAGTTGCATACAGTTTATAATAATTTTACTTTTTATAAATTTTATCAACTTAATTATTAATTTATATAAGATATTATATGATTTAAATTTGTAATATATTTAAAATAATTTGGTTATATTTAGAGTTTTTTTTTTTTTTTTTAAGTTTCAACAAAATAATTTGAAGAAAAAAAAATTAAAAAATATCATAAAAAATGTTAGTTAAATTAGATTGGACCGGATAGTCTAAATTTAATAATTTTATTAATCAAACGTCCAATTCAATTTAATTTAAGTTGTATATTAAAAAAAAATTATAATTAAAAAATAGACCTGATTGGACCTTTGACACACCTAGAGACAATAATGAAATTATTCTTAAGTTAACGTTGTTTTAAATTTTTGAATTTTCTTTTTCCTATTAACATTGAGTGGCCGTCGTTATCAAAATGAAATCCAAACTTCATCTCAGTTGGGTTTGAGTTAACTTCACTATATGTATATATGGTGCACCCACTTTCTTTTTTATGCGCGGATCCAATACTATAAATGGTATTGCTGTTGTTAATATTATTTATTGAAAATCAATTTCATACTATGTGTCAATATAATCAAATTTTAAACATCATGCCTAATTACCTTTACACTTTGTTTGGATGGCATTTGAATTAATCCATGATTTGAAATTTTGCATTTGGGTTAAAGTCCATTTTTAGGGTTTGAATTTTGCCTCAACATGTTTTAATCTTATTCTCCATTTCTATCTAAAAAGTAAAGTAAATATTTCAATCGTTACAACTTTTTCTTTTAATGTAATAATGCGTGTTTATTGTAAGCATTAAATATGTAATTTGAACCCGTATGAAAATTAAAAAAAAATTATTATATATACGACTTATTTATACATATAATTTTTTTTTTCAACTTGCTCAAAAATAAAAATAAAAATATATGTTATTTATTTTAAATATAAAATAATATATATATATATATTTTTACCAAAAAGGTTAAAAACAAAATTATGGGGGACAGGAGAAAAAGGGATTGATTTCAGGATGAGTACCGACTACCGAATACGTACGGAAGGCACATATTTTTTTTTTTTACTATTTAGTAAGAAGCAGAGGCCATGGCAGTTCCTATATTTGTTGGGAGTTTACTAATGTTTGAAATATTTGGAGGAAAGTCAGATATTGCATTGTACAGAAATTGGGCAACAATCATAGCACTTGGTTCAGCCACATGTTTTTCCCAAGCATCTTCAGCTTCTTGTCCTTCCTTTGTAAAGGCCTCAGTGGCATCCAAACGATGCAGAGTCCAACCTTTTATGCTTCTAAGTCTCTGTATTTTACCCAATTGACGACAAGCTAATTTGCAGGTATTTTCCTTTACCTCGTTTATAGCTTCTTCAAGTAATTTAGCACGAGCCCTTTTGTTCAAATTTGCTTCATGTTTGAAATACTTATCGAATTCTGGAACTCCAATTGCTTTCCTTATACCTTTTGAATAATTTGCATTGGGATCAAAGAACTTTCGCACCTCATCCACCATGCCATTTTGGACCATTTTGTCAACACGTTTTGATACGAATGAGTGGAGTACAGGCATAGATACATCTACCCAAAGGAAGCAGCATTGGTATTTTGATCTGAGTTTGTAATCGTAGTTGTCCACCAGGTGTTCGATGAAATTGTTGGAGCCTCCAACGATGACTGGAAGCCTTTTATTGCCTAATATTGATTCAATGGAAAGTGAAGCCATGTCACAGAATTTTGTTGCTGTGAAATCTGCATTTGGATTCAGAACTCCTAGCAAATGATGAGGTACCCCGTTTTGCTCTTCTTTAGTTACTTTATTTGTGACTATGTCTAGGCCTTCATATACTTGCATTTTATCAGAGTTTATGATTTCTGTTGGAAAAGGATTAGCAAGGTCAATGGAGAGTCTTGATTTTCCTGTTCCTGTGGCTCCCATTATAATTACTACTTTGTCCTTTTGCCTTTGAGGATTGAAGATATCTAATTTCAACCTATTGGGTGGGATTTGAACTGAAGGTTGTATTTGTTTACACATGGACATGAGCATCATGTTGAAATTCTATATTGGAAAGAAGAAAAAAAACTTAGAACAACTAATTAACTAAGGTTGTATCTAAATTATAATTACAAAAGCAAAAGGGAATTAGAAAAGTTGAAGTAATAACTTATAAGGAACCTTACCTGATTAATTAGTATATTGGATGAGGCAAATTGAATAGGTTTGAATGGTATGTGGACTGTATTAACTTAGTTGTTGGCTTTATAAACTATGATCATGCAGAGAAGCAAATATGTGTTGTTTGGAAAGTTAACCAACTGCATGAGTCAATAGGCAAGATGAAGTGTATTTATAGTGAATGGGAAATGGTCAATTGGGTCATTTTTTATGTGGTCAACGAGAAGATAGAAAAGGAGTGGAAATTCAATACTCTCTTCTAAAATTTCAACTTTTTCGCTACTTTTTTGTTTTAGCAGCTTTGTAGTGTATATCTTGGACTTAAATAGCATGCGCATGTTATTCATTAAAATTAACTTTAAAATATCATATTAATTATATATAGTGTTAGTATGTAAATATATATATGTTTATTTTGTGGCTTATGAGGCTTGTATTGTTGCTCATGATTATTAAAGAATTTCATGACTGTCACACATGGAAGACTATGAAACGGATATGGGATTGGCGTCTAGTGGTTTTGTACTGTAATGAGTCACTCACAAATTGCAGAAGAATATGGCTTTGATTGGGCATCTTTTTTGGACGAATTAGGCTTCCCTTTTTTTTTTTTTAAAAAAAAATTATGAATTCTGTTTGTTTCACAAATTTCATTTTGGTTATTATTTTGCTGGCTTTATTATGTGATTAAAAGCCTTTCCCACATGCTATTGAGTATGATGGCGATTATAGGGAGAAAAAAAAAACACTTATATTTAGAAAGTATTGTTTTTTCTATAGTTTAACTTCTTGATATAGTTGGTTTCTGACACTACTTATGGTATTAAAGCTGAAGGTCTTATATTCAAATCCCAACAACTTCAATTATTGAATTTTAATAATTCAACTGTTTGTCGCACTGCCAACACTTGTGCGGCACATGACAAAAAGCCCCAATTTATTTGGGTTTTAAATAGAAATCTTTTGCTGGAGTACCATTAAGATACCAAACCCATGAATTAAGTATCAAATAACTCAATGTTGCATTATTTATGATTATATCAAGTTTAAAGTGAAAATACTTTTCTTAAGGAAAAAGGCTCCATTAAGAATTTCACACTACAAAATTTTCAACGCGCATCACAAGATAATAATATATATTTTTTGTACGTACTGTTATCTCAATTCTCACATTACTTGGTGCAATACAAAATCTTTCACAACTATGATTTGTAAAGTATAGTTAGTGAGTGTCTAATACTATGCATGATATCATAATTAAAGATGTCTAGTACAATCAGAATATAATATATAGTCAAGTATCATATCACTTACTATCCATTGTCTATGGTCCAAGCTCTACTAGTGAGGACAGTTCAGTACCACTTTGAAAAGTTTCTTTAATATTTTACATGCTAACTTAGATTCTTAAAACGATTACTGATAGTTATCTTAATTGGAGTCAACTGTAAAGGTTGCATTTTTGTAAGCTATGGCTGATTCCTTCGTGCAAGTGGTTTTCATACATATGGCCTTGATTTGACATACATATGGACTACTTTAGTTCATTCAAGTACCTCTTTAAGTTTTATAATGTGTTAATAATTAAGATGATACTACTTTGATATGACATATAAGGAATTAAAGGTGCTCTGATAATTAAGTAATGGAGCTAATCATTCTTTGATACTCTAATTTTTATATCTTCTAGCTAGGTTTCGTCACGGAGATTATTTACTTCATAGAACTGCTCATGATGAATGATTGGCAATAGTCGCTCCCCAATCACTAGCTAGCATGCAATTTTTTGGTGAAGTGATTCATAAGCTTCTCTCATCTTATCTTATTTTTCTTACTATTACTACTTGCTACTTGCTACTTGCTACTTGCTACTTACTACCATTCTAAATGAGGGAGTTTGACAAAAGTTTAGGAAATGACATTTCTAGCTTCGTAACTTTTTATTAGACCATTCTGTTATCTTAAAGTATAATATGTCATCAAATTATTGGTTAACCTTGAATTATATTTGAAAAATTTTTAGTTTTATTTTTATAATAGTAATAAGTGATTGGTTGAAGGTTTAACATGTTTAATATATTAAATGCAACGGAATAGAGTTGCAACTTAAATATCTTAACTGTATTTTCATAAAACTTAATTTGATAATCTAGATGATGATTTGTTTTATTTGGACTATGCATTGAGTTTATTATTGTCTATTTGTCTACTTCCAAGCTTTGATATTCTTTTCTTATTAGGTTATAGGAGGCTGGCTTTTTGTTTTCTCACAACCATAGGTTTAAGTCTTATTAGTTTTCTTCCAAGAAAGAGAAGATAAAGAACATAACTGTTGGAGTTGATGGCTATAATAAAAATAAAAAAAAAAGTTCAAAAGTTGAAAAGACTTTCGTGTATATGATTAATACATGCTGAGTGTTTGCTTTGGCCGAATAAATTTGATTATTGGCTAAACATTTGAAAGCCAAAAGGTTCTTTCCAAAAAAAAAAAAATTTGATGCCAAAAGGTTTCCGAACTATACATGTATGAAGAGAGAGCATCGAATCGACTTAATAACTGAATGAGGAAAGCCATTAGTCTTGTTAATATTAATTAATTCAAACTTATGAGTTATAATAGATTATACTCAATTTAATATTAAATTTTTTATATCATATTATAATAAAGACATAGAGTTACTACTAAAAAAAATATAGAGTTAACACATTATAATTAATTTATAAAAAAAATTAAACAAAAATATAAGTTAATAAGTATTAGTGTCATTCATGAATAAAATAAATTTATTAACTAAAAAATCTAGGCAAATACATATATGATTTAACATTTAATTTATAATTTAAAAAGTAAAATATGATTTAGAATTTTAAATTTTAAGACTATATTTAAAAATATATATTTATAAACAATATAAAACTGACTAATAATAATAAAAATAATAAAATTTTTATATAAAAAATTTCAAATAAATTCTAAAAGATTATTAAAATAAAATATCAAATAATATAATATTAGATAAAATTAAAATTTAAGTTAAAATAAAATAAAATATGATGATTATAAACTTAAAAGCTTTAATATGAAACTTATCATATACTTATTTTTTTAATTTTATTTTTATAATATTGAATTTAAAGTTAAATATTTTAATTTTTTTTGGATTATCACATTTAAAATCATTTTTGTATAATATATGATTACAATTTTGTTTATATTACTAATAGTTACCAAATACATAAAAAAATGTATATATTTAACCACTTTATTTATAATTTATATAATTTTTATCTATGTATTTGTTAAATATTATTAATAAATATCAAAATATGTATATAAAAATTAGACACAATATATTATTACAAATAAAATATTTATTTAATGCTAAAAATATATATATAATTGAATTTTTGTAAAAAAAAATTGGCTGAGGTTGCAACTCCGTTCGGCTCTTGTGATGCTCTGTATATGTGGTTTTGTGATTGAGTCTTATTTAGGTTTAATATTATTCTTGGTATAAAGGGTATATTGGGTGTGGATTAGGCAATTGACCTAACCACGTTAAAATTATGTCTTGTTTGCTTGTTGATTTTTTATTTTAGCAATTTTTTGTTGTTGTTTTTATTTAGTTATTTTTGCGCTTCTGTATTGCCCAACTACCACAAAGGAAAAGCTTGGAGTAGCATAAACTATAATACTTCTGTCTTGAAGTGATTATTTAGTGTACATGTATGTTTTAATATTATATCTAATAAGGAATAGGAAGAGGGGCACAAATGGTACTTTAATTTTGTTATTATGAAAAATAATTATGTTTAGTTTCATAATTATTAAAAATTAGTAATTAAAGTCCGATAATTATTCAAATTAATGCGCTTTAGTCCCAAGATTAAAGTGCAATTTTTACACTAAAATTTCTAATTTTCACAAATAATAGAATTAAAGTGCTTATTTTTATATAATAACAAAGCTTTTAATTCATTTTCATATATAAAAAAATAAGATATCACATATATATTCATTCAAAATCGTAGGGGATCACTTTTGCAAAATTTACAATCGTTTAGTTTAAAAAATAATGCAAATAAGACTAAAATATATTTTGAAATAAAACAATGACAATAGTACCAAGTCGAAACCATAACAAATCAAGCATTATAAACAAACAAACAAAACTTTGCCCAAAAAAAAAAAAAGGGGAATATTTAATCAATAGAAAAAAAAAAAATATATTGAATTGTTGAATATATTGTTACAGTCATTTTTATTATTATTATGAATTGTTATTCTATTTATACACTCAGTAGAGTCTTTTTGGTTTGTGTTGGCATTCTAGTGAGCAAAATATGAAGTATGTATTTTACTTTGTATATATGTTGGTCCCTTTATAACATTGATCATTGATGGTTCAATATCACACATTTAAGATGCATAATATATATTCATGATACACACACTCACTTATTTAAGGATTGCATATAATATGTATGTTTAGGGTGGTGCATTACATGATAGAGGAAGTATTTTGAAAAAATACTTAATATTTTTGAATTAAATAATAACATTATGTGGAGTTTGTTGAGGTCTCACAAGGTTTCAATGAGAGTTCGCTAGCCCTGCTAATGTGTGTTATAGAGGGTTAGCCAAGGTTCTCAAGAAGGCCAAGAGATCCTTGCGTGGCTGTGGATCTTGTTGAGTGGTCAGCGAGGCCTCATCGAGACATCAATGAGGTTTTAATGAGACATCAACAAGGTGTTTGAAAATGCTAGAATTTTTTTTTAAAAATACCCTTTCTCATTTAATGCTTTGGTAATTAGAAAACGCAGGAAATCTCTAGCATTTTGAGAATTTGATTTCAATTTTTTTTTTTTCTAATTTAGTGGTATCTATGATAGATATTAAATGTGATTTTGCGAAAACTTGTTTTAGAGTGCTTAATTAAAAATAATTAAAATCAAGATATAATTGTGTATATAGGTTCATGTGCATGAGAGTTTTCCTAACCTAGGTTGTTTATTCACTATACTGAGTTGTTAGTGATTGATCACATCATATGATAATAAAGCTCCAAAGACGAACAAGATTTACATGGATCGGGTGCTGTGTAAATAGCGTTAGTAGCTTAGGCATAGTAGAGCAATGTGCTCTAACTGATAAAGGTGTATTTATTTTTTATATTTTTGGATCGTGAACTATTGATTCATTATTTAGTTAATTCCTTGCAATCCGTGGACAATACCACAAAAGTGTTGTATTCTACGTAAATTTTTCACATTATATTATTGTGTTTGCATGAGTTGAGTTAGTATAATCATTTTACACTTGGATATGTTTACATATATTAGGTTTTAAAGTGATTGGAACACGTTTACTTTCTATCTCTTATTCTATGTTTTTCCTTGTCTATATGCTTTTCAATATGCATGCATTTTATTTCTATTATGTGCTAGTTTAAAAAATAGGGAGAAGTTACACAATAATATTCTAGTTTATGCTCATGATGTTGCAATAATACGGTCATATGGGTTACCATAAGGGCTTCCAATTTGGTTTTGTGGTTCATCTGACTTCAAAGATCAATCTTCATGATAAAGATTGTTAAGGGCTTGTCTTGTAATATGTTATGTTTTCTACATTCAAACTCAAGGTTTTTAACTTATTGTTATTTGGTAATTAATTTTATTTTTAATTTTTATTTGTCTAATCTTATAACTTAAAAAAAAAAAAAATTCAAAACTTGTTTTATGTTTCCAGATTTTAAAGTTTTCATGATTAAATTTAAAATCTTACTCTAATACCTATTTCAATCCCCCCATTTTTATGTTATGTATTCATATTTTGAAAAAAAGAAACTCGTATGGTTACAAGTTTACATACAAGTTTCTGTTTTCTTAAAAAAAAAAAAATGAGGTTTAATTATTTCATAATTCTTCTTTATATATAGAATTTTATTCTTAACTCTTTTTAAAAAAAAAAATATTATTTTTCTTACAACGTAATATAACATATATTTTTTACGAATTTTTTTTATTTTATTTCAAACATGTGTTGTTTTACTTTGTATATAAAATACTACAGCCGACATTTTTTGACATGATTTGCAAACTCGACATGACCCACCAACAAAGTAATCAAGTATAAATTGGCCTTGAGTTGAGTCGTAATTAGGTCAATTCATTTAAAAAATTAGATTATAACGAGTTAACCTGGATAACTCGTGATCCATATAGTAAATAACTAAAATAATTAGAATATATATGTAATTGTTTCTAATCTAATTATTTTGTACGTTTGTATTTTGAAATATTCTTGGAATAATGTTCAAAATTATTTTATCTTTTATTTTTATGTTTTAATTTATTTATAATAATAAATTATTTAGTTTAATTTTGTATGTTTGATTATTTATTTAAGACTTAAATAAATTTTTACTTAAAAATAATTATGATATGTATTTTTGTTAGAATTTTTTATTATTATTTAAGATTTTGTGTTACAATACTTTTAATTATTGATATTATTTTTATTTTATATTAGTTAATATTATAACATTTTTTTGTTGAAATAATATTTAAATTAATTTAATTTTTTGAATCTATTTAAAATTTATTATGTTAATAAGTTACATAAATATATATAAATATTTGATATAATATGTCAAATATTTTTATATTATAAATATAATATATATTATTTGGTATATTTAAATAATTTTAACGTTAAATCAAACCGTGACTTTTGAGCGCAATAAATGTATTATTCATGAGAATTTTACATTTTGTCTTATTAATGAAGTTCAATGTGATAAGAAAAATATACAAGAAAAAGGTTATAATTAATCATTTCTATGCAAATGGATAATACTATGCCTCATAAGTGATAAACATGCCATCAGTTCACAATCACACAAGATGATAAGAAATCAAATTGAATTTTATGAGTGCAGTTGAATTATTAAACCAACGATGGCTAAACGTCATTGCTTTTATAACAAATTGTAAGAATTTGGGTCAATCCGATTAGAAAGGATATAGAAAAATGAATCGTACCTACTACCTAGAGTCCTAAGTCAGTACAAATATGATACTCAATACTTAGTCACACGGTCATGTAAATTGATTTTGTCATGTCATTTCTTTCTGAATAACAATATATTCATTTTGTAGTGTTTCTATATGTATTTTAAAATTATGAAACCAAGATTTTTCTTCATTGTTTAGAATTTAAAGACGTTATTTTCAAATCATGCTTTTTTCTATTTTGTTGCTTATGATATCAATTCCTATGATGTAATGTTATTACAGCCAATAGTCTTTGATGCCTCATCTTCATCTGAAAGAAACCATTGTGGTTTAGATTTTGATAACTTTGGTGTGAGAATCCACTTCGCTTTTATTGTGTAACCAATATCAATCAAGTATGTGACAAATTTATAATCTTTTCTTTAGATCATTCTCAGTTTGATAAATAATTTTTTTTTTACTACCGAAACCGAAGTTACAAAACTACTTTAAACCTTTAATTATTATAAAACTACCACCTAACTTTAATTATTGTTCAAATTTGTCAAAAATTAATGGAAAAATTCACATAAGTACTATAACCTTTAAAATAATTTTGTTTATTTTTTTACTATTTAACAGTGATAATAATTTTGTAATACATCTAAAGTTCAGTTATATTTTGTAACAATTTAAAATTTAATGATACTTTTATAAGTATTACCATAATTCACTGGTAAAAAAATTTATTAACCCTTTAGAGTTCTATTCAAGATAGAGAACATCAACATCCTTTTAATTATTAATATACATTTTTTTTTTAATAATAAGCTAAGAAATGATAGATGACATGTATATAATCTCTGAGTCTATAAGATTATAGCAGGATTTGGCTTTGGATGTGCTATTAGAGATCACGTTGGAGATTTGGGTGCTAAGTTATTAGTGATTAAATTGGAGATGCTATAGGAAGGAGCTATGTCAATTGATGAAACATTATAACCATATTCATTATGGTTATTGTTTCAAACTTTTTTAAGGAAGATATTTAAAAAAAAAATTGGTGAAGAAATATTGTATTAAAATAATAAGGGATGTGATTGCATGTTTTTTAATTTAAGAAGGTCTGTTTGTAATTTTGAAAATTCTGTAAGAACTATCTTTGCATCTGAGGTCTGAGCCCTGCAACTGGCCCCGCACGGTCCGGCCCTGCTCATTAATTCGCTTTATTCAAGAAGGCCCATTAACTTCATTTCTTGAAAAAGGAGACACTATTAACATCCACCACCAAACACTAAACTCATACTCCTAAATTTTTGTAACCCTTACAAAAAATTAAAAATATGAAATGCCTTACAAAACAGAAAAATTTGTAATACCTTACAAAAGTAACAAAATTCTGTAAAAGCTTACAAAATAACACAAAAACATACATAACTCAAAATGTCAAAAATAATAAAAAATCAAGAAATAATGGATGTGGAAACACAAGACATTTATGGATGTTTTTCATAAAAAATGATATTCAGTAAAAAGAAATTTGAAGAAATTCAAAAATCAAAATTAAATCTTAAAGAAAAAGATGGATTTAGAGAAGAATCATTCTATAAAATAAGAAAATTATTTCCAAGAAAAGATATAATGGCATAAGTAATAAGGAAATGAGCGTAACCATAGCTGATGCAAAAGGAAGGTTTAATATACCATTAATTGATAAAGAAACTATTATAGAAAAACTATCAAAAATTTCTGAAAAAGATAGAGAAAAAATTGGATATATCCATTTAGGAGGAATACAAATTTTAATAAAAGTACACTTTAGAGAAAGAATAGATACACCAATTAAGTTAACATTACTAGATAATAGAATAACAAACAGAAAAGATGCTTTATTAGGAATGATTAATGAAAATTTAGGTTACCAAAAATTAAAATTTACAGCATATCCTAGATTTGCTGTTAATATCCATGATAAAAATATAAACCAAGTATTAAGTTTAGTTTATGACTTTGAACAAGAAAATTTAATGAAAGATGAAAACCACCTATTTTCAATCCATTACCTTGTAGGATATTCATTAACAAACAGTTACAATAGTTCAATATACGAATAGTTCAATATACGGACAAAATGAATTCATAGAAATAGACAAAACCTTCAAGGATATAGGACAAGTAATAAAGAATCCAAAAAAGTTATCAGAATATGAAGTACCTGAAGAATGGAACTTAGACATAAAGGAAAAAACCTCTAATACCATAAAAAAGAAATAATATACAAAGAATAAAATTTATAGATACCCAAGCAGAAGTAAGTAAAAGGAATAGGGAAATAGAATAATTAAAAGAAGAAATTGAAGAAGTGAAAGACCTAGTCTACACAATGAAATAATAATGATAAAAGAAAAACTATTAGAAATACAATTAGAAGGAAATAATAGTCTAACAAGTATAAATAAAAATCAAATATCCATAATGGAAGCCTTAATTCTTATAGCAGGAAAAATAGATACTACAGATGAAAACATACAAGATTTAAAAGGAATACAGCTAGAAATGTATAAAAAGATCATAGAATTAAAAAAGAATGTTAGCAATCTACCAAGAGGAAATGGATTAAGATTTGATCCATTAAAAGGACTAAAAAAAGAACCCCTAGAAGATCTGATGCATTAATACCAATAAATGAAAAAAGAAAAGTAGAAGAATCTAAACAAATAATAACAATCTAATGGATTTAGTAGAATATAAAAAAAACTTAGAAAAACAATTCATGAATCCTGAAAATAAAAATATAGAAAAATTAATCAGTTTGTTAACATTAACAGATAAAGAATTAGAAAAACATTATGAAGAAAAACTTTGCACAAATAAAGAAGAAGATGATATGACAGTAATAAGTGAAGAGTCTGAACAAGAAAATATAACCCAAAGAATTAATATGGAACCAGTATTAATACCTAGGACAAACTCAGAAAGACTAATCCCAGAAAGAGGAGAAACGTCTGATCCACATAGAGAAAAAAGGTATAGGCCAGAAGAACCTAACCCAATATACAGAAGAAGACAACCACCTAAAATGGAAGAAGGATTATATTGGGGTACTAGAGGAAGTATTCCACCAGAATTCAGACCACATGAAAATTATAAAACTAATATTCTAGATTTAGACTGCATAAGAGATAGGAAAAAAGCCTTAGATGAATGGACTAGTGGAATGAGTGTAATTATACAAACATCATCAACTACAAATACAAACCCTTCAGTTTGTAAAGTCTTAGTAGCACACAAAATGACAGGAAACGTAAAAGTTTGGTTTTCAAACCTAACCGACCAACAACATTTAAGAATGCAAGGAAATGCTACGACAGGAAGAGATTTCTTAGACACAGTAATAAATGAAATATACAAGGAATTCATAGGAGAAGATAAAAAAAGAAATGTTATGGAATCTAGTGAAAATGAAATAAATGAAGCCAAATGGCACTTAACAAATATGAAAATATGTGATATGTGTTACTAGATTCTTTTATATGTGAATATGAAATGTATTATCATAAATTACCACCATCCATACAAGAAACCTATAAGGAAATGTTTTACCAAAAACTACCTGGAACATTACATAAGACTGTGACAGAAGAATGGAATAACAGAAATAGACAAATTATACCTGATACTTTAGGAGGAAGAATAAGAGGACTTAAAAATTGGATAATAATAAAATGTCAAGAAAGAAAAGAATTCAAACAAATAAAAGGAAATGATAGAATCTGTTGTGATACAAGAGATTTTAAAATACCAGGAAAAATATGGTTGTAATATAAAACCTTACAATAAATATAAGAAACATAAGAAATTTAGAAAATTCAAGAGATACAAATTCAGAAAACAAAACTTCCAAAAATATAAAAGAAGATATAATAGAGAACCTTATAAAAAGTACTTTAGAAAAAAAAGGTATGATATCCCTGAAAAGAAAAATTATTGTCCATCAGGAAAAAAGAAATGTAGATTTTGGATATGTAATGAAGAAGGACATTACACAAATGAATGTCCAAATAGACTCCAACATAAAAAAAGAATTTAAAAAGGAATTCCCACAAAAAGTAAAAATATTAGAAGAAGCTTTTAAAATGGAACTAGAACCAATAGAGGAATTTGAATATAGATGATACGTGTAGTATTTATCTATTAGAAGAAACCGAAGAAGAAATAACAGACTCAGGAACATCTGATTATGATTAAGAATAATGGATGAAATATTAAGCATAACAAATCCAAATAGTACATATATAAAAATAGGATTAAAATTTAAGGAATATAAAAACTATCATTTACATGCATATATTGACACATGTGCAAGTATGTGTGTAGCTAGTAAATATGCATTCTCAGAAGAACTTTGGAAACAATCACCAAAAGAATTAGTAGTAAGAATAGCAAATAATACTACAATAAATTTAAATAAACTATTAAAAGACACAGATGTATCAATAGGAGGAGAAATCTTTCATATACCTACAATATACCAACAAGAAACTGGAGTTGATATTTTATTAGGAAATAACTTTCTAAACTTATATCAACCATTTACACAATACTTAGATAAAATCAGCATAACAACCTTAGATGGAGAAACAATTTATGTATCAAAAATTAGGAAAGCATTAACTGTTTCATCACCAACTTTTATGTCACAACATAAAAAGCGAAAACGTGGTGAGGATATAGAAAAACAAAAACCATACTTAGAAAACATTTCTTTAGATATAAAGGTTGACCAAAACCCCTTTCTAAATGAAATCTGAGAAGATAAAACTTTAACAGGAATAAGACAATTATTAAAAACAGTATGCTCAGAAAATCCTTTAGATCCAAATATCAATAGATCTAATGAAATAGCAAGAATAAAATTAAAAGACCCTTTAAAGGTCATAAGAGTAAAACCAATGATTTATACCCCAGAATACAGATAGGAGTTTGAAAAACAAATTCAAGAACTTTTGGAGTTAAAAGTAATTATTTCCAGTAATTCACCTACATTCCAGTCCAGCATTCTTAGTAGAAAAAAAAGCTGAGAAAAGAAGAGGAAAAAAGAGAATGATAATAAATTTTAAATCTTTAAATAAAGAAACTATTGATGATGGTTATTTTATATCAAAGAAAGAAGAATTATTATCATTAATTAAAGGAAAGAAATACTTTTCAAGTTTTGATTGCAAAAATGGATTTTGGCAAATAAGAATTGATAATGAATCACAGAAACTAACAGCATTTAGCTTCCCTCAAGGACAATTCTAGTGGACGGTTGTTCCATTTGGACTTAAACAAGCACCAGGTATTTTCCAAAGATACATGGATAATATCTTCAAAAAATATCACAATTTTTGTTGTGTTTATATAGATGACATATTAATATTCAGTAATGATTTATCAAAACATTATTTAGATATTATTAATGTCTTACAAGAATGTAAAAAATCAAGAATAGTGTTATCAGAAAAGAAAGTTGTCATTGCTCAACAGAAAATAAAATACTTAGGGTTAGAAATAGAAGATGGAAAACATCATCTACAATCCTATATTTTGAATAATATACAAAATTTTCCTAGCATAATAAAAGACAAAAATCAATTACAAAGATTTTTAGGATGTTTAACATATGCGGAAGCATATATAAAGAAATTAGCATAAATGAGAAAACTATTACAGACAAAACTTAAGAAAGATTATGTCTGGCAATGGACTGAACAAAACACTAAATATATAGATAAAGTAAAAGCACAGGTAAAAGATTTACCAACTCTATATCATCCAAGACCATATGATAAAATGATAATAGAAACAGATGTTTCACATGAATATTGGGGAGCAGTATTAAAAGCAAAAGTAGATGATAAAAATGAATATTTTTGCAGGTTTACTTCAGGATCTTTTCAAGGCCCTGAATTAAATTACCATAGTAATGAAAAGGAATATTTAGCTGTTAAAAAGGCAATAAAGAAATTTGCAATATATGTTATAAGTTCGAAATTTATTGTTAGGACTGACAATAAAAATTTTGGACATTTTTTAAGAACTAATATTACAGGTGATTATAAGCAAGGAAGACTAATAAGATGGCAACAATGGTTTAACCATTACAAATTTAATGTCGAACATTTACCAGGAAAAAAGAATAGCCTAACAGATGCTTTAACTAGAAAATTAGCACCTCTAACTATGTTTTTTATGGCAGGAATGGATTCACTCGACATAGAAATCCAGATCAAGGAAAAAGAAATTCTGATTCACGAAACAGAAATCAAATGCCTCAAGGAACAACTAGAGGTATTAAAACTTAAAAAGCAATTAAGAAACAGGCAAACCATAACAAATTCAAAACTTCATATGGAAAGCTCTGGAGAAGAAGAAGTTGGAACTTCAATAGGAACAAAAATGCAGAGAACAGATATTGAAGAAACTGCCAGCAGTAACCCAAAACCAATCAAGAACTCAGAAAAGAAAAAACAAAAAATAAATTGGGCTGACGAAGCTGAAAAGGAAGATTCAAAAAAGATTTATGTAGTCTATAATGGACCAAACCCAGGAATATACACTAGTTGGCCAGAAGCAAGCAAAGCAGTAAATGGGAATAGTGGAGTCATCCATAGGTCCTTTACAAACAAGATTGAAGCAGAAGGTAACAATAACTTTAGAGTCCCTAAGCTCTTAACCCCATCAAAAATAACAAAAAATTATTCCTAGATAGTACAACAACCAGCAATAGGAACTAGTAGAATGAGGAACCTTGGAACAATCCACAGACCAATAATCTTTAAGGAAGCAATTAATAACTCATTTGAAGAAGAAAAAGAAAGACAAAGAAACTTGACAAAACAGGAATGGTTAGGATTATACAACCTAGCAAGGAAAACATCTGAAGAACATCTTGAAAATATGAAATTTTATACAACAGAAAAAGATTTTCCTTCAGGTAGTAAATTCAATATTTTATAAGGAGCTGATCCATCATTTGTCTATAAAGCATTTCATGCAGGACTTATAGAAAACATATATCCAAGAAATGAATTGAAGGAATTAATATATTTTCCTGACAATTTTAAGAAATCCATTAGGAATTTTAAAAGAAAAATTAAGGCTACAGATAAGCCTATTTATTTAAGATGTTTCAGTTCTTTGATGGATTGGAACCAAGAAATACAAGTAAGTCCATATCACTTTATTAAGCTTGGCATTTCAAGCAATAACAGAGAGGTAACTAGTCCAAAGAGTTTACCAGAAAAGGAATTCAACCAGGAAGAATTACATATTGAAAGAGGCCAAATGCTGAGCCAAATCTATCATGAAATAAGAAGAGTTAATAACTCTTCAAAAGTAAAAGTAAATTATTGTACAAGTAAAACTATTATTACTTCTCAAAGTAATATGGTTATCACTAATGAGGACAGTGAAAAAGTAATTTCCTATGAAACTAACTTCAATTGTAACAATATTGAAGTAAGTAAGGAAACCAAAAAAGTATTCTGTTACTACTCCAAACAACAATCAACAGATCACAAGTGCAATTATTGCATCAAAGATAAGGTTCACTTGGAGACAAGCTCGTCCAACAGCTCTATGTCGGCAGAGCCCACCATGTAGGACCAGTCTACAACTGGAGCCAGCAACAAAGGCGTCAATAATGTAGACGTCAATCATGAAGGCGTCTCAACGCCAAATAGGAAAAGTTAGGAATAGTGTATTCCCTCCAATGTAAACAAAGAACTCTTATGATTATAAAAGAGAACTCTCTGTATCTCAAGGGACAGAACACGAAACCTAACAACTATCCACCTTTTTACTTCAAGCCTTAGCTATGTTTGTAATCAGTAAGAACTAAGAACCTCTTTCAAGGTTACTAGTTCTCTATCCTATAATACTTTCTGTTAATAAATAAAGAGTTCATTTCAAATTCCAAATTATCTATTTCCTTTCATTTAAATTAAGTACGGATCTCAGAAGATCAGTAGGGTCAGGAGGATTAACAGCTTGGATATGGAGTGAGGCTTAGTTTTCTGAAACAAGAAGATAGCTTGGAAGCAGAAGAACGCGGTAGACCCATATTTAGAAACAGGTTAGTCTGCAGGTAGAGACTTGTATACCTTGAAATTCTATTATTATTGTTAAAATCTTGTTTATGCTGTATGGAATTATGAATGATGAACAAATAAACATGAAAAGGAAATCTGAAACTATACTTTACAGAAGTAAAAGCAGGAAATATTCTGAGAATCAAGAAAAACTAAAAGATGTAATATACCTTAAACAATCTATTATCTATTTTAAAATATCTATAAAAGAAAATTTTGAAAAAAGCACAGGAAGATTTAAAGTAATGGAAAATTTACAAGGACTAATAGATTACTTCACTAAACAAGAAAAAAGAAACGATTTAATAAAAGAACAGGATAAGGAACACTTAGACTTAGAAGCAAGTCTTGAATGAGTAAAAATGGATATAGAAGACAATAAGGAAATAATAGAACTAAGTCGTTGGATAGACCAAGAATTAGAAAAACAAAACTCCGAAACTCAATAAGAAAATTATGACCAGCATAGAATATTTTGAAGGAAAATATATGAAATTATTAGAAGAATATTGTGATAATGAAGATTACGAAAGATGTTTAGAAAATTTGAATAGGTTTGACACCCTTTCAGACTATTATACAGACTATGTATTCAGCATATTATTTTTAATAGACCATCCTGTAGGAAAAATATTAAGGAATTATTTTATACAGAAATTTGTACAAGTAAATAAAGAAGAATTTGATAATTTAATTTTGAATTTTATTTATTCAAGGAACAAATAGGGAGATAAGTAATAAGCAACTCAAGCTTTAAAATTGAGCCAAAAGTTGGTATCAGAGCCAAGGTTATTAAAAATAAAACTTTAAACAAAATGTATAAAATAAGATATCCCCAACCAAATTCAAGTAGAAAAATGAATTATTTAAAATATTATAAAGAAGAAACAATAGAATTAATATTACAAATTAAAGAAATAACTAAAGAATTACATAAAGAAATAACACAATTAATGATCTATAAAGTACTCTATAACTGGAATAAAGAACTAACGTGGTTATATCATAAATAAAATGCTTACAGAAACACAGATTAATAACTTAAAAGAATTAATTCATTTAATCAGAAATACATAAAATAATAAAGAATTTAATAAAGTTTTTATAGGAATGTTTTTAGCATGTATGGAAATAGAAATGAACAAAATAATTTTATCACACGAACAAACAGAAATGTTAAAAGAAAAATTAAAACATTTAGAAAACATAAAAATAAAAGAAAATTTTATAAAGGAATTTAAAGTTTTTATGAACTTTATTCTAGAAAAATTAATAGAAAATATTTAAAAATATTAAAAAGAAATAAATAACTCAGAAAATAAAATTACTAAAATATTGGTAAAAAATTATTTTCAAAAATGAAGAATTTTGACACAAAAATTTTAAAAATAAAACAATTAAATAAAGAAGTAAATTCTAGAAATTATAAAGGACAAAATTGGAAAAAAGAAAAAATATTCATAAGATATATATTAAGAATCCCACGTGGGATGTTAGGAGAATCACTCCTTGAAAAATTATACTGCCAAGTGAAGATCAAATTGGGTGTCCTCGGCATATTGTGGGGTCAAAGTGTCATCATCCAATTATTTTCCTGGGCTCAGGAAAAAGTTACTAGTATGTATAAAAAAATCTTTCTAAATTTCAGTTAATATGCTAATTTTTTATTGTATATATTTTTTTATTCTATTAATAATACTCTTATACAAGTAGATTGGTATTATGTTGGTGATGGGGCAGAGATGGAGCGGTGTTGAGATCTCCGTTTTCACACTAAATGTTATGGGGTAAGGTAAGGATTTTTCATCAAAATTTTGAACAATTGTGAGGATTTGGGATTTTCACTCATAAAAAATATAAATTTATTTATAATTTATAAGTTCAAAATTAATAAATTTTTAATATAAAATAAATTTTTTTTTTTTTTTTTTGCATTTTACGTTAATAACTATTACATTTGGGATATAAATAATATATATATTATTACTGTTTATTTTATTGCTAAATAGTTAAAATAAAATTTATTTTTAATTAAGAATAATTGAGTTTATAAGAAAATATATTAAAAAATTGTATAAAATTATAAAAAAAAAAAATAAGTTTAGAAGAATGGACGAGGCAGGGAGTGATCTCCAATGCCACCCTAAGAAGACGTTTTTTGTCATTTCATTACTCCCCGATTTGTGAAAAAAATAAATTATTTTCAACGATTACTCACATCGACAGAAAAAATAAACAACACTCGTATATATATAAATAGCTTTTGGACCTTATCTACATTTACCTAAGTTCGTAAAGTTGATTTTTTTTTTTTTTTTTTCTAGAAATGGATCCACCATATATTAGAGAATCTACCTTTCAGGTTCACTAGAAACACATTTTATAAATTAGTTTAAGACGACGACATAAAACAATCATAGTTTTATTATAGCCTAATAATGGGTTTGATATTTTAAGTAATTTTCATATTCAATAAAAAAATATATATATATGAAACAATATCATCAACTTAATATACTAATAATTCTCCATTTTAATAAAAAGTACAATAATTGTTTAATTTTGAAGAAAAAAACTAATTTATAAAAGAGTAAAAAAATATTTATAAAAATATTTATTATTTTATGTCTTCTTTTATTATTATTTTTTTTCATTTTATTATAAAAAAATTCTATCAACCGTTGCAATTATGTCTAACTTCACCATCCTCTATCCTAACTACAAATTCATAAAATAAAATAAAATAAAAATAGTTTAAGATTATTATCTATTAAATAATAAAAATTGGTTAATTAACAAAAAAAAATAAAGCGATATAAAAGATAGGATGAAAATGATGATTGTTTAAGATAATTATTAGAATGATATGCAATGTTTTCGTATTAAAATGAACAAAAATAAATAAGAGAATACATAAAATAATAAATATTTTTATAAAGATAAAACTATTTTTTCATAAATTAATTATTTTTCTAAATTAAATCATTACTATACTTTTTATTAAATAAAAAACTATTAAAATATTAATATAAAAATATAAATTTACATACATATATTTTATTAAATATAGAATTATTAAAATATCAAACCCACCTAATAACATAAAGAGAACCCGAAAAGGTTAATAAATGTTGGACTTATTAATTTTTACTTGAATTCAAACATAAAATTCAATTATTTAAAATTTTCTTTTAATATTTATATGAGATGAAATTTCGACAGATGTTAATATTTCAGTATCTTGTCGCAATGAGATTCAAGCAAAGCATCAATGTATTTGAGTCTAGAGCACATGTATTGTTTTATTTTTTAAAAGGTACATTCAAATTTTTAATTTTTAAAAGATATATTATAATTTTTTTATTTACTATATAAATTTATTTTAGATTAATTATTTTAATTTAATTATTATTAAAATATGAAAATGTTATATGATATTATAAATAATGATAAATTTATTAATAAAAAATATTTATTTTTTTAAAACAATTAACAACTATTAATTATTTTTATTTACGATAAATTTATTTATTATTTATAATGTTTTTTATTTTTTTATATATTTAAATTATAATTAAATTAAAATAATTAATATAAAATAAATTTATATATACTTTAAAAATACATAAAAAATTTAAAATATACCTTTTAAAAAATAAGAAATTAAAATACACTTTTTTAAAAGCTAAAGAATTTAAGAACTAATTTTCTTATATATTTCTTCTTAGAAGAATCAAGAAAAATATAGAATTATATTTAATTTATGGTAAATTAATAAAAGACAAAAAAAAAAAAAAAAAAGAAATAAAATAATGTAAAATAAATAAATAAAAATATAAAACCAGAATCTAACTAAATATAGAAAGAAGTAATTGGAAACGTGAATAAAGCTGAAAAGGAGGAGAATAAGAAAGTAGAGTAAAATGGAGGGAGAGATTTATTGAAAGATTGAAAATAAGACGCTCATGGCGGGGAAGCTCTCATGTGCTGCCGCCTTGAGGTTATTTCTTTTGTTGCTCCTTCTTTCCACCGTTGCAGTTGTTTGCATTTACATTCCTTTTGAAAAGGTACCGAGTTTTATTTTCCTTTTCCTCTGTATTTTCAAACCCATTTTTCCAAGAGCAGCTTTCGTTTTTGAAACAACATGCGATAAATAATGAAACTTTTTTTTTTTATTAATAAAAAAAAATATACTCACACGTACGGTTGGATTTCGAACAGTCTCTGTTGAAAAGTTGAGGGTCTCGTCACTTGAGTTAAATTTTTTTAAATGTATATGCTTTCAAAAATAAAAGTATTTTCTTTGAACGGATCATCTCATGATTTTTTTTTTTTTCAAATGGGTGTTTATTTGTTCATTTCGTTTTTTGATTCTTAATGGATTGTAAGAATTCTGATATAGCTTGTACTAAATGAGTAAATGGTGTCGTTTGGTATATATTTGTTTGGTTTCTTTTCTGTTGGCTATTTGATGGTTATAAAAACCCATCAAGAAAAAAAAAAAAAGAGGTAGATGGTGTCAAAATTTGATATTTTTTAGTTGAATAATCCACATTTTTTTTTTTCAAATTTTAAATTTCTCTTAATTTTTTTTTTAAGTAAGATTTGGTTACTAATTTTTTAAATTTAACAAATTTAATTCAAAAGTAAAAATTCTGTTGAAAACCATCTCAAAAATTTATTAGCAAAAAAAAAAAAATTATGTTAAAAGATTGTTGGTCACCACCTTATTCAAAAGTTTATAATAATCGATTATACTTTTATATATTTATTACTTTTTATAAGTGTGTGTTTACTTTATGTATAATATATGCCAAAAACTTGTCAGAGTCTTGAACATAAAATTTTTAATTATGATATAAGGTTACAAGTTGTTTGTTCCTAACATTCCAAAAAAATTAAAATATTAAGAGAATAATCGATTATACTTTTATACGTATATATAAGAAATCTCCTTGTAAAAGCCATAACTAGTTAAAATTCCACATTTTTCTTATGAAAAACAAAATTAGGAGACTAAATTGTGAATCGGTAAAGTTAGGGACATTGAAGTTCTTGATAATTATCCCTGAAGACTAAAATCCACTATTAACATCTATTTTACTGTTCTATGCAGACATTGAAGGATTTCTTAATATGGGTAAAACAAGATCTTGGACCTTGGGGTCCCTTTGTGATGTAAGTCATCCACTCAAGCCTGAAACGTCCCTTCTGATTATTAGGGTTTCTAACTTTCAGTCTGGAAATTGCAGGGCAGTTGCATACATTCCCCTCACAGTCCTGGCAGTTCCGGCTGCTGTACTTACAGTAAGAGGCTACAATTTTCACTGACTTTGAGGCCCAAAAATTGCAGAGTTTTAGAGTTAAAGTAACATATGACCCAAAATTGTTGGTTTCAACACTTTACATACATAATACGTAACTATGTAAGGTTGTACATGAGTCATGTACAACTGGGCATAAGTAATCAAAACCAGCAATTTTAGGACTTTTTTTTTTAAATCTTCAAGGACGCGGACTTAATTTTTCACTCCATATCGACAAATGTCATATGTCATGATTGTTACGCCAACCATTGCCTTAAAATTTGTCCTGCTTCCTTATGTGGATCAAAACATAATTATGCATTTAATTATTTGCTGCAAATTTGAAAGATGTAAAGAATTGGTAAAACTTTGTAGCTTGTGCTTGTCCATGCTAAATGTGCAAATCATTTATGAAAGTTTCAAATTACTCTACAATTTGGGACTTAAGTAGCATTTATAGGTTAAATATAATTGAATTGGACCCAAAATAATTTATCGATTGTACATAGCGTGTAAAGTATACATAATTCATATTTATTTATGTAGAGTATACATAAACTATATGTGTACAGCATATGTGCTTAAGGAGGGGCCTTAACTCTAACTTTCGACAAAAAAAACTTTTGGTTTAATATTTATGACATTATAACTCATTACAAACTCAATAATTTGTAAATATTTTTATTATAATAAAATACAAATTGTATATATTTTAATTAAAAAAAATAATAATTGAGAAATACATAATATTATTTTTTATATATATATATATATATATATGGTGTCTTCTCCTAAATACAAATCCTAAATCTAAATCTGCCATTGTATATGTATATTGCACAAGCTATGTATAAATTAATATGCTATTTTGGAATCCTTTTGACTATATTTAATATATACATGCTATTTTGCAATTTCAAATCGTTTCTATATTGTAAAAATTGTGGAATTATCTTGGCTCATTTGATTATGTGCTATCTTTTTCCTCAAGTATTTTATTTCTGCTGCTTCATTTTTCACTTCCAGCTTGGTGGTGGTTATCTTTTCGGGTTAACTGTGGGAATAGTTGCTGATTCTGTTGGTGCAACAATGGGTGCTGTGGTTGCTTTTCTTATTGGTAGAAACGTGCGTCTCTCAAACCTATTATTATGTGACGCTGAGCATTTGTGCATTATCTTTACATTAATTCTGTGTTTTATTTATTAGCAGATCGGAAGATCATATGTCAGCTCCAAGCTCAAAAACTACCCAAAATTTGAAGCCATTTCTATTGCAATTGAGAGATCTGGTTTTAAGGTGACAGTTGCTTTTGCAATTGAGAAATCTTTTTTGCTATAAACTCCCTAATGCTCTCTTCTTTGCCTTCATAAAACAGATCATTTTGCTGCTTCGGCTCGCTCCTTTGCTTCCATTTAATGTGCTGAATTACCTCCTTTGTGTGACTCCTGTTACCATACCGGAGTATGCGCTCGCAACTTGGTTAGGAATGATGGTATCTGCTCCTTGCAATCGACTAGTGATTTTTATCTTGTTTCATTTCCTTAAACAAATTGTTACGATCGTTCAAAGCAGTTAGATATCTTGATGTGTGTGTTTATAAGATAGAAATCTTGAAACAGTATTTGAGAAGAAAGTTTTGTAGTGATCTAGGCATTGTATAAATGGCAATGTTGTTGCCGGTAAGCATACAAATTTTGCTTGAATGTTCATCTCCGCCAACAGTGTTGTTTCTGATTGTTGTAGCCGATCACCATAACACTGGTATATGTTGGAACAACTTTAAAAGATCTTTCAGAAGTTACTCATCGATGGGATGAGGTTTCGGCATCTCACTGGGCAAGTACTCTTCTTCTACCTACTGTTATTTTTTGCTTATCTATTTATTTTGAGGCTCATATTTGTTTGTGCTTGCAGGTGTTTTTAGCACTAGGCTTTGTGATATCAGGTGAGCTTTCTTTTCTAAATTCATTTATTTATGGTTGACCTTTTCAAGATCACTTGAGTAAGAAATTTGAGGTATCATCAAAAAAAAAAAAAAGGCTAATATATTGGGTGGAGTAGCAAAATCCTTATAAACTTCCGAATAACCCCAACTTCCCTTGATCAAAGACACACTTCGTTTTTGATATTGTGTCCAACTCCCTTTAGTTAAAAATACACCTTATCTTCACATTTTACATTTTAGTTCAGCTTCTCCTGAGCCTACATCGAGTAATGAGTCATAGTTAACAGAGATAGAGCTTACAATGAGCCTTGAGTTCTTATAAACCCATGAATCACCCAAAATGGGATTTTTGTTGGTACATTCACAACTTCAAAATTCAATAATCTTATGCTTGACACAAAGGGTTCTAATACATTTTCCTTATCATTTTTATCTGCAGTTCTTCTAATGGTTTACACCACCAAAGTGGCAAAGGCTTCTTTAGAAAAAGCAATTGCTGAAAATGCTGAATTGGAAAGCACATTAACACCATCCATGTTACCTATTGTATCAGATTCACGATATGATCTCCACAAATCTCTCATAATTAGTGTCGACCAATCCTCAGCGAATCATGAGAATTAGTCACTCGTTTTACACCCCCAAAAAAAATTTTCTTCATCAAACTGATTGATTAAGATACAAAATTTTGGAACAAAGATAGTTAGGGAGAAAGAAAAGCGAGGAAAAAAAGATCTTGCTATTTACCATTTCCTTTTCCCTTCCTCAACCCTTATTCACGTACGTAGGATAATGACTACCTTACCAAAGGTGCCCTTTTCATGAGTATTATAATTTCATAGAGTAATGAATTTAACATCTATGTACTACTCTCAATATATATGATTCCTCCACTAATAGAACTTCCATTTTGTTTTCTCTACTTGTCATTTTTCCGATCATAATCTATTATGGCATGTTGTTCTAAATAATGGAATGATGTTTAAATGTTTTGCTTTTCAAACTACAAACGAAATGAAAGTTTTAATAAGTTCGTTAACTAGTTCACCTCAAGTACAAGCAAGTAAAGTTCTAAATCTACCTCTCCTTTCTTTAGCGCGTAACATAATTTCACACTAGAAGAATCTTAGAAGTTTTCTTTTGGCAAATTTTGAAAATAAAATCACTGAACAAAATTTAAAGCGTGATAGTCACCTAAGATAAGTTTCAAACTTACAGGCAGCTAGACTAGTCCATTAGTCAAATCCATGGAAGCAAGGAAAAGACCCTTGCTCTCCAACAGCTGGACTGCTGCTAATGGGTTCGCCTCCAGCAACTTTCCTATCATCTCTTCAAGGGGTTCAGCACACATCTGTTGGCAAAAGTAGTGACCATAACCCTACAATATGGGGGGGAAATTTAAAGTTCACAAAGAAATTGTTATAAAAATGAGGATTCATAGATTTAATTCAAAGTTTCTTTATGAACAGATGATACCTCGAGAAAAACAATTGGCTCGTTAGTTGATTCACCTTGCAGCCTGGTTTTGCTCAAGTCCTGCAAATAATATTTTAACTTCAATATTAGTTCATGTTTGATAATATTTCATGACTATATGTATTGAGTTTCCTTGTATGAGAACCATAATGCTTTAGGTAACCGCCGTGCCATAATTATAACATTCTAGTGTGTGCAGCATTTTATTTAGTACTAAGAAAGGTTACTCATTCCTCCAATGATGATTATTTAAGTTCAAATTCACAAACATCAAAGAAGAGTCTGGAAGAACACACAAACACATTACACACAAAAAAAAAACCCTACCTTTATTTGAAGCTGCAGATTCTTAATATAGTCAATGACATCATCCAGTATAGCAGCTTGATTGTCCTACAAATCAAAATTTAGTCTTACACCACCATGACTGCAAACGCCTTAAATTTACATTAAGGTTGCTATAACAAGATGGCCTGAGGCAGCACATGTAACATTTATCTGACAGCTCCGAATGTTACATCAAGTTATAAGAATGTTAGATCTGAATGTTACATCACATTATAACAGTTTTGCAACTGTGGTGTTGACAATTCTATATTGGCACCAGCAGATGAGGTTAATAGTTTCAAGAACATTTCTTAGTGTGCTAATATTCCTAGTAGAAATAGGTAACCTCTTATTGCGAGTGGTTAAATGGAAGGAAGAAAAACACGTGCACGAAGACATAGGCAGCATAAGAGTCAAAAACTTGAGGAAATTCAAAGACAATATATAGAAAGGCATTACAAGGTGGATTAATGATATCCTTCTAGAGCAGAATGACTAGAATAGTGTGGGGGATTACACATCCAAAAATGCATTACCTCTTCAGAATGTGGAAGAAGCTCTCGTAATGCTTTGACCCTTTCATCAATTCGCATCCTTCTTTGCTGATTACGAAAAAAATTTAAAGAAAACAGCCACAAGTTGTAAATATTACTATTCAGGGTCAACAAAATTATAAATATAATCTTTGGAACAGAGAGAATTTATATCTTGAACTTTGAGTTTCAAAGAAAACATAGTAGCATATCAACTAGTTAAAGCTTTTGGCTTACACGATCTGTCATGGCAGCTCTACTTTTGGATGCCCCAGGGCATGGTCGTGAGGGGGAACCAGATGCAGCAACCATTGCTTTTGGATCAACTTGTGAGGTATTATTGCAGTTGTGCATGTAAGTATTCTATTTCGTGAAAAATTATTAGCTAGAAAATTTTTCGAAAGATGGGTACCGCTAAAAAAATACGTTTGTGCAATAGTGCTTGAAATTGCACCTTCAGTTGAATGTGAACTTAAGAAAATAGATTGATATCAGTATTTACCTCAGCATGGACTTGATGTTGAGTACTCAAGAATTTATCGTTTAGTTCTTCATTATGCTGTCTAGGAACTTTTACCTACTTATGAAAGCAATCAAAATAATTTAGAAAATAGAGTGACATCAGTATTTACCATCGTACAATCTTAATTTCTTACATTCTCAAATTGTTTAACTCGGTTGGACTTGGGGAAAACAAAACATTGCATTTATGACACTTTAATGATTCTTACCTTCAAAGCATCCATGTCAATAGAAGGTCCAATCTGCTTATAACTATGAGCCATTCCTTTGTTGTTACATGGCATATCTCTCTGCATTTCAGAGACACCATAAACAGAACTTTTGCCTGTGATGGTTGAAGGAAGGGTGTCTAACGTATATTCAGGACCTGTTTGAGGAAACGATAAACTTTCAGCTAAAAATTTGACGTAGCTTTGAGATGGTTCCATAGATTGCATCCCGCACGGTAAATTCAGAGGATCATTCTGATTCCACTTCCAATTTCCAGCTGCCATAAGAATGTGCTGATTTGGGTAATCTCCAGACACATTAGAGACATCATTGGAATAGTCCCCACCAAAATTTGTCGACATCAAGTGCAATGTACTGTTTTTGGTGCTACTTTGTTCTTCCATGTTAACTAGAACAGAAGATTCCTCTTCTTGAAAAGTGTCAGTAGTAAAAATAGCATGAATAAAAATATTAAGGACAGTAAAAGTGAAAGCTCAAAATAACATGACATGCCTCTAATAAATTAATAACTGAAAATGAATGAAAGCTTCAGAAATAGATGTAATGCATCAGTACTTAATAAAAAAACAAAAACAAGTAACAATCGTCCATAAAATTGATGGATAAACCATTATCAAGGATTAAAAAAAATTTAGAAAGGGAAGGAAAAAAGAAACATCAAATAATAATATGAATAGTGATATAATACTTTGCTAGTGAGATAAATTTAAGAGAAAATAATGACATATCAACGTATTTAGACCGAAGATTTAGCCCCCAACTCCCAAGTATTCTGAATAGAGATATAAATACTATACAATTGAATATAGGAGAAAAGAACGAAATCATTTTGCAATGTTTGCCAATGTCATGCATGTCAGTCTAAGAAAATCAACGAACAGCTACAAACATTCGTTTCTCTAGTTAAAGAAATCAAAATATTAATTATAAGTAGCTTTTTTCGTCTTCCTAATTAAATAGAAACCTTGTTACGAAAGAAAAAAGAGGATTGTTATATATTTGTTTTAACATTTAAGCATTAAACATTACTGAGAAGAACAGAGAAGCTTACGAGTGTAGAGCTTTTGGGATTTAGGGTTTGATTAGGAAAATGAGAAATCAGTACTCTGCTTGCTTGCTTTTGTAAATATCAGTAATCAGTAGTAGCGGTTTATTGCCTATTGGCGTGTTCGGTACATCAACATGCCAGCGCCTCATGAACGTGCTCGTCAGAAATCAGAAAGGACGTTACTAACAACGACGTCGTTTGGGAGCATTAGTTCCACATTAACAGTACCACTCAACAGATAAATGTTTTTCGGGAATAAAATAAACCAACAATCTTTATACTACCATTTCATTTTCATTCTCTATTTAATTTCTAAGCTATCAAAACTAGGTTTTTAATTTTTGAGGCAAATTTTTGTATGTGTTATTTAATTGGAGGTAAGAATGAAAATAATAAAATGGTGAATAGGAAATTAGAAACGAAAAACGAGAAACGGGATTTGTATTTAATAGTACAAGGTGGGGCAAAAATAAGTATTGCATTCCCCATCCCGTTTTCCGAAACTATATAATTCATTTTAATAAGTATTAGTTAAAAATGTGTATATTGCACGTTAAGGTGCAATGACGATTGTACGTGGCAAAAAGAGTTGTACTCTTTATATGACAACAGGAGCATACTGTTTAATCACAGTTGCAGTTGGCAATGATTCTAACTTGTGGCATTAGAGACTTTATCATATGAGTGAAAAATGTCTCATAATTATACATTTAAATAAGAGATTATCAGATCTTTAGTTAATTAAAATTAACATGTGTAAAGACTGCATACTTGAAAAGTATAAGAGAGTTAACTTTCATAGAAGTTTTAAAGTCCAGAAGAAAGAAATGTTAGAGTTTGTTAACTCCAATGTTTGGAGACCAACGACAGTCTCATCCATTAGTTATAAACACTATTTTGTGACTTTCATCGACAATCACTCTATGAAGATATGAATTTATTTTTGAAGTATAAGTCTAAAGTATTTGAGGCTTTTAGAATGTGAAAAGTCATAGGTGAGAATAAGATATCTTTGAAGATAAAAAATCTCATAATTGATAATAATGGTGAATAAGAAGACACGAGATTCAAGACATTTTACTATAAGCATGGGATCAAAATAGAGAGAATCATACCAAGTACAACTCGACACAACAATGTAGCTGAGCATATGAATAATACATTGACTAATAGAGCTAGAAACATGCATAAGCAATCAAGCTTACCAAAGCAGTTCTAAGCAAACATAGTCAACACAGCAGCTTCCTTGATCAACTAAGGCCTATCAATTCCATTAAATAACATAATACCAAAGGAGTTATGAAGAAAAAAAAAAAGGTAAGACCTTCACATCTAAATTTTTTAGTGACATAGCATATGTGCTTATTTGTGATCAAGGCAAGAATAAGCTTGACCCAAGCCAAAGAAATGCACATTCATTAACTGTGGTAAGGATGAGTTGGGCTACCACATTTGGGATGACGAAAATAAAAAGATGATCTGCAGTAGAAATATGATCTTCAATAAAAGTGTGATGTATAAAGACAGATAACTTGAAACATAGTGGGCCAATATATATCAATGTGAACGATGTCTCATATAGTCTTGTAACAAAACAGATAGTTGAGAGTCCTCAATCAAAAGAACTAATTGGACAAAGTAGTGCGCAGCAGTCTGATACAATTCCACCTCATACTCCAACTTTTGTACTAAGTAAGTCTTTTAGGCCCAATGTACCTAACAAAGGATACATAAATTATTTGTTGTACACTAATAAAGAAGAGCTTAAATGATACAATAAAGCATGTAAGATTAGAGATGTCAACAAGTGGGAGCTTGCTATGAAAGATGGGATTAATTCGTTGATATCCAACCAAAATTAGGAACTAACAAAGTTATCCATAAGAAAGAAGGTCATTTACAACAAATGAGTGCAATGGGAAAGATAAACATAATAGCTCCAATAGATGCAAAGTTCGACTAGTTGTCAAAAGATTCTAGCAAAAGAAAGGAATTGACTAAATCAATTTTTTTTGCTCTTTTTGTGAAGTTCAATATTATTTAAACAGTCTTAAGCATTATTGCTAGTGAAGATCTCTATCTTAAGCAATTGAATGTAAAGATTACATTTCTTCACGAAAACTTAGAAGAATAAATATACATGTACCAACTATAAGGTTTATATGAGACAGGAAAAGAAAACATAGTGTGTAGATTGAAAAAAAAAATTTATATAGCCTAAACAAGTTCCAAGACAGTGATACATAAATTTAATAGCATATACATGGAAGGTTTCTAGAAATGTAATGCCGACCACTATTGTTACTTTAAGAGATATATGTCCACTTTTATCATATTACTCCTTTATGTCAATAATGTATTAGTAACAGGATCAAATATGGAGGAGATAAAAAGGTTGAAGCAACAATTGTTAAAGAATTTGATATGAAGGACCTTACACTAACAAAGAAGATTATTGGGATATAAATCATTATAGATAAGCAAAGAAGGACTTTGCAAGCATCTCAAGAGGAGTACATTGGACATGTTTTGCAAAGATTAATATGAGTGATGCCAAGGTAGTTAACACAGACTTTGGCTAGTTATTTTCACTTATATAAGGATTAGCGTTCTTAGACGAAGGAAGAGAAAATATTCATAACTAAGGTTCCTTATGTCTCAATCAATAGAAGTTTGATGTATGTAATCGTTTGTACGGGACCCGACATTTGTCATGTAGTTGGAGTTGTTAGTAGGTTTATGTCAAATTCAAGAAACTGGATTTTGATGTATCTTCGAGGCACCATTGAGAAGTGTTTGTACTTTGTAAAATGAAAGTTAAAAGTACAAGGGTACATATATCGTAGATTTTGCAAAGGAAATCAATTATTGAATAAGCACCAATGGTTATGTGTTCATCATGAGTATTACAACTGTTAATTAGATGTCACAAATATAAAATATTGTCGCATTATCTACTACATAGGTTGAGTATGTAACAGTAACAGGAGCTAATAAAAAGATGATTTAGTTTCAAAGATTGTTAACTAAGTTAGGATTCAAGCAGGAGAATAATATTTTGTACAGTGATAATCAGAATGTAATATATCTAGCAAAGAATATTGCATTTCATTATAAAACTAAACATATTAGAATTCAATATCACTATTGAAGGATGGAGTATTAAAACTTGAGAATATCTATATTAACAAAAATCAAGCAAGCATGTTAAAAAATACAGTGATTATTGACAAATTTAAGATATGTTTGCCAAAAATAAAAAATTGTATTGACTAAAATACAAAGATATATTAAAATCAATTTTTAAGTGAGAGGTTGTTAATGTCAGCCTCCTTTTATGATTTGATAAATCATTGGCCTCTTTCAAATTAGAAAATGAAATTACTGGATAATATTAAATATAATTAATGACTACAAATATTTGTTGGCCTATTATAAATAGAACCAGATTTTAGCATTTACAAACATTCTATTCAAAAATATTTTTTTTGACTTTTAGAGTGAACAGATAAAAAGAAAATAGAGAGAGAAAAGAAAATAAGCTTTAAAGAAAAAGTATAAAAAAGCTCACAATTTTTGTATTGTGAATATAGTAATTCATTTTATTTATTAAAATAATAATAATAAAATTTTATTTGTTATTTTATCTATATTTATTTTATATTATCATAAATTTAATCACTTATAAATTATCATTTTCTTAACAAACCGAACATAAAATCAATAGAATATAACTAAATCAATGAGAAAAAAAAATTAATGCTTTGTCTAAAATTTATTTCTCTGTAATAAGAAGGATATTAATTTAATAATTATTAATTTTAAACTTTTGAATGTTCATAAAAATGTAGTTTATCTATTTATTTAATCTCTCACGTAATTAAGTTATTAAATTTAATCTCTATTATACGATTCACCCAATTTCTTTTTTAATATTTTAAAATTTAACAAATTTAATATAATATTTTAATTTTTGTCAAATTGATCTAATGTTGTTATACTTAACAATTAAATGGTTGATAGAATGAGGAATAAATTATATATTTTAATTTAAAAAGTTGTTAGAAAATTATATTTATTAATTAAAATGTTAAAAATTAAATTTTAGTAATTTAAAAATATTAGGATCAAATATATAGATAAATTAATAAAACATAAATTTAAATATAATGACGGATAAAAATAACAGGAAGGCAAATATGGAAATTTTCTTCATGAAAAAAAGAAAAAGAAAAAAGAAATAGCGTTAAAAAAAATAATAAAAATAATATTTTTTATATTTAAAATATATATATTTTTATAATTAGGAAAATAATTTTTTTATTATTTTTTAAAATATTTATTTAATTAAATATTATTTACATTATTTAATATTAAAGTTTAAATAATAGAAATATTAATTTTATTATGATAAATTTTAAAGATATATAGTTTTCTATAAGTTTTTTAAATATATATATAGTAAGAGAGAAAAGAGCGGAACGCTTTAACGTGTCAAACTCTTAGTGAGTAATGTGAACCACACGCCACGCATGCGTTCGGCAAAAGAGTGTCATTTGATAATTTGACTGCAATTAACAGAAGATTAGTACTCTCTCCGTTAATTAGAATCACAGAACTGGTATATTCGTTTCGGATCGGTGCTTGTTAACGCCGTGTTTGGCTCGTTCTTGTTCTGCGGAGTTGTGTCATTGTTTTCCTTCCATTTTTCATTTTGTCAAACACCTTAACCTCAAGAAAACCTAACGTACCAAGGAGAAGACGATTCAAAGCTAAAGGCTCAGATCTGTTCCTTATCCAATCAATCATGGCAACTTCCGAAGTTCTTCCGAGAGAAAAAGATTTCTTCATCTCCTCGTCCCTGTTTGACTCACAAAAAGGTACTTTGCTATATCTTAATTTTTGAATTCGCTTGTTTCTCGATTTATGATGAGTGAGATACAGTCTGAAGGTTTTGGATTTTTGAAAATTTGCCTGCCCAGATTGTTTAGTGGTTTCTGATTTTGAAGCTTATTCTTATTTGGGAATTAGGTTTTTTATTTGGATGGTTGCTTGTTTGAAAATCATTAAAAAAAACGTGATATTTTGGGCAGGTGAAGATGCAACCAGTGGAATGTCAATTGAGAAGAAGATAGAGTTTCTTGAGAGCTTGACTGGAAAGGTAGTATTCTTATTTCTCCTTTTATGGGTTATGCTGTTCATATTCCTATTAAACTAAATCTTTTCCTTTTAGGTTTTCTTGTGTGGAGACTCAATTAAAAGTTTGTCCTAATAAAACCAATCTTGAGCTACTGTTATTGTGGTGATTCGTAGCTGCTCAAAGCCATTTCACAAAACCGTTATATTTGAATTGAATTTAGGATCAGATAGAATTAATAAACTCTTTAAGATATTTTAGTAGATTAAATAATTCCTATACTCTTTTAACTTTAATAGCACTTTTACATGGCAGGTTTCCAATAGACGATCTCGCAGATGGTTAAATGATCGTCTATTAATGGAACTTATTCCTCGTTTGAAAGCTGAAGAAATCAGAGGCCTTTTTGCTCCACCACCCTGGGGTAATTATACATCTAAAACTAGCATCATTCCATTATGATATGAAACTGCAATTTCATTGCAATCATATGTTAGTGTATGCTAATTATCTTTTAAATTTTCCATTGCACACGAATGGAAAAGAAATATAAGATCTTAAATTATTCCAAAACTATAAATTCTATTTTTGATTGGTGGAGTTGGCTTAAGTAGTATTATTTTTAATATACATTTGCGCCTTACGTAATTGTCAAACATGAATGTTGCAGGGTTCTCTTTACAGTTGGTTATTAGTTAATGTAGACACTGCATATCAGTCTTAAACTGGACATTATTCTACAGGTGACGATGTGCCACCATCACCATTTTCCATGACTAATGTGGGAGATTGGGACAAATTTAGGACCATAGACATGGACAAAGAGGTATTTTGCTTCTTTTGCTCCCAAAAGTATGGTGGAAAGCTGGTACTTTTTAGTTTCTTCCGCAAATCTGTGAATAATTCTGACATTTTGTGAAGTTCTAGCTTTAATTGAATGACAAAAATTTGATGAGCTCACTAGTAGTGCTCTTTACCAAAGGCATAACATTGCTTTTATTGATGGAAGTGCTTATAATTCACTACTTGGTATTTACTGACTTGAGCACTCCTAGTGAATCTTAAATGTACATTGGATTGAATGAGTCATTTTAGATAGTAATTCAATGACAACTGCTTCAGCTCTTTTCTTTACTTTATTATCGAAGGCTAATATTATTGGTGCCCTGGAGGACTCATCTAGAAAGAGGAGAGGTAGAATTGATGCAGATAAGATGGCTGTCTTGAAGGCCTGGCATAGGATTGATGGTAGAACAAGAGAGGCACTTCGTCGTAGTTTTCTGTCAGAACTTATTGAGGGCTATGAGGTATGCCTGTTTGGGAATAGATCATATTGGTCAGTGGTCACAGTATACTGAGTATTTATTATAGACCCTCTGAAACTGGCTGTCTCATAATCCATTCATGTGTACTGCTCTGTTTTTAATTGCAAAAAAGAATTAATTATCCTCAATCCTATGATTAAATTATTTTCTTATTAGTTTTGAGTTGAGGCAGGGTTGAACCATGGGCGCAAAGATTTATCTGCCACTAGTGGATTTCCTGAATTATCACAAAACTGAAAAGAAACCACTTATTTAATGTAGATTTGCATCCTTTGCAGTGATGCCATAATTTCTTTTTTTAACATTACTATTTATTTGATAAGATTAACAATTTATGTTGTATGATTCGACTGGTTTAAAACCTTTTTTATTTTCATATTTCAGAAGTGTATAAGATCTTTCCTTACAGATAGTGGAGATGACGATGTCCTTGACCTACAAATTCATGACCCTTTTCATAGATTGTTGCTGCACGGTGTCTGTGAGGTAATAACCTTTTACTTACTATTTTACTGTGCATTTGATACATTCTTTGAGTTTCAAACGATTGATGAAAGCTTGTTCCTAAACGAGAGACAATTCTATAACCTTTGGAAGACAATGAACTTGAGTTGAAACATACAAAGAGTGAAGAACCACCGCATGTTATGGGAAATATATATAATATAATTTGACTTGGGTTTTGAACAGTTTTACGATTTGGTATCTGTGACACTGACGGAGACACAGCCAGGGCATGTTGAGTCACCAAAGGTGACTAGAATCACAAAGAAGAGGAGGGATGCTATTGAGATTCCAAGCATCACCCTATCCCATTTCCTTAAACTGTCCAAGGAGGGAGTCTGGTGATTCCTTGGGCTGGTACCACTTGTGTCAATGCTTGTTAGTACTTAATAAATCCACGTGCTGTGATTTTATGCACTCTTCTGTAATTAATTAGTTATCACCCTTTAATAACCTGCAAGACATTTCTAGCGAATCAACCTATGAAGTTTAAGTAGTAATTGTTGAGCTTGATGTGAAAAGCACACAAGTTCAATGCTCATTTATTTGGTGGGCTATTACTTATACCATTTTATCCCATTTCTTATTTAGTGCCCCTAATGGGTTTATGGTACAAAGTTGTACATCCCATTTAAATACCATCTCATTTCACTCCATTTAGATTATAGTCGTAATTTGCCTCATTTTAAAAATAATGATCTATCATTTTTTTATTATTAAACTCTCATATTTTAAATGATCATGTTTTATATTTTTCATTGTTTTTGTATTTTTATTTGCTCCATTTAGGCCTCATTACCATACCAATGTCATACCAATTTCCTAAGATAGATTTAGTGAATTTGGCTATCGGAGTCAACTCTCTTTTCTCGGATATCAGCTTCTTATTTAAATTGTTTGTTTAACGAAATGGATCAAGTGTTTATAAAAACGGTAATTATGGTAGATTTCTTATGTTTGATAATATTTCAAATTCTGATGCACTCAATAAATTTTTTTTTTCTGAAATTGACCATTAGAATTCGACTCGTTTCTTTTTCTTCAAGATTCACCACTATTGTATTAGATGTAGTAATTGTGATCGGCTTGCGACTTGTCCGAGGGGTGTCTTTTATGTATGAAGTAAACCCCATGGAAGCACTGTCTTGTGAATGATACACTTAGTGGAAGAATATAATATGTAAATCTCGAGGATGTATAATCCCTCTTCTTAGAACATGGTACAAATACATTTTATGAAACATGGTCAAACCTTTTAATTAATTTCGACTCGAGGAAGGTAAATATGATATTGTAGCTAGGATTTTACGAGCGCCTTAAATCTCTGTTTGAATATATTTTAGAAGTAAAAAAAGTGCTTTATTTATTGTTTGGCAAATTATTTCGTCAAATCATACCCCTCTGACATAATAATAATAAATCATTTCTGCAAAATAATTTTTTTAAACACTTTTACAACTTGTTTGCTATAAAATAACATTCTATTACTTATAACTAAAATAAAATTCTAATATTGGGTCGAATTATGCGAAGTTTAAATGGATCTAAATGTCATAGTTAATTTAAGAGAAAAGTGTCATGGATGTCCTTCAGATTATGTCATGTGTGTCATTTGGTCCCTTAGATTATAAGTGGTGTCATTTGGTCCCTTAGTTTTAGAAAAATGGGCCAATTAAGGACAAAATACATGATTTTAATATTTTTTAATTAAAATATTATTTTTAAATTAATATTTTAATATCATAAACATTAAAATAATACAATTTTTCATTAATTGACCTCTTAAAAAATAATATTTTAATTAAAAAATCATTAAAATCATGTGTTTTGTCCTTAATTGACCCCTTTTTCTAAAACTAAGGGACCAAATGACACCACTTATAATCTAAGGGATTAAATGACACACATGACATAATCTAAGGACCAAATGACACACATGACATAATCTAAGGGACTTCTATGGCCCCGCTCCCCTAACTTAAATAGTATCAAATGTGAAATCGGTTGAATTTTTTTTAATAGTAAAAATGTAAAATCGGTTGAATTTTTTTTAATAGTAAAAATATATAATTTGAACATAAAATATACTATTTTTGTTGTTACTAGTTTTAATAATGCCATTTTTCTTCTAAAAAAAACTCCAATGTATTTTTTATTAAACGTTATTTAATTAAATATTATTTAAATTAAATTTTAATCGTTCATACTTGTTCAATTTAATTCTATTTAATATTATTGAATATTATTTTTATCGTTTAAATTTTAGATAATTATTTTATATAATTTTTCTTAAACAACATTCTAATAAGATCACTTATACCGATCCACTTTTTAGACTAGTGTTATTCAACCACTTGCAAATTTTTTTAATGTTGTGTTGACTATCCAACACATCATAAATTAATTTAATTTAATTTTATATTATTTTTATTTATTTAAATTTTAGGATATTATTTAACGTAAATTTTCTAAAAAAATTTCTAATAACTCGCTCATACCGAACCACTTTAGACTAGTGTTATTCATTCATTCACGTTCACTTTTTCTTCTTTTTATATTGTGTTGATGTTGATTGTCCAATTTACAAATTACACTAGAATATTTCCTTGGCCATCAGGGCTAGCAAAACCAGAAATTTCTCAATGCATATGCAACTAGACACTAGTTTTAGTCAACGTTCTAATTCATCAATCAGTCAAGGCCCAAAGAGTAGCCATTTTCTTTGTTTTTAAGGCTAGAATATTGTGGCGGCTAGCCGGCTACTAACGCTTTTTTGTCTCTGTTTGTCTCACTCGAGCGTTCACTCTCAATATATTATACAATGTCAATTATATCAGAAAATAAACATAATAACAGGAAAGAAAAAAAATCTGAGAGAAAATTTTATAGAATAAAAAGTAAAAAATATTCTAAAAAATAAAAAAATTTAAAAGATATAATTTATCTTAAATAAATTCTTATTTATTTCAAAATATCTATAAAAGATAATTTTAAACAAAATACAGAGAGATTTAAAATAATTGAAAATTTACAATGATTAATTGACTATTTTTTTAAATAAGAAAAAATGAACGATTTAGTAAAAGAATAAAATAAGGAACATTTGAATCTTGAAGCAAGCCTTAAACTAGTAAAAATAGATAGAGAAGAAAATAAAAAAAATTTAAGAATTGAGTCGTTTGATAGACTTGGAGAATATGAACTTGAAACTCAATAAGAAAAATTATGACTAATATATAATATTTTGAAGGAAAATATTAAAATTTTTTAGAAGAATATTTTGATAATTAAAATTATGAAATATATTTAGAAAATTTTAAAAGATTTGATACCTTTTTAGATTATTATATAGATTATATTTATAGTATACTATACCTAATAAATCATCACGTAGGAAAATATTAGAAAATTATTTTACACAGAAATTTATACAAGTAAATGAAGAAGAATTTCATAACATAATTTTTTGGTTTTATTTATTTAAGGAACAAATTGAAAGATAAGCTAACTAAAGCTTAAAATTAAAATTTAACTTGAAAAATTGGTATTAGAACCATAAACATAAACAAAACTTAATAAGAAGACATTAAACATAATGTTTAAAATAAGATATAATCAACCAAATTCAAAAATAAAAGTAAATTATTTAAAATATTATAAAAAAAGAAACAATAAAATTGATATTATTAATTAAGAAAATAATTAAAGGATTACTTAAAGAAATATCACATATGATAATCTATAAAGTACTTTATAATTAGAACAAATAATTAACATGATTACATTATAAGTAATAAAAATACTTATATAATCACAAATCTCTAATTTAAAAGAATTATTTAACTTAGTTTGAAAAACTGAAAATAAAAAAAAAATTAAGAAAAATTTTACAAAAATATTTTTAGCATTTATAGAAATAAAAAAGAACAACATAATATTATAATAAAAATAAATAGAAACATTGAAAAAACAAAAACAAAAGAAAATTTCTTAGAAGAATTTAAAATATTTTTTAGACATTATTTTAGAAAAATTAAAAAGATTATTTAAAAAAATATCCAAAAAAATTAAAAACAATAAAATTAAAATTTTTTTAGAAAAAAAATTTTTCAAAAATTTTTAAAATTAAGCATTTAAATAAAAAAGTAAATTTTTACATCATAACGACATAATAAAAAAAAATAAAAAATACTCTACGAATATATACTAGGAGTCCCAATTGGCGTTTCAATTAAGTCAGAAAATTTATATCTTTCGGCCTCATCGTCTCAAACTGTCCATCACAGCAAAACAATGGCTAAAAAATTCGTCAAGTACTCTGTGGTTGGCATCAATATTTGCGCTGTTTCGTTTATCTTTCTAACTATATCGATAATATTACCAGTTATATATATACGCGTTATGATTTTAAGTTGATGTGATGTACAGGTTGATGCTTTTACTGATTCGCCTTTTAAAGGAAGGGAAATTTTGAAGAAATCCCAAAAATTACTCAAAGACATCCCACTAAATAAGAAAAAATTTACAAAATAAATAATAAAATGGAAAATTATAAAATTACCCTTAGTGTTTCTTAGCCATCCCACCCCCACCACACTCCAACCCACCACACCCCACACATCCCACTCTCTTAAAAATTTCTCATACATCCCACTCCTTCTTCTTCACTCATTTTCACCTCCACACTCACATTTACCTCCAAAATTTAACTTAAGAAATTAAAAATGGAAGATACATACATGAATAATGTAGAAGAAGTGGATTTTTATGAAAAAAATGGAATAAAAAAGCAAATCAAACTGGTAAAATTTTTTTTTTTTCTGCAAATCGCGCAGTGGTTCGGTAAGGACCACCGAACGTTTATGATATGTTCGGTAGGCCCTACCGAACATGTCTAAAATGTTCGGTAACCCCTACCGAACCTCTGTGAGTGAGGGATGTCCGGAATGTGTAAAATATACTAAGGGTAATTTTGTAATTTCTCATTTTATTAAATTTTTTCTCATTTAGTGGGATGTCCATGAGTAATAATTAGGATTTCTTCAGAATTTCCCTTAAAGGAAACCCAGCTGCGGTTTGTTTATTGGACGAAGAGAAAGATGAAGAATGGTTACAATCTGTGGCCACGGAGTTCAACATGTCCGAGACCTGTTATCTCACTCGGATGACCGAGTCGGAGCATGGTGACTCACCCACTCGAAATTTGAACCCTAGGTTCTGTCTTAGATGGTTCACTCCCGTTGCTGAGGTCGGTCTTAGTCTTTTGTATTGTAGTTATTCAATTGATTCGCATTACCTGTTCTGTTATAATATAAGTATGATAGATTATATCCGAAAAAAAAAAAGTCAGAACCGAAAGAGGGGAAAATACCAACCAGCTATTTACTTTAGTTCCTAACTATTGAAAAAGATGAAATTCACATTTCAATTTTGTCTTTGTTTTTCTTTTTTATTATAAAATGTTTGATAATCTGTCCAAGAAGTGTTAGATTCAAGAATTATGCTAAAATTGTTGGTAGTCATACTAATTTGAGATGTTATTACCCAAAGAGGTTTGGCGTTTCTATTTGTCAATTTTGTAGATTCACCATCCAAAAGATTAACCCAGGTGGAGAGTCTCAATTCTTATATACTCCACCTTTCGTGGTACTTTTTATTTTTAGCTCTAACATTGTTATTTTTTTTTTTTTGGGGGAGAGGTTGCAATACCAGTTCTTGCATCTCATTTTAGTGAAGTTTTCGTCTTTACCTTTGACATATCTGGTTTCAGGTTATATTGAGTGTTATTCTGTAAATTTATGTTTGTGTAGTTCGATACCGGGATTAATCCATCTACAATTAAGAATAACAAATACACATTTCCAGGTTGAGCTATGTGGTCATGCAACATTAGCGGCTGCACACATCCTCTTTACATCTGGACTTATTGATTCCAACATTATTGAATTTTCTACACTATCTGGAATTCTATCTGCTAAAAAGGTTCCAGAGATGAAGGCTCCTGAAGGTTCCAAGATTCGGAATGACGAACAAGAATCATTTTTCGTTGAATTGAACTTCCCTACTGTCCCTATTACCGAATTCAATTCTGTTGATATTTCACTGATTTCTGAGGCCTTGGGTGGTGCTTCTGTCATTGACATAAAAAAGACAACTACATCAGAGGATCTCTTTGTAATTCCATCAATCCATCTTTGTACTTTTTCATTATTTATTGCCTTAGGTTGTCAAGTTGGATATTTTTATCCTTTATCTATCTAATTTCATATCTCTTAAGTTGAGCTTGATGACTTTTCAGGTTGTGCTGCCATCAGGAAAAGCGGTGGAAGATCTGCAGCCAGACATTGGTGCTATAAAAAAGTGTCCAGGAAGTGGGATATTAGTAACAGGTGTTGCTTCTCCTGATTCTGGTTTTGACTTTTTCAGTAGATTCTTCGGTCCAAAGCTTGGAATCAGTGAGGTAATGAACTGGGTATTACCTGAAGCTTATAATCATGAGCAAATAATAGCTGCATGAGGTTCTTTATACTTTTGTTTAGTGATTACAAATATCACATTAGACTAGTGATCCCCTTGAACAAATCTAGAGGGGTCCTTGGCATTAGATTGACATGTTCATGGTTTTGGAAAAAGAAGCATTTTAGTCTTATAATTTTCAACTAGAGCGCTTTAATCTCATACTTTTGTAAAAATATGCACTTTAGTCTTAAAAAAAATTCCCAAAGAATAGGACTATAGTGCACCTTTTATAAAAGTATGCGACTAAAGTAAAAACCCTTGTCTACATTTAGTAACCTTGGTTTTGCTGCTATATATCTTTTCAGGATCCTGTAACTGGGAGTGCACATTGTGCATTGGCACCATACTGGTGCAAAAAATTGGGGAAATGTGATTTTGTAGCATATCAGGTACTTTCTCTTTTGCTTCCCTGCAATATCTGTACCATGACGTCCATAGTCTCGACAATGTCAATTTCATTATCAATTATATATTATATATTATTTATGTTTCTCAGGCTTCACCAAGAGGAGGAGTGATAAACATTCATTTGGAAGAGCAGAACCAGAGGGTGCTGCTGCGAGGGAAAGCCTTTACTGTGATGGAAGGGACTCTTTTAGTGTAAATTCAAAAATATTATTGTTTCAAATGTAGAATACGTTGAAATAAAACAATGATAAGGAAATTTCTTGATGTTGGAATTGGATTTGCAGTCAAATTAGAATATATTTGGTGAATTGCTTCAAGAGTTTCTCGATGAAATTTTGTACCACGTGAAAATGTATTAATATGTTCATTTTCACTCTGAGCTTGAAAATGCATGTAATGGAGTTCAGTAGCTTTAATTCTGGCTGGCTGGCTGATAGAATTGGAAAATTAGCATTTAGCAAGCAATTACCATAGAACCTTTATTTGGCCCTCAGAAATTTCGTCTTTTTGTTTGTTGAAAAATTGATGGTATAAATTATTGAATTTGACTTCTAACAATTTACCCGCCATTTCTCTGAAAATTCAAGGAATTCTCTTCCCATGTTGATCTTCAAACAAATTGTTTTAATACATTCTTTGTGGTAGATTCGAACAACTAGCTAAATGAAATGTGAAACCTTTTGCAAATCGTAAAGGAGATTTTCAAAATAGTAGTTGTAACCTATTCGTTTTGTTATTTATAAAAGGGTTCCTCATGATAATTATGCTCCAGTAAGGTTTTCTATCTTTCTTTTTTTCCTTTTTTAAAAAAAAAAATAATAATAACAAATTTAACACTCTTAAAACTTATAACAACAAAAATAATATTCATAATAGTAACCCAACATTAACTTATACCCATCTCAATTCAAAATAATAATGTTATTTTTATTATTATAAATTTTAAGAGTAATTAATTTTTAGGCAATTTTTTTAAAGACTAAATAGCTTTTGAGGTACCTAAATTTAAGTATATTTTATACAAAAGTATCCAAACTTTTTTTCTACAGAAAATTTATCGTACTTTAATTGATAATAAAATAGTATAAAAATATTATGTATTTATTATTATATATTTTTATTTATCTTTTAATTATATAATATTATTTAATGGCTCAAAATTTTATTTTCCTTCTCATCATAAGATATTCATTGTTAAATTTTTTAGTATTTTTTTTTTTCTATTTTAATAAAAATAAAAAATTAAAAAAAATTAATAATTTAATATTACTTAGATGTTTCTCATTAGAAATTCACGTTACTTCCTTGCAAAAATTTTAAGTAATGATAGGAGATAAATTCAAAATGGTGGACGAGGAACGAAGAGGGCCCCGCCACATCCCGTTTACCATCCAACAATATAACTATATAAGTGATATTTATATTTCCCCCTTTCTTTTTACTGTGAATAGTCAAGTAGGCTTACTTATAACTCTCTACATCCCCACACACGTGGAAATTGCCATATTTTATCTCTTGGTGTGTCTTTGGCGTTCAATCCCTTGTCGGATGGGGAGTCTCTGTTTTTAAAATCTCCCTTTTGGTACTTTTTTTTTTCTTCTTTTGTATCTACCACTATTTTAGTGGGTTGTTTTCTACCTTTCTTGAAGTTCTTATTTTAGATTCATTCTTTACAATGTAGAGTTTGTTTGTTTTTCATGTTTTAGTCTTAGCTTCTTGGTTATGGTGTGTTTGTTATGTTTTAGTCTTAGCTTCTTGGTTATGGTGTTCCACATGAGACATGTGATTATGTATTTTTGTGTCTATTATATCTATATCTGCAAAAACTTGGTTAGATGTAAATATTTTGTTCAACATAGAGTTACATTAATGCATAACTTCAAGCATTGACGGCAAAATGCTCAAGAATGATCAACATGAAGAAGCTAATAATTATGAATTGATGAGTTTTATTTGGACAAATAATGCTATTGTTGTATTTTACAAATATGAAAATTAATAAAAGTCAAGTGGGCTTAGGGTGTGTTTTTCTCTGCTGAAAAAAATGATTCTCAAATATATTATCCTATCTTTTGTTTGTTCTATTTCTCTCTATTTTAAAAATCCTTTTAACTTATTGTTTTTATTTTTATTTTTAAACTCAGCTTCCATGGGTGTTTTGATGGAAGATCAAGAAGATGATGCATATGATGATGATTCAATAATTATTTCTCAATAAAACATTTCTAATAAGAACACTTATGGATAAAATATCTTAATATTTCTATCGAAATTTTCCTAAAATAAATATATTAATATGAATATGTTGTTTTCAAATTACTTGTTATTTATTTTCATAACTTAGTTTTGTAATTTTTTAAAATTTTGATAAATTTTTTGAAAATATGGATATAAATATATAGTAAAATATGAATTTTTATTTTTTTTTCAAATTAAAATACATGTACATAATTTATTATCTGTGTTATAAATTAAGTTAATATTTATATAAAGGTAATTAATTTTAGTTTTCTATAAATTCTCACTTTTATTTAAGTAGTAAATATTTGATTATAAGTTATAATTAATTGTGATTCATTTATAGATAATTAGTCACATGAATATTTTCAATTATCTTTCTCTCCTACTTTATCATACTATTTTTTATTTTTAATATACATAATTCTTATTTTAAAATAATTTTATACTTGCATTATTCATTACTTTTAATATAATTTTATAGGCATCACAAAATTAAGAATAAATGTTTATTCTTAATGCATAAATAATATTTGTAATACACTAGCATTATATATGTATATATTATATTATATTTAAATCACATATATAATGTTTAAATGAAATGTTAATTTAATTAGTTTATTATTATTTTTTTTAGCATTTTTAAAATTTATAAATAATTATAATTTATAAATTTTAAACTTTTATAATTTTCTTCGATATATATTTGTTGATAATATTTTTATAAAACTGAAGCCTCATTATATTCATTCATGCCTATATTGAATCACTTTTTTTGGTTTAGTATTACTTTTCTTTTCTTTATATTATGTTGATTGTCCAAATTATAAATCGGTAATTGTCTGGGCTCGAATTTTATATTATTTAAGTTTTTTATTTGAATGTAAAAAATAAATTTATGTGACCGAGAAAAAATAATAATTTAATTATATAATATAATTTTTATTTATATAAAATTTTATTTTTAACTTTTATCATGAGAAAAAAAAATTTATGTTTATTTTTTTTACAAAATAAATATATATTTTTTAACGTTGTGACAAAGTAAATATATGTTCTTTTTATTAAAAGAATTAAAAATAAAATGAATTAAATAATTAAATTATTTATAAATTAAATAATTATATATATATATATATATATAAACATGTACTAAAAAGGTGTATAATTGGATAATTTGAAAGAAAAAAATTTGTGAAAAGTCCACATACATATATTATGATTATTGATATAGCCGGAGGTTTTAGTTTTTTTTTTTAAGGCGATATTTGATTATCATATCAATTTTTAAATTTTTTAGTTTTGAAATTAATTTTTTAATTTCAAAATTTTTTGAAAAAAAGAAAATTTGTTTGACGAAGATTTTATTGTTTTACTTTTAAAATCTAGAAATTAAAAATTAGATATTATTTTATAATTTTTAATTTTAGCTTTTTAGTTTTAAAATTCAATTTAAAAATTATTTTCGATCAAATTTTATTAAATTTTAATTTTTTAATTATTTTAAATAAAATTGAATATAATAGGTTAATAATTAAAAAAGATTGTTAAATAGCTTATGAAGTACCGAAACTTAAGTTCACTTAGCACAAAGGTACTAAAAAAAAAAAAAACTTTTGGAGTAAGATTCTCTACTTATTCTCCTTTTTACTTGTAAAATATAAGTCATATATTATTAATCTAAAAATTAAAATGTTATATTTTATTAATAGTTTCAAATTCATAGCATTGATATAAAAATAGATAATTGAGATATATATAAAAAAAAAAAAAAATAAGTAGAGAATTCAAATTTTTTCTTTTTTATAGAAATGTACTCATATTTTATTTTAGTTTACATTTTTTTTTTATGATAATAAATAAAATAACACTAACAACCTTGAGTTGCAGTTTTTTACTACCAAACTCATTAACTATAAGAAACTTATACCGTGAGGTTATTAATATTAATTTATTTACGTGTTATACATTAATTTAAAAATAAAAGACTTATATATAAAATAAAATAGAGTATGAATATTTTTATATATAAAAAAAAATTGAATAACTTCATCTAAAATTGATCTAAATTTACGTATCTCAAAAATAAAAATAAAAATTGAATCACAAAATTAACTACTTGTAAATTTTAGAATTTGAGAAAATTTTAAATTTTAAAATTTTAAAAATTAAAATTATAAATAGTACATCATTTAAAAAAATTAAAAATAAGAATTAAAATAATTTAATTATATGATATAATTTTTTACATAATAAGTTAAATTTTTAACCCCTTTAAAAAAATATATATGCTTGTTTTTTTTATAAAGTAAATAAATATATATTTTTTAGTGTTAAAAGAAAATAAATAAATATATATATATATATATATATATATATATATTTTTTATTAATAAAATTTTTAAAAAAAATATTAGTTAAATAATTAAATAATTTATGTAAAAGATGAAATTACAATATTGTGGCGGCTACCAACATTTTTTTTTTTGCGCGCGCGCGCGCGTCTGTTCATCTCACTCAAGCGTTCACTATCTTTATATTATATAATCCTTTATTTCCAATTGACTCAAGAAATTTCCTATCTTTCAGCATCATTCTCCAAACATAGTCCATCACTCCAAAACAATGGCTAAAAAGCTCGTCAAGTACTCTGTGGTAGATATCAATATTTGCTCTGTTTCTTCTCTCTTTCTATCTAAAATCGATTATATTACTAGTTATACATACGCATTATGATTTGAATTTGATGTGATGTACAGGTTGATGCTTTTACTGATTCGCCGTTTAAGGGAAACCCAGCTGCGGTTTGTATATTGGAGGAAGAGAAGGATGAACAATGGTTACAATCTGTAGCCACCGAGTTCAACATCTCCCAGACCTGTTATCTCAATCGGATGACCGAATCGGAGTCTGTTGAGAACCCTAGGTTCCGTCTTAGATGGTTCACTCCCGTGGTTGAGGTTAGTTTTTGTCTTTACTCTGTCAAAATTACTTTACTCTCTAACTATTGAAAAAGGTGAAATCCAACAATTCAATTTTGTCTTTGATTTCCTTTTTTGGTATACAATTATACATTTTTTGATAATCTGTCAAGGAGTGATATATTCAAGAATTATGCTAAAATGGTTGGTAGTCAAACTAATATGACATGTTCAATACCAAAAGAAAACATTTGATTTAAATACATAACATAAACCTTCATTCTTATAATTTTAGTTTTAACATAGAATTTTTTTTTTTAATGTAAATGAACATATGCTAAACACATCTTCATAAATGCTTTAAACATATGTTCAATTTATATACGTTTTGAACACAAGTTTATTTCATATGTTAAAGTTTATTTTATAATTTGGATATTTTTTTAAATTTTATATTTATGAAAACATATTTATTTCAAAAATTAAATTGAAGATATTTGTTGAACATATGTTCACAATGGAAGAAAAATTGAATTGAAATTAGATAAATAAATGGGCTATACATGAAACAGACGTGGAAAATTTGGCATTTATGATCTGATTTTGATTTTTTTGGTGGTGACGCTTGCAATTTCAGTTCTTGTATCTCATTTTAGTAAAGTTTGCATCTTTGGCCCGACATATTTACTAATCTTGTTTCAGTTATACTGAGTGTTAGGTTAAGTCTGTAAATTTATATTTGTGTAGTTCCATACCAGGATTAATTCAACCTACAATTAGGATTAACAAACACACGTTTCCAGGTTGAGCTATGTGGTCATGCAACATTAGCAGCCGCACACACCCTCTTTACATCTGGACTTATTGATTCCAACATTATTGAATTTTCTACACTATCAGGAATTCTATCTGCTAAAAAGGTTCCAGACATAAATGCTCGTGAAGGTTCCAAGATTCAGAATGATGAACAAGAATCATTCTTCATTGAATTGAACTTCCCAACCATCCCTATTACCGAATTCAATTCTGTTGATATTTCATTAATTTCTCAGGCCTTGGGTGCTACTTCTGTGATTGACATAAAGACAACTGCCTCAGATGATCTCTTTGTAATTCCCTCAAACCATATTGGTACTTTGAGAAAGGTTAAGGACACAAATTTGCAATCACATCAGTTATGATGTGTTATTACTTTAGAAATTATGAAGTTATTCATTGCCACGTGACACACTATAATTGGTATGAATGCAAAGTTTAGTGCAAATTTGTATGCATTTAGCATTTCTCTTAAAATTTTTCAGTACTTATCGCCTTAGGTTGTAAGTTGGATATTTTTATTATTTATCTATTTCAAATCTCTAAGTAGAGTTTGGTGTGATTCTCAGGTTGTGTTGCCACCAGGAAAATCGGTGGTAGATCTGCAGCCAGACTTTGGTGCTATAAAAAATTGTCCAGGAAGAGGGATAATCGTAACAGGAGTAGCTCCTCTTGATTCTGGTTTTGATTTTTTCAGTAGATTTTTTTGTCCCAAGTATGGAGTCAATGAGGTAATGAACTTGGTATCATCTGAAGCTCATTGTCTTGATGAAATAATAACTGCATGATGTTCCTTCTACTATTGTCTTGTGATAAAAAATATCACATGAGACTAAATCCCCTTGAACAAGTCTTAGAGGGATATCTTGGGATTAAAATGTCAAGTATGGACTGGATCAATCATAAGTATACATCTTTTCAGGATCCTGTATGTGGGAGTGCACATTGTGCCTTGGCACCATACTGGTGCAAGAAATTGGGGAAATGTGATTTTGTAGCATATCAGGTACTTCTCTTTTGCTTCTCTTGATATGTGCTTATTGTGACTTCCATAGTCTCGACAATGTCAATTACATTATCAATAAGGGTAAAGGGTGCTGACAAGTCACATAACTTTGGGCAAAGAACCAGTTTAGTACTATAACTTTCAATTGTATCACTTTATTAAAAGGTAAACTTTAGTTCAAAAGAGTTAGGAATAAGTGTACTTTTTACACTTAAGTGATGGGATTAACGTGCATATTTTTACAAAAATATGGGACTCAAGTGCTTTAATTGAAAGTAAGGACTAAAGTGCTTATTTGCTCAAACATATGGGACTATCAACATCATTCACCCTATCAATTATACATTATTGTTTATGTTGCTCAGGCATCAACAAGAGGAGGAATACTAGACATTCATGTGGAAGAGCAGAAACAGAGGGTGCTGCTGCGAGGGAAAGCTTTTACTGTGATGGAAGGGACTCTTTTAGTTTAAATTCTGATATATTGTTACACATGTACAATACATTCATATAATATACTGATTAAAATATTCCATGATATGGGAATGGAATTTTTAGTCAAGTTAGAATTAATTTCATCCTTTGCTTCAAACAGCTCTCTATGAAATTTGTACCAAATGAAAACGTAAAAATATTTTAACATCCATGGTTAGAATTGGCTTTTGGTTACTGTCTAATCAATTCTTGCTGATAGAATTGGCTGGGTAACGGGGTGTAATGGAGTTTAGTAGTTATAATTCTGTCTGATAGAATTGGCTTTTGGTTTCTGTCGAATCAATTGGAGCATGTAGTGAGAAGTCATTGGTTTCCCATTTTTTGGGTATTATCTTTGGGATGTTTTATGGTTAATAAGTTGTATAAGAATTTAATCAACTATGCAATTCTTAGCTTTGTTGATATTCTAGAATGCCCCTCTCTCATGTATAATCATTTATTTGAGGCTTAAGATGAATTTTTGATATTTTTTAAATAACATTACAGAATATATATGTTGCTCACAATGGTGTATATGATTTAACGCAAGTGCACGTGTCGCAAACAAGTAATATAATGATAAGAAAGATCGTTCCCACGGAGATTGAAATACTAGAAAATATCGTAAAAATTAACTATTAAAATCAATGTTTTGTGTTTTTGTTTATTAAAATAAAATAAATAAATAAAATAAAATAAATAGAACGAGAGGACAAGAGTGAAAATACGGAAATAACGTTCAACGAAAGGATATCAAGAATCGCAAGCAGATAAATCAATTAGGATTGCGAATGTGACAAGTGATGTAGATAAACTGCTTTGCTGCAGCGTTGCTGTAGCAATGCTGTAGCAAAGTACACCAGTAACTAGAATTGCGAAAATTCACAAAGGATTCTTCCGAATCTGCAATGTTTATATATTCTATGACTCAATAAAACATATTCCTATGCACAACTGAATCTAAAAACGACGTTTCATGCACAAATTCTATTAGGTTATATGAGATAATTATATATTCCTATATTAATTTATTCACACTATTCTAGCTTCATCCAACTTAAATTAACCTTTCCAGATTCAATTTCAGTTTAGTATCCTATCAATTGTTGATCAAACAATCAATAAGAATAAATCAATAAATCAAGCATAGAATAACTAGCACCCTTTGTCAAGCAAAGCACAAGTTTTTAAAATTAAAGCATAACGTCTACATACACTTGCACATCCACAACCCTAACTGACTGAAAATTTAGCCAAGTATATTTATAAAATTAAATATCAAATCATTCATGATCAACATTAGATTCATAGAGTATAGAAATTTGGAAAAATAATTGAAGAAGATTAGAAGAAGGAATAAATTAATAAAACCCCCTTCTATTGAATTTGTCTCTGTTCTCTGTCCAAATCTGTTGCGTTTTTATTCTCTTCTGCTGCCGAATCTGTCTAATAAATCAGCCCAGAATTCTGCTGTGTTTTCCTCCTCTGATGCCCTCCTATTTCTGTTTAGAATTTCTGTTCAGAATCTGCCCAGAAATTGCACTGCTCTCTGCTGGTTTTTCTCTCTTTCCTGTGTTGTTTTCTGATCAGTCTTGATGCCCAGAATTGCCCTGTATTTTCTGCCTCACGTCCCTCTTGCTGCTGCCCAGATTCTGCTATATATTTGGATTTATTTTGCTCCCCAGAATTCTGCTGCAATCTGTCCAGAATTGCTGCCGCACATTTTTTTATATAATCAACCCCTGTTTTTATCATTAACCCTAGGTTTAATTGGAGACAATTTTTTGTGTATTAATTTCCAATATTATCCCTAAAAAGGTGAGTTAATAAAAGCCCAAAATTGTCCTTTTGCTGAGAGTCCAAATCAGCCCTTGAATTTTAATTCCAAGTCAGCCTCTGTTTTGGCGCAGTTTTTCCTGGTGTGATTTTGCTGCAGCAAAGTTGCAGCAAAATTGATTTCTTGCATTTTCTTTGTTGTTTTCTTTATCTCCTGCAAGGGCAATGAAAATCTAATGAGTGCACATCAAAATATAATTCTTTTTGACAGATTTCATAATTATTTTGAATTTATTACGAAAGAATTTACTTAAATCACAAAATCTACAAATATTGTATAAATGAGTGTAATGTGCAAACATTCTCAAAAGAACAAACAATTATTTATGAATAAGAGCTAATAATACTCTAATAAATTAGAGTTATCAATATACACCGTACGATCGAATTGTATTTATATGTCTCAGAGATTTTGATGTCTCTAAGCTATAACTATACGGACCAGAGCTCGTATAAAATTGAAATCTTATTGAAAGTTGCTTAAACAAGAATTGAAGTCCATGTTAAGGAAAGGATATCACTGGCTAGTTGTGGTTAGTGATATGGGCCAATATATATATATATTTCTTTTACAAGCAAATTCTAGTTACAATCCCATGAAATCTTAAAGTACATATTTTTAAGGTGTAAAATAATTAGGATATGTCTTTTGAGGTATGTACTTGAAGCTTTTTATGGTGTAGAATTGCCCTTTTGACAATTAGTAATATGGGACAATTGCAACAAGAAGAAAACCTTTTTTTTTTTTTTTTCTTGGGCTACAAGAAAACCTTACTTGAAATGTGATAGTAGTTACCCATTAATGCAATTTCTAAGTTTTTAGATCTAAATAGTTTTTTTTTTTTGTATTTTTAAACAATATTTAATTAAAAGTACACTATTGACATAAATATAAAATTTAAATATAAATGACCTTATAATACAACTTGTGTTTTTTGTGAGTTTTACTTTGAATTATATTTACAAAGTGTGCGTACATCTATGTAAGTATATAATTATTTGAGAGAGAAAAATAAAATAGAACTAACATAACAAGCGAACAATTTTTTGGGTAGAATATAGCCACTATAGCAAAAAAAAAAAAAAAAAAAAAAGTACTTTTTTATTTTTATTTTAAATAATAAATATTTTAAAAATTAATTTCACATTAAATATAATTATTGTTTGATAATGTAATTAAATTATAAATAACGAATTACATAAACTCAAAGTTTTTAATCTACTTAACCAAATGATAAGGGTATTTATCATAATTTTATAGGTGATACTTGGTACTAATGTATTTAGTCTTACATTGATATTTTTAATTTTTAATTTAACATATTATACACATATAAAATTAAATTTGAATTTATAAAGGAATTTTATTTGTTTGTGAGCCTTTGTAAGGACATTTCTAATTGTCACGAGACTTAAAAATAAAAACAAAAATAAATTGCACAATTTTTTTACATGAATTAAGACATACTTATCAATAGTTTGGTAGTTTGGTGGTTGGACTCCTGCGGTTAAGTTTCGAATTTCTGTCCTCACAAGGTAGGGCGTGGATTCGAGATTTATGGAGCGCAATAATAATTGTTTGCCCTTTGAGATCTTGTCCGCACGCTCTGTTAAGTCGGGCTCCAGTCCCCTCGGAACCACTGGCTGGCCTGCAGTTGGTACTGGTCATACCAATGTCGATGATTCTGATGTATGGTGGTGTGTAGTAATAGCCCTATCTTTCTATCCCGATGAGATTTTTTTCATAAAAAAAAATAAAAAAATTAAGACATACTTAATCAACATTTGGGTTACTTCAGTAGATAAATTTATATTTACAATATGCAAGTGTGAGATTCTAATGGTAGGACTGTAGCAATTGTAAGTATTTTCGCTCTATTTTTTTTTTTTTTTTTTAATAAAAGGTTGTAGTTAGCAGTTTTCAGTGAGTGCACCGGGACATCCCAACTAGGTTGGCACCTCCTTAGCACCTTCTTCATTAGACCGCTCACCACTAATATTATTAAAGCTTAATAAAATTAAATATACAAATAAATATTCTCAACAAAACCTGTAATTAGGTTTGTTGTTTGCATCTGAATAAATAAAAGAGCTAGCGAAAGATGGGGCATTCCACCACCAAGTCGCTGTACATAAACTAGGAGCCCTAGAGGCTAAACTATCAGCTGCAACATTGCCCTCCCTGTAAATATGTGAGCAGTGAAACTCCATGTGGGAGATTTTATCTAAACAATCTTTCCAAATAGAGTACCATTTCCAAGGGACTGAAGAAGACCGAGTCTGTAGTAAAGCAACAACATATGCTGAGTCTGATTCCAGCCAAAGACGTCTCCACCCAAACATATATGCATACTTCACCGCGTAAATGGCTGCCGCTAGTTCTGCTTCAAAAGCATACAATATTCCAAGCGGAACACAAAAGCAACCCTTAACAAATGATCTGGAAGTTCTAAAAACACCTGCACAACCCGATAAACCTGGTGCTCCAAAAGCTGCACCATCTGTATTGACCTTTATCCATCCCGAGGGTGGTGCCTTCCAATTAACCTCTATGATTCTTGGAGCCCGTCTTGGAATGCCTGGTATTCGAAGTCGTTTAAGTATCTGAAGATCATCTACAGTATTTTTCATGCAACCACTCTTTGATAGACTTGCTTCACGAATAAAACGCCATACTGTTGCAAAAGCTGAGTTCATTGTTGTCTTCTTATTGGTGAATCGATAATCATTTCTAGTATTCCAAATCACCCAGATGACTGAAACAATCCCTGCTTTCCATAAATTGGTTAGTTGTGATCCAAATTCCATCTTCATTGCGATCGTCCATAAGTTTAGGACAGAGGAGTCTGTACATGGTCTTTTTCCAAAGAAGAAGCATAGGAGGTCCCAAAGAGCACCTGCAAAATGACAACTTAAAAAAAGATGTGATAGAGATTCCTCCTCGGATCCACATAACGAGCAACGGGAAGGAAACGATTGTCCCCTTCTTTTTAACTGACAATCTGTTGGTAGTTTATTCTGAATAGCACGCCATAGCAAAATAGATCTTGAAGGCGGTATATAAAAGAAAAGGAAGAATAAATATCAAACTTTTTCTATCTATTAAACCAATCACTTTTTTTAATGTATAACTTGAGAATAAACATCAACTTTGAGCATATAATTTTACTCATCATTCCACTTGTGTATGTACTTTAGTGTGAATTCTAACTTCTTTAAAAAAAAAATATATATATATATATATATATATATATATATATATGTGATGAGTGCTCGAAAAGCACTAATATTTCGTGATTAATTGTGCGTAATTGATTGATATATAGATTTATTATGATTATTATTTCGATTATTTTCATAAATCTATCCATTCGGAGTCACGGGTATATTTTAGTGCATTTCAGGTGTTTTTAGCGTCAAATGAGTCAAATGATGAAATCACGCAAAGACGGGACACCTACGGCGCTCGGATCACAAGTTACGGGCTAATCAAGACAAAATATGTAAGCCTTACATATAGTGCCATCACATATGTAAGGGGGGACGTGAAAAGAAGGAAATCATCGCGCGCCGCGGCGGAAGAATCGCATGCCGCGGCGTGAGGCTCTAGGGTTGAATTCTGGAAAACAATGAAGCATCGCGCGCCGCGGCGGGAGAATTGCATGCCGCGGCGGGGAGCTCTCGGGTTTTTGCATATTTTTCAGAAATTGTGTTGCGCCGCGGCGGGGAAAATGCATGCCGCGGCGCGCCTATTCCTATGGCACATAGGATTCGTGTAAACCCTTACATCTATAAAAACCCCCTTAGAGTCCCCCTTACATACAACTCGAAATAACTTGACCAATTCATACACAACTCTTCCTCTTCCCAATTTTGCGACCCAAACACGACATTCAATCAGCTTTGAGAGCGTTGCCACACTATAACGAAGCGAGAGATACCATTCTAAGGATTCAAGGAAGCCAACGACGATCGAAGATAAAGCTTACGGAGGAGTACGTCAACCGATCCATAAGCGGTATTTAGATTTAGGTTTTCCTTGTTGTTATAGAATTAATTTATCTTCTCCATTTGTTAAAGTGTATGATCATATTTTATTTGTCTATGAATAACAATATGAACATGAGCGGCTAGTTTCATTATGGATGTTTAGTTTGTGTTGCCATGTTTGCTAGGATTGTGTATGGTGTATTTAATTGATTTATGAATGAATTACTTTTTGATTAAGAGCATGTTTAAATGTTTGATTATGAATAATCATGGGCCAATTTGATGTTCGTAGTTAGATTGAAAAATCTGAGAATTTAGTTATAGGAACGTCACCTTAACTCTATTCCGAAACACTTAATCAAAGATTCAAGTTAGTGACTTAGTCATAGCATTAATTTGATTGACATGTTTTCCTTGCGCATAATTTGATTGCTACTTAATTTACCCCCGCCAAAGGCAGTTAATTAGTTAATCAACAAAGAGACCTACCCCCGCCAAAAGGAGTTTCGTAATTAAAAGGAAAGCCGGTAGTTTAGTTTATATAGGACGTTCATGTATCTCACCATACCTTTTCGATGCAAACATGGTTAACCAAGCTAAACGTCCATACATCCTCTATTGATATTTGATTTGATTGATTGTTTGATTGCGATCTTGTTTTCGTTTAATTGTCGTATAATTGTTCTCGTTACCGAAATCAACAAACTCTTTTTACAGTTTTATTAGCATTAGGATTCTAGTTACTTAGAGTTTTAGTTTCACTAGAACTCTATTTAATTAGTGTTTTATTTTTATTAGAACTCCATTTAGATTAAAAAGCTAGTTATTTAAGACCACTGCAATTCCTTGAGAGACCGACCTTGGAAGTTGCTTATCACTTCACTACGAGTGATTCGTACACTTGCGAGTACACATTTTAACACATCAATATGCTTGTGTATGATTATCGATTTTTTATTGAAAAAAATCATTGGAGCATAAAAATAAAGTAATAATTGTTCCATATACCCTCTCCTTTTAAGTTTTTTCACACATTTTTCATTTTAGAGTTATTAATTAGGTCAATATATATATATATATATATATGTGTGTGTGTGAATAAAATAGCTTGAGATAACACCCTTATTCTTCACTTTACAATGAATTGGATTGTTTATAATCAACTATAGACAAGTTATATGTGTGTTTGAAGCACCTTATTCATGTGGAGTTCATAAGTAGTGGGCTCAAAAATAATTTATCCAAGATTTTATTATTATAGGTTATTCTATTACATCAATATTTATTATTAAGGTATTTTTGGTGCAAAATTTTAAATACAATATCATGTTACTTCAAAGAGAAGATACCCTTGTAATTAAAAATAAATAAATTTATGAAAGGCCACAATTCATATGTCGTTATAAAGTAGGAGGAACAAACTCAATTATTCATATCCTTACTTTTATTATAAGTAATACATAATGCGTTCATATTAGTTTATTATTATTCTTCTTAGTTTGCTTAAGCTAGGTCACCAAAATCTTGACTTTTTCTTTAGTTACTAAAGTTCTTGATTTTTTTATTTTTATTTATTTATTTTTTTTTATTTTTTTTTTGTAAAAACCATCACATCTCCACCAATGTCATAGCAGTTTAATGGAAGTTTTGAGGTTTGTTTATTTTGTGTATTTTTAAAAGAAAATGCTATGTATTTAATTTTTTTTTTTTTTTGAGGTAATTTAAATGATGGAACACATTGTTTTGACTAGTACTATGAGACTAACAAAATTGTTTTTATAAAAAAAAAAAATTGTCATATTATTTAAAATCAGGGGCAAATCTAAAAAGGTTTATAAGAGGCTAAAATTTGATTTTTTATATAAAGTAATTTTTTTTATTAAAATATTAGAAAATAAAAAATATATTATAATGTATAATTAGTATGAGTTACAGTGAATACTATTAAATCTAATACTAAATTTTTCATCTCATATTATAATAAAGACATAGAATTAGCATTAAAAAAATATATAATTCACATTATAATTAACTTACAACCAAAATTAAACAAAAATATAATAAGTTAATCAGTATTAATATCATTCATGTATAAAATAAATTTATTAACTAAAAAATCTATGCAAATTGAAAACTCAATTAACATCAAAATTTATAAGTGTTAAAATTAAAACTAAAAGAAACATATGAAAATGTAAAAAATAAAATATGATTTGAAATTTTAAGCTTGAAACTATTTTTAAAAATATATGTTGATAAATAATATAAGATGGACTAATAAAAATTAAATTAAATGAAAAATTAAAGACAAAGTTATTAAATAAAATGTCAAATAATAAAATATTATATAAAATTAAAATTTAAGTTGAAACAAAACATGAGAAACTTTGACGATATAAATTATAAAAACTTAAAAGTTTTAGTCTAAAGTTTCGCATATACTTATATTTTTAATTTTTAGTTTTAATAATATTGAATTTAAAGTTAAATATTTGAACTTTTTTTAAATTATCACATTTAAGAAGAATTTTTGTATAATATACAACTACCATTTTATTTGTTACTAATAGTTATAAAATACACAAAAAAAAATGTGTATATATTTAACTCTTTTATTCATAATTCATGTCATTTGTATCTACATATTTGTTAAATATTATTAATACATATTAAAACACTTACATAAAAATTAGACATAATATATTAATACAAATAAAATTTTTATTTAATACTAAAAATATACATATAATTATTTTTATTTTTTTTAAATGTTGGCCGGAGCAATACTAGAGCTCCGTCGATGTTTAATTTTTTTTTTTCTAACAAAGGAAGAAAATTTCATTAATATTAATAACAAAAATGTGACTAGAAATAAAAAGTTAACCCAATTCAAAAGACTTTAATAAGAACAACATCAAACGGTTAGTTCCATTTTCAATAAGCAATCTAAGGAACTAAACTTGATCACAATCCGTAACATGATACTATCAAGCTTGTAATAATTTTGAAGATATTTTAACTTCCACTCCACTTGCCTCAATTCAGCAAGGTGTGAATAAAAAAATATTAAGTAATTTAAAAAATAGACAATACAAAACTACATTACCAAAATAACCAACCCTAGACACAAACAACCAAACAAAATATATAAATAAAACAGTAAAACCAAGCTTGGCAGGATCCCCAGTACCCTCACATTGCCAACGTGAACATTCCAATCTAATTAAAGAGAGCTTGAACAACATGCATCATAAAAAAAAAAAAAAACCCCATGATATGCTCCAAAATACACATAATAAATCCAGTACACACATTGAGCTTAATGCCTCCCTTCTTCAGGCACACGTACTGAAAAACCTTTGACAAATCATCCAGAGCCTTATACTGACAAGTTATGGTATAAGCCACAACCACCAGATTAAGCAATTCTTGCTCCACATTAATCAAGACCTCAACCTTAAGCATGAGATTATGATTCTCCAAACCATTGAACATATCTTCTATGGCAAACTCCAAAGCACAAACCAGAGAAATAGAAGTACAAGAACAACCTCAAAACATAAGCAACAAGAATTAAACCTAAAGTTTGAACGAAAAAGAAAAAGAATTAAAGTTGAATATGACAAGAACAACACAGCGAAGCCTAAAAATAGAGCACCAAAGGAAGAACAAATCCAAAGAGCTTAAAAGCTCATGGAGAGAACAAATCTAGGGAGCTTAAAAGCTCACGGAGAGAATGAGAGAGACAGAGCTCTTAGAAATATTGAAAAGGAAACTTGATTCGATAGAAATCAGTAATGAAGCAACAGAGGCACGATGAATTCAATGAAAAATGGCCAAGAATGTGCAAAAAAAGTCAAATAATCAGTAGTGAAGCATGTCGATAGATCACGATGAAAAATTAGCAAGAGATGAGATGAAGAAATCAACAAGGTAAGCGCTTGATCTGAGAAAAATAGTATAAAAAAAAAAAGCACTCAATATGAGAAAATCCTCAATCTGAAGAAGAGATTAGCAAAAGATAAGGATATTTTGCCCATGTTTAAAATTAAGATATATAATAATACCTATTTTTAAAACCTTCTGTTGTGAAAACAGCACCTTCAAACACCCAATTAAATTGAAAACAAACACTGCACTTGCGGTAATTTAAGAATAACAGTAAGAACAAGTCAAATTTGACGAGGTTCTTTCAAGTGATTTATAAGATCACTTGACTTACATCTCCGAGGAAGCTGAAAACTTTTATTAGATCAAATATCAAGATACAATACAAGAAATCAATAATCACACTTCAATCACACAGCCTACTTCTCACTGTTGTTGCTCACTCTTATTCACAGAACATACAACTTCAATAATCTGAATGTAATCTCTAAAAACCGACTTACTTCCTTCATATATCCCTTATTTATACCAAGCACCTCGCTATTAAACTCACCCTTAGTGCATGACAGTTAATACACATGTGTACACATGATAGGATCCTATATGCTATGTACAAAAGAATTACATGCAGAGGTGATGCCATTTAACAAATTGATCCTACATTTCAGTTAAAAATAACAACCTATACTTTGTGTGGTAACTGATATGACCAAGGAAGTATCCAAACAGATTTAGGCTAGTTATTTGTGTCATTGATTTACAAATCCTCCACCTTGACATAAATGATCTAGAAGGATGAAACAAGTTCTGACTTCCCAATCACAATTGTTTCAGGTCTAAATTTGGTTGCCGGTACAACCTTGGTAATCATATTAGAAGGGTTGTTTTCAGTAGGAATTTTTTTAAGTTCAATAGATCCCTGTGCTATGACATCCCTAATGAAATGAAGCTTAACATCTATGTGCTTGGTCCTTTCATGGAACATGGGATTTTTAGAAAGATAGATAGAGCTCTGATTGTCACAAAAGACTATCACTGCTTGTTGTGCAACTCCCAGCCTTTGAGTGATTCCCTTCAACCATAGGGCTTCTTTAATTGCTTCCGTGCATGCTATATACTCAGCTTCAGTGCTTGAAAGAGCAACTATTGACTGAAGATTAGCTTTCCAGCTCATTGGGTTCCCATATACTGTAAATATGTAACCAGTTAATGACCTTCTCTTGTCTAGGTCCCTAACAAAATCTGAATCAGTATATCCTGTTACCTCTTGTCTGTTATCTTCTTGTTTTCCATAGACCAATCCCATATTTGATGTACCCTTCAAATACTTGAATATCCACTTGACTGCATTCCAATGTTCTCTACTTGGAACTGCCATAAATCTGCTTACCAGACTAACTGCATATGCTAAGTCAGGTCTGGTACATATCATTAAAAACATCAGGCTCCCAACTGCATTAGAATAGGGCACCCTTTGCATATAAGTAATTTCCTCATCATCCTTGGGAGACTGCTCTATGGACAATTTGAAGTGTGTTGCTATAGGGACAGTGACTGGTTTTGAATCAGTCATGCCAAACTTCCTTAACAAGTTTCCAATGTATTGCTTTTGTGTGATCAAGAGCTTGCATTGATTTCTGTTTCTTTGAATTTCCATCCCAAGGATTTTCTTTGCTTCACCCAAATCCTTTATGTCAAATTCAGAACTCAAGGCTGACTTTGTTCTCCTTATTTCATCAAGTTCCTTACATGCTATGAGCATGTCATCCACATACAATAACAAATATAAGTAACCACCAGACTGTGTCTTCTTTAAGTATACACAGTTGTCATATTCACACCTCAAGTATCCCAATTTGTTCATATAAGAGTCAAATCTCTTATACCATTGTCTTGGAGATTGTTTGAGACCATAGAGGGATTTTGTAAGTAAACACACGTGGCCTTCTTTTTTCTTTTCAGTAAATCCCTCAGGCTGTCTCATGTATATCTTCTCTTCTAGTTTTCCATGCAAGAAGGCAGTCTTGACATCGAGTTGTTCAAGATACATATCATGGTTTGCAACTAAAGATAGTAGGATTCTTATGGACGAATATTTAACTACAGGAGAAAAAATTTCGTTATAATCAATACCTGCTCTCTGTGTAAAACCTTGAGCCACTAAACGTGCCTTATACCTCATGGGTTCAACTCCAGGTATTCCTTCTTTCTTCCTGTAAATCCATCTGCAACCCACTAGCTTAGTTTCTTTTGGCCTAAGTACAAGTTCCCACGTGTGGTTTTTATTTAGAGAAGCCATTTCTTCTCTCATTGCTGCCCACCATTTATCTGCTTCCTTACAGTGTATTGCATCATTAAAGGAACTTGGTTCTGAGTTTTTATCATCACCTGTGATTTCCAGTGTATAGGATATAACATCTGCATGTCCAAGTCTTGCAGGCTTTTTGACCTCACGTCTTTTTCTATCCCTTGCCAGTGAGTAATTTTTGAGATCTTGCACATCAGTATCTACTTCATTAAGTTCTTGAGGTTGAGCTTCAGCTTCACTAGTGGGGAGTTGAGTATCAACATCTGTGTTCTCTATTACTACTCTATGATCAGCACCTTCCTCACTATTATCTGAAGGCTCCACCTCAATTTTTGTGCTCTCAGAATTATGATCACTTCTCTGCCTTTCTTTAACCTCAGTAACACTTTTGTAGGTTTGTCTTTCATTGAAAATTACATTTCTACTGTGGAAGCATTTTTTTAATTCTCCAGACCACAATCTGTACTCTTTTATCCCCTCAGGATATCCAATGAAGTAACACTTCCTTGATCTGGGTTGTAACTTTCCTTCATTTATCTGACTGTACACTACACACCCAAAGATCTTTAAATGTTCATAATTTGGAGGCTTACCAATCCATACTTCCTCAGGACATTTAAAGTCCAAAACTGAAGATGGGCATCTGTTTATTAGATAAGTAGCTGTTTGGGCTGCTTCTGCCCAAACAATCCTTGGAAGACCTAAGTAGCTCAGCATACATCTTACTCTTTCTAAGATGGTCCTGTTCATTCTTTCTGCCACTCCATTTTGTTGAGGAGTGGCAGCAATGGTTCTGTGTCTTGTTATCCCCTCATTTTTACAGAAAGTATTAAATTCATCATTACAAAATTCTAGGCCATTATTAGTTCTTAGAACTTTTATATGACTCCCTGAAATTTTCTCAATCATTGTTTTCCATTGTTTAAAAGTAAGAAAAGTTTCATCTTTACTTTTTAATATAAAGATCCATACCTTTCTTGTATAGTCATCACTGATTGATAAGAAATACCTTCTTCCTCCAAGAGAGGCATTTGATGCAGGCCCTCATAAGTCAGCATGAATATACTCAAATTTGCCTTTTGTGGTGTGTTGTCCTTTGACAAATTTCACTTTTGTTTGCTTGCCAAATATACAGTCTTCACAAAGGTCCAATTCTTCACTACACTTAAGCAATCCTTGTTTGATCAATTCTTTGATTCCTCTTTGGCTAATGTGACCTAATCGTCTGTGCCAAAGCAAAGTATCATTTGAGTTTTTGTGTCCCACAGAATTGACATTTGCAACACTGGATTGTCCTTGTAGTACATAGAGTCCATTCAGTTTGTTGGCTTTCATAATCACTAATGACCCTTTGGCAACTCTCATTATTCCCTTCTCAACTTTTACAGTGCATCCTTCATCATCAAGTGATCCAAGGGAGATAAGATTTCTTTTCAGTTCTGGTATATATCTTACATTCTTCAGTACTCTCTCTATCCCATCATGTAAACTCAACTTCACCTGCCCAATGCCTTTTACTATGCATTCAAAATTATTGCCGAGTAAAACTTTTCCTGCATTGAACTCTTTTAAGTCAAGAAACCATCCTTTCTTGGGGCATATGTGGTACGTACAGCCTGAGTCAAGTACCCATTCAGTCTCAGTTTTGTTGGTGCTAACTGCAAGAACTTCTTGATAGTCAAATTCTTCAGTTACTATACCAGCATCTCCTCTTCCAAACTTGTCATTATCATATGATTGATTCTTCCTCATTGGACAATCTCTCCTGAAATGTCCTTCTTGGTGACATGTGAAACATTTTAACTTTCTTTTATTTCTTGATTTTGATCTGTTTTTGCTTCTACCCTTGAAACTGCCTTCCCTTTTCTCTAATCTTCCCCTAACGTAAAGGCCTTCACCTGACTCAGTAGCCTTTCTTCCATTGTTTATGATCAATGTCCCATGATCTAAGTGAATTCAAAACAAAATCTAGTGATAGGTCTTCCCTCCCATACTTTATAGTAGTCTTTAATTCACTAAAGGAATTTGGTAAGCTGTTAAGCAGAATTATTGCCTGATCCTCAGGATCTATCTTCTTGTCAAGATTAGCTAGTTGAGCATTCAACTTCTTGAATTCATCCAGGTTCTGCTCTAAGAACTTTGTCAGATCCATATGAAAACCAAATAGCTTTTCTTTGAGATGGATCTTGTTCAACAAATTCTTCTGAGAATAGAGTTTCTCCAGTCTCTGCCATATTTCCTTGGCAGTTTGAAGTTCTTCCACTTGCCACAAAACATTATCTGCAAGGTATAGTTCAATTGTGCTACAAGCTTTCTTCAAGATCAGCTTCTTCTTCTCTTCTTTAATTTCTGCAGGAAATGAATCATCCAGAGCACTATCAACATCCTGTTGAATAAGAATATTTTTCAACTTCCTCTTCCATAACGAGAAGTCACTAGATCCATTGAATTTCTCCAACTCAAACTTTATTGCAAACATGTTGAATCAAGATTCAGTCTTTGTTTGATTTGCTTTTTCATGAAAGATCTCTCCTTGGAACCCAAACTGATTTCTTTGAATTACCGAGAGACCTCTGAATGATTAAAGATTGATGCAAGGCTCTAATACCAGATTGTTGTGAAAACAGCACCTTCAAACACCCAATTAAATTGAAAACAAACACTACACTTGCGGTAATTTAAGAATAACAGTAAGAACAAGTCAGATTTGACGAGATTCTTTCAAGTGATTTATAAGATCACTTGACTTACATCCCCGGGGAAGCCGAAAACTTTTATTAGATCAAATATTAAGATACAATACAAGAAATCAATAATCACACTTCAATCACACAGCCTACTTCTCACTGTTGTTGCTCACTCTTATTCACAAAACATACAACTTCAATAATCTGAATGTAATCTCTAAAAACCGACTTACTTCCTTCATATATCCCTTATTTATACCAAGCACCTAGCTGTTAAACTCACCCTTAGTGCATGACAGTTAATACACGTGTGTACACATGATAGGATCCTATATCCTGTGTACAAAAGAATTACATGCAGAGGTGATGCCATTTAACAAACTGATCCTACATTTCAGTTAAAAATAACAACCTATACTTTGTGTGGTAACTGATATGACCAAGGAAGTATCCAAACAGATTTAGGCTAATCATTTGTGTCATTGATTTACACCTTCTCTTGGAGTTTTTAAATAAGGTTGAACTATGATAATGTGAAAATAAAAAATCATTCATTAAATATTAAATTATATAATTTAGAATAAAAATTATCAATTTAAAACATCAGTAATCAAAATTGTTAAACCAAAATTAAAAACTTTTTTAAGTACGTTGAGCTTTCATTTTTTCGTTCTATTATAAGGTTATCATATTTGCTATTTGGTTGCTCTAATTTATATATTGATAGTTATTCAAAAAAAAATTGATGTCGTGTTATAATTTTCATGATTTTTGACACGACATATCAAAATGAAGATTTAGATCGACAATAAAATATAAATTTATCGGGCATAAATATAACATTTTTATTTAAAATAAATATCTAAATGAAAAATAACAAGATTTGGGTAAAAAATATATATAAAAATAAGTATTTTATTCAAAATAATTAATAAGAAGAAAAATAAGATTAAAAAAAAAAAAACCTAAAAAAGAAGGGGTTAAAGGAAGTCTCGGCAAAAAAAAAAATTAAATTTTTTGAAAATTTCATAGAAAAAAGAAGATAACAAAAGTGGTTTACTTATTCATAAATGACCATTGGTAATATATTTGTAGTTGTTCAACCGCGTTGTAATAAAATGGTAAATATTTCACATAATATATCATGAATAAAATTTATTATGGAAAAATATTTTAGAGGTGCTCTATTTTTTAAAATGAGCATTTTTATTTTTTATCTATTTTTTACAATATTTAAATCATCTTTTTATGAAAAATGATAGTACAAGTCCTCTTATTGTAAAAAAATATATATATATAACACAAATTCTCTTTTTTAAGAAAATATTAAAAATACCTTTAGATTTTGTTTTATAACTATATAAGTTTATTTGTGAATATTAGAAATTTTACGTCAATGCAAGTTTAAAAAGAAAAATTTGTTATGAAAAATTAACATGCTTAAAAATTAAAAATTATTAAAATTAAAATGCTGCATAAAATTTAGGTATTAAAGTCAGTAAAGAAATTAAATAAACTCTAATATTATATATATCTAACATAATACAACAAGAAAAATAAATTATTTAAAATATTATAAAAAATAATTAATAAAATTAATACTTTAGTTTAGAAAAATAGGTAATCGATTAAAAAATCTCTTTTCATAAATAAATAAAAAAAAAATTAAAATCTCATATTTAATTTATCATTACATAAAGAACTTTATGGAACTTGGCAGATTAAAAAAAAGGGGAAGAAGAAGAGCACTTTTGAAAATTTAGTATTGTCCATATATTTCAACATGGCAAATTCTTGCAAGAATTATGTGGTTATATATGCAAAAAAAAGAGAATAACAAAATGAAGAATGATAATCATGTATGAGAATCCTGGTAAATGACACATGATAAAATAAGGATGAAAATTTTATTCCGACCTCATCTATGGGGCTTTATATCTCTTTATAATAGTTAAAAATGCGTGTAAGATTTTTTTAAATTTTTTTTTTTAATTTCTATATTATATTTGAAATAAATAAAAAGTTATATTTTTTAAGATTTTAAATTAATCGTAAAAATAAAATAATATTTAGAATTTTTATTGAATGTAATTATTATTCTATTATCATATTTAGAGTTCTTATTTAAATGTAATTCTTATTTTAATGTTATGTTTAGAGTTCTTATTTAATGTGATGATCTATCATAAAATAATAACTAATGCCAGTAGCTTAAAATATAAGGATAATTTTGTTTAAAAAATTATTATGCATGATTTATACTTTTATATCTAAATAGTTAAAGACACGTGACTTGCAAGTGAATTGTTTTATTTATTTTAATTTTTTTTCTTTGATTAATTTTTACAACATGTGAAATAAATAAAAAATTAATTTTCTTATATTTTCAAAAATAATTGTGAAAGTAAAATAATATTTAGAGTTTTTATTTAATGTAGCAATCATTATATAATTAGAGTCTTTATTGAATGTGAAAATCATCATATCATTAGAGTCCTTATTAAATGCTGTAATTATTATATGATTAGAGTTTTTATTGGATGTGATTTTTATTTTATTATTATGTTTAGAGTCTTTAGTATCTTAAAATGACAATTAATATTAATAACTTAAAATATAGGATAATTTTATTTAAAAAATATTTAGTAAATTATATACAGTAGTATAGATTTAGATAGATATAAATGTAGAAATAGATATGTACAACCAAATATTTGCTTATGAAAATCAAAATATTTAGTTATACTGATAAATCAACCGTAAACAAATAATAAATAAATAAATCAACCGTATTTTTTAAGAAAATTCTATTCTCACCGCTAATAATATTATGTTATAGTTGTAGAAGTAATATTTAAGAAAAGTCATTTCACCTAATTACTTAAAATATAATAATTTACAATAGCATGATTATTTGTAACTCATTCATAACGTTGTTTTAAGATTTCATTCACAATGATATATTAATAATATTGAATTAATATAAATTTATTTTTTCTTAAAAAAAATATATTTACCACTAACTAAATTTTAATATCACTTTTACAATACTTTAAAAATTAAAATTAATAAAAAAAAGTTAAATGTATTCCAAATTATTACACATGTCTCCTTGCTATCCGTACGAGAAGTCATGCTATGTTCGGCAAAGGTTTTAGGTGAACATATAATTAGAGAAATATTAAAAATATTTAATTTTGTATTTATATAAATTATAATGTGATATATTATCAAATAATTTTGTAAATAAAAAAAATTATTTAATTTAAAACAAAATTAATCACGTACAAATTTATATAATTTTATCATTTTTCTGTATAACAAATATTTATATTTGGAAACGGGACCAATTCCAAGCCACACCCGCTTGAAACAACTTCAACTGTAAGACTATCAAACTGGTATTAAAAGCCTAAACCAACAAATGAGATCCAAACCTATTTTATACCAAAATAATGAATGGTTGGCAAGCTGGGGTTGTGGTTTAAGGAATTGCGATACCTAAAATAAAATATAAATTTAAGGTTTGAATTTTTTTTCATATATAATAATATATATATAAATTTATTTTTATTTTTATCAATTTATTTAAACGTATAAAATTATATCAAACAAATAACTAGTACATATTTTGTTTGGTTATCACTAATATAATATTTTTCTCAAACTATACAAATTACAAAGTAAATATACATTTTTAACAAAATATCAAAATGAAAAAAATTTATTCGGTACCATATACAATAAATTACAAAACTATGCAAATATTAAAAGAAATATTTATAAAGTTAGATAATGATTAATATTATATATTTTTTTCAATTATATAAATAATTAGAATTTTTTGTAAATAAAATTAAAAATTTAAATAACTTTAAAAATTAAAATATGAATAAAATAAAGTTATTCAATTAAATTTTATTATAAAGTAATGTGATAAGAAAATCCATATAACAAAATTACAAAAAAAAAAAATTTAACAGTATCAAAAATTAGATTCAACAACATATTAATAATTACTTTTTTTTTTTTTTTTTTGAGAAAAACAGTGAAACAAAATAAAAATTTTAAAATTTTCTACATATTTATTTTTAAATAAAACAAATATGTATACACAATATCAAGTTTGAAAGTTAAAATAGTCATTTTTAAGAATAAACATGAGATTTTATTTTTTACCTTCACAATTCATTTAAAAAAAATAAAAATAATACAAAAAAATAACCAAAAATAAAAAATAATTTTACAAAATTTATTATTTAAAATTTTAAATTGTTCAATATAAATTTTATAATTCCTTAATTAATTAAACTAAAAGTCAAATAACATGTAATATTTATTTTTAATTTGTTAATAACATGTTAAATAATAATAAATTATATATATATATATATATATATATATTTTTTCACTATTATATACACGCGATGGGTTGAATGTATATTATATTTTAACACATAAAGTAATATTTATGATACAATTTAATTGATTTCTTATTCGATATCACTTTTATAGTTTATTAAATATCAATATGATTAAATTTTAAAAATGTGTGTAAAAATATGATGATCCATATTTGATTAATATTTTAGTGATCAATTATTACAAATAATAAAACTTACTAAGGTCCATTTTTAATAAATAATTCTACATAAAATCTCAAGTGATCCTTTATATTATTTTTTCACATTTTTGACCAATTACTCATTATTGGTGTAATATAAATAATATTATATATATTAAATATATATTAATTATTGATCGAATACAAAATTAAAATATAATATAAAAATAATTATAAAATATTTTATTAATAAAAATTATTTAAATTATCATATATAAATTATTATAGGTAGAGTTATTTACGTAACATACACATTTCCTTGAAAATGACCATCATCAAATCCCAACCACCACTGTACGTAAATTGTCGCGTGTACCCTTAGGACCTTCTTATTTTATCCGGATCCCCCACACCTTTATAACAAGAATCCCGTTATTTTTCCTTTGGAAAACTCGCATGGTCAGAGGCTTCTCTGTTATCTTCTCTTTGCTGTCCTGTTTCAGACCCCCGTTTTCACGGCTTCTCCATGAGGTTTGGAAGTTGGAACTAACTCTATTATCCTTCTCAGTTTTCTTCAATTTTGATGCTGATGTTCTTCGGATCTCGTTCATTTCCATGTAATTAACTTTGGTTTTCTTTAGTTATTTCGATTATTTGTAGAATGTCGTATTGATCTTTTTGTGATTGAGTACTCGGTTATAATTAGGGTTGTTTTTGTGCTTTTTAATAACCCTTTTGAACGATATTGATTTTTTTGACGATTGTGATTTGTGAAGTTAGTTCTCTACCCATTTCTCGAGCAAACTCTTCAAATTGGTGCAATTAAGCACATCATTTCCCTTTTTGACACATTAGATTACTACGTTGCTTCTTTGTTCCCTTTGTTGAAATGAAATGCTAGTAAACAAATTATAGTCATGTTTGGTTAAGGGAAATAAAATAAAAAAGAAAGTCAAGCTGTTGTTTTTCCCTAAATTGCATCAGTTTTACGTGTGTCAATTCGAGGCTACAACCTAACCCAAAACTAGACGAATTATTTCTTTTGGTTGGAATGATTATCATTATTTTGTGCTCATATTAGGTTCATACCATTTTAAATAAATAAATTAGCTAAGAATAATTTAATTTTTTCATAATATTAAAAATTATGTGAATTTAGGGTCACAATAAGAAAAAAATCTACAGCACGAACACATACGAATTTCCATCCATATTCACTTGCCCCGTTTATAATACTTTTTTTTCCCCTGTTATATATTTCATGTTTTGATTTCTTCATGATGCTATTTACGATTTATTCAGAAAACCTAAGTAAATGTTCTACTTAGCTTTCTGATTCCTGCAACTGTATTTTTATTTAAAATATTTCACTGAATTTGGGAGAATTATTTATTGGTTCAAAATTACTTCAACATCACAAGCACTTTGTGCAGAATAAGTTGCTATTCCCTCTGGTTGTGAGTCAATGACCATGAAACATCTTGATAGGTCATTGTTATTTGAGCTGTACTGGGTAATTATGATTTTTTTCCCCCTTCAGATGAGTAGAGAACCATGGCAACTTCAGTTGCATCAGTAGAAAATATGACATCATTGAGTACGGATCTTTTCTACAATATTTTGGGGCGTCTTGATGGACCAACCTTGGCTAATGCAGCATGTACCTGTGCAGTGTTCTCTTCCATCTCAAGAGAAGAGAGACTATGGGAAAATGCATGTTCCGCTATGTGGCCTTCAACCAATAGGGAAGATGTCAAAAGTTTGATATCATCCATAGGTGGATTCAGAAAGTTCTATGCAGATTGTTTTCCTCTTATTGTGAATAAACAAGTTTCTGAGTATCAATGGAATGATTATCGTGAGTATCCTGATGAATGGACTGAGGCTGAATACTATGGTGACATGGATGAATTTAAAAGTATTTCTCCCTCAGATTTTGTTTCCATTATAGATATTAGATATAGAGATAAAACAATCTGCTCAAAAGTCCTTTGGGGCATACCAAATGCAGATGGTTTCAATGGTTGGTTTTATAACTGCCCTTTCAGGATTGATCTTCTTACTTACACTGCTAGAGATGATGATGATGATGATGATGATGAACTTATCCTTTCAGTCTCTGATGGTTTGCCACCAATTGAATCAATTGAAAGAGAGAGGAAAGATGGAAAACTATGGCGAGAGCTCCGTGATGGGCTCCAGCTTAGTTGGATTGTTGTGAACAGAAAAATAAAGCAAGCTGCTAATCTCGCTAGCTGGAAACCTGTTGGCGGGCAAAGGCATTGGCCAACAGACAAAGACTTTGTGATACGCTTTGGATCTGTTCTGCCCGCAGAAGACATTGTTCCATGTCAAGTGGTAGAATGCATACTTAGTATGAAGTTTAGACTGATTCATATTGAAGGTGAGGGTGTTCAAACAACACTTAAGTTAACAGAGCTAAGCATGCAGTTGGAAGACATGGAAGGTTCTCATGTCAATGGAAGAAATAGTTTGCTTATCCTTAAGGAAGCTTTAAGCTGTCGTCGGAGCAAAAACTATAGTGAAGTCCTCGAGTCTTGTCATTTGTACTCGAGAGTTCAGAGTCAGTTGAAAGAGGAGAAAATGAGAAATGAAAGCAGGTTAGACAGACTTTGTATTCTGAGTGGCATTGCTGCTTTAGTATCTTTTTGTTACTATGTTTTGTGAAAGTTGCTATTCATGGCATGATGCCAACTCATTTTGCTGAATGTCTCGTGTAAACTTATCCATCAATTTTGCTTCAACTAAAAGTACATATATAATTTATTGGAGTTAGTAGTTAAGTTTGTTCATAGCATGTTCTTGAGATTGGTTGCTTGATTTCAAGAAAGAAAAATAAATCTCGTAGCGGATTAATTCTCTCAATATTTATTAAGCTCTAAACTTCATGGCTCTGATACCGATCTAAAAAATAAATTGTATTATTATAAAGTCACAAATATATGAGTTATAAGGGTATATACATACAAGAAGACTAACTAATACAAACGAACTTAACTATTAACTTCAATATTGTTTTTATTGCATAATTGTTGCTAGAGCTTTGTACTAATAATTCCTAAAAGCTATCAGCGAGTTGTCTACTTATCTCCAATCAAAAATACATGAATTTCGTATTTTGATCTCTTAAGACTGTTAAGCTGTTTTCAATATGGTTAGATTGTTGCCATCTAGAGGAAACCACTGATATGCTTCACATTTAAGCCAAAAACTACTTTTTTTAAGGAAACACTTCTAGCACTAGTGTTGTATTTTACTCATTCCCTCAGTTTTTAATTAACAAACGCTTGTCAGATGTGGGTCCCACACAAATATGAGTGCGTGCGTTATTCTCGTCTGGCCATCTCCAATGAATATCGCACAAATTTGTTTGACGTTACCAGCAGTATGATTCCATGGGAGGAGGATGAGACATGTGGATCAAATGCAAGAAAACGTGAATTCCTTATATTTTATCAAAGGCATTGAGTCTTTGACGTCTGAAACTCACGTTTTTGGACTTTTTCTAGGCTTGTATTGGGAAAGGGCATCAACCATTATTGACCTCTTAATTCCTGATTTAAAATAGTTGGATTACATAAATAGGCGTGCGGCAGTGAATGAAAACAAACCATCATTTACTTCATTTTCTCGAAGTTAAAAAGAGGAAGAAAGGTAGCAATTAGCAAATTTCGTCCGTTTGGAGATGGATGGAAATACTTTCAAATGAATAAATATTGGGGGTAGTAACTTTTGTCACGACTCGATAATATAAATACGACATATACGATATAGATAAAAAATTTATTAATAATTAATTATTGGTTGCTTCATCTCTTTAAAAGTTTTGTTATTTTTTATTATTATAAATAAATAACATAAAAAAAAGTACAGTAAATTTTTTATGTGACAATTAATATGAAATCCGATATGATTAATGCAAATACAAAACGAACATTATACAAACACAGCTAATACGACAAAAAATGACCTAAGAGATATAATATGTGTTTTTAAGAGAACTAATAATTTTATTTTTGTGAGTAGTTTTAAATGCATTTGATTAAGAAAAAAAAGTTTTTTTTTTTTTTTTAAATAGCAATGCAACTTATACATTTGGTAAGCGAGACTTGAACTCAAAACTTTTATATGCCCAATAAACTACTTTTTACATGCTTTTATATTGCTAAAAAATTCATGCTATTATTTTAAATATTTATTGACAATTTAATAAAAATTACTTTAATTCATCTTAAATGCATATATTAAAAACAATTTTGTTAAATTATTACATCCTAAACAACTTTTATTAAAATTACACTTTAAATAATACATTCAAATGAGCTCTTAAGGAGAATATGACGCCCTTTCGAAACTAGAAAGTCCTTTTGAAATACAAACGCTTTTTAACATTTGTGAGAAGTGAGAAAACTACATGTGTTATTTTTACAAGTAAATTTTTCTTATTTTGAAGAAAAAAAATCATCTTAAACATGTTGGATGTAGAAGAATTATTAATTAATATTAGACTAATAATCTAGACCGATAACAAGTCATTATTATTGAGAGAGAAAAAAATGTAGATATTTTAACGTGACCTTCACTTGTTTTATTTTTTTAACATTAAAATTTACAATACTAACATTAATCCAGAACCATTATATAATTTTTCATTCGATGTATTTTTCCTTGTCCACATAACATTTTTCTATAAAGATGTGTCACATAGTTAATTAGTTTAACTAGTAATTTAGAGTAATAATATATATATTAAATGATGTATTAATTATTGATTGAATATAAAGTTATATTAGTATATGTGTGATAAAAAGTATTTTTGAGTGACTTAACATTTTCTTTGATAAAAAAAAAAAACTACAAAAATATTCATAAAAAATTATCAGCTGACATTAAATTAAATTGACCCAATCAAAACATTTGAATGAAAGATATTAAAGATAAATAAAATATGTATTGTTTATACCTTGTATTGGAGAACAATAAATTCACTCTATTTCTTGCTTTAGAATATATTTGGATATGATTAGGGTAATCTGTTTTTCTTTGTTTTTGTCAATCATATATAATTATTTAAAAATTTACCAAAAATAATATCTCAAAAATTTATAGTAATAAAATTAGCACTCCTAATAATATTGATCGTTCAATTCTAATTGATTGAGTGTTCAAAGAAAAATGATATATTAATTATTTTTTTTAATTGTGAAAATATAAGTTTGAATACAATGGGTGCTAATTTTGTTATTACAAGTTTAAAGGGTACTAATTTTGTTGTTTTCTATTATAATTTATGTTGTTAAATACTAATAATTTTATTTGGTATTATACGAGCACAAAATCATTTAAATGGTTAGATTTATAACCATTTATTAGACATTAATTTAAATAACGATTAAATTTATGATATATAAGTAATAATGTATTAATATTTTAAAGTATTTTTGGTTAGATACTACATAAATATTTTAAATAATATCTTCTATTATAACATGAAATTATTCTATATATTGAATTTAAAAGATTTAAAAGTAAGTAAACAAAAGCAAACATCATTATCCATTAAAAGCATAAATAAACACATCGACAAAGCGAATTTTGTACAGCGTTGCGTCTCGTACAAATTAAAACCAAAGTGCTTTACTGCTTTTGATGCTCGGAAAAGAACTCCGGTAATATTCAAACTCAACCGAGGGTATCTTCGGTAGAAACAAAATAATATGTATTACATTTTAGTAGCCACAGCATTTATTTTGTCGGAATTTAAATAACTTTACGCACTTGCCCAGCCCCACGTTTCACTGTGCACAACTTGTGGCCAACTCATGAGTTCGGAACATTTATAGATGATGTTTATATTTAATAGCAAAAAAAAAATATATATGATATAAAATAATTTTTTTCATTTTGTATGTATTATAAAATTTTTTAAAAATTATAACAAATAAATTTTAATTATAAACATAAAGTTTTGTACATAATACATAAATAATAATTTTATTATGTACATGTTACATAAAAAAAAATCTAAAAATTACAAATATTTTAATATAAGAAATGTATGAACATAAGATTTATACATGATATATAAATAATTTTTTTATTTTGTACATGTTACTAAAAAAAATATGAAAATTATAACAAATAAATTTTAAATATGAAACCAAAATTTTGTTCCTGGTACACAAATAAAAAATTTATTATGTATATATTACAAAAAAATCTAAAAAAATTATAATAATTTTTTTAAATGTCTTAATGAAAGAAATATATGAACACAAAATTTTGTATATAATACAGATATAAAGAAAATATTTTTATTCTGTACATATTACATAAAAAAAAATATGCAATTTTTATCATGCCAATTTTTAATTTGCTAACTCTTTGTCATTGGATTATTTTTATTTTTATTGAAAAAGGTTCCTCTCAGTTTGGGAAAGATAGGAATATTGCCACACAATACCAAAGATCACCGATATTTTTATTTTGATACCGATCAGGGGTGGGTTAGATGACGCTGGAAAATTGGAGCCCGAAAACAAAGCGCAAGAGGAGGTATTGTCCGTGTGCCTCACATGTGTAACTCCTAATATCCTAAAAATTTGAACCTGCGTTCTGCATTATAAGAACAGGAATCCAATACCTTAATCCTAATGCCTTGAATTATTTAAATTTACGAATCTCTCTCCTAAATTTCTCCTAATTAATAGTAAAAAAAAAAATGATGTCTAGTGCTTGTAAATAATGTATTTAATCAACTATATTTATTTTACAAATAGTAATTAAATTTCTATAATTAAAATTTAGATCTTGACTAGTAGTTATTCAGTCTTTTAGGTATTTTTCCGGTTCATATAATTCACTTTAAAAGCTAACTACTTTAACCTACAAATCACTTTTGGGTGAGGGGTAGATTTACTCTCATGATTGAGCATTTTAATTTAGTTATTTTTTTAAAGTCCAATTATCCCAATTTTTTTAATAAATAACTAAATAAATTTAAATTACAATTTTGATTTAAATAAGATTAAAAAAAATACACACAAAAAATATGTGATATTCTTTTTAATGAATATTAGATAGATTTTATACATTTTTGTGTTAAATAAAGCTATAGAACATGTAATTAACAAGTATATTTTGTATTATGTTTAATGCTCAATTGGTAAGATTATGTTAATTTGATTAATTTAAATATTTTTGTTAAATGTTGACATTAAATTAATTTAAATTAATAATTATAAAATTATAATACATATTTTAAATTGATTATGTATTTTACCTTTTTTTTTAATAATTTTACCTCTTTGTATTTTATTTGGCCGCTAATTAAGTTAAAGTAGGGATGTTGAGAATTTACTGAATCTAATCCAACCAATATAATATGAATTAATATAATTAATAATGTTCAATTTTATTCTTTTTATTTGATTAGATTGGTTTTAAAAATTTTAAAAAAAAAAAAATCTCATAGGGATTGATTCAACTTACTAATATATTATTTTTAATTTTTAATTTTATATTATAATTTTATTAAATAAAAATTCACAAACTAAAAATATTAATTAGATTTATTTTATTTTGATGGATTATTAATTAAATTATATTTATAAATAGTATATAAATATATGTAAACTATGTTAATATTTATTTAATTATAAGTATTTTTTTAATTAAGTATTTTTATGTATCTAATATATGATTAAATAAATTTTAGATTAATAAAATTTAGAGTTATTGTAAATATTTTTTTTTGAAAAATATAAGTAGTGCTACTTAACTCATTTCCAATTTTCCAATTTTCTATTTGCTCTTGCTTTTATGCCGGATCGTGACAAACCCATTGTGGTTTAACTAACATAATTTCGAAACAATCTTTTTTAGATATCCGTATGCTTTCCTTTCTCTATCAGTCTTTTTCATGTCAATGAAATTTGAATGCTGTCATTTTCTTGCGTTCAGTATCGATTTTCTCTTCTCTTTCCATAAACCATCAAATGGGAAGCCCAGCTAGGCTTTGATGGTACTCTAGAAAACCCTATTGCAAATCTTGGTTTTTCTATTCACTAATGCTTTCTTGATTTCTTAGTGAGTCACTCACCCACTCCTTATCTCTCTCTTGAAGCTCCGTTTTTTAAACTTCCCTTTTGGAGAGCTTTTTCCAACAACCCTCCATTAACTTTAAAATCTTTTTTTTTTTTTTTTTTAAACTAAGATATGGCTAAGACCACACCTTCGCAGGACTCAGACAACACAATGACCCAGTTAGAGTTTATCAATAGATTCAAACGCTTAAATCCTCTGGAACCTTCTTTGGGCATTCTTGGTTTCTTCTTGTTCATTGTTCTATTTGTCAGTTGTTTCTTCTACTTGGATTACCGAACCGTTTCTCGTCCCAATCGTTCTCATGGGGTACCTTGGCTGAGATTTCGTGGCACGTTTTCACAATATTTATCATCATCTTCATCAAGTTCTGGAAATGGACGGTTGGGATTTCTTGATGTGGGCTGTGATCAATGTGATGTGTTTGATGGGAATTGGGTTTGGGATGAGAGCTACCCATTGTATCAGTCCACAAATTGCTCTTTCATGGACGACGGTTTCAGATGCTCTGAGAACGGTAGGCCTGATGATTTTCATTCAAAGTGGCGTTGGCAGCCCAAAGATTGCAACTTGCCTAGGTTTCTTACTTTTCTCTTTTATTTATTTATTTTAAGATGAAAAGACCATTTGGTTGTTTAAGGCTTTGAGGAGACTCATTTGAAGGGAAGTCTTCTAAATTTTTTTTGGGGTAGTCTCTGTCTGGTTTTTCTTGTTTGATTTTACTAAGAAGCCGGTGGTTGTATAAATAAAATATTAGGCTCATCTCTCCCAAAAGCTTGGCACTTTTGGGAGAATTGGTAACTGATACTTCTTTAGTCATGACTTATGTTTTACGGATACTCCCATTTTTCTAGATTTTATATAAATTTACGATAAATTGGAGTGTTTAGTAACCATATCCATTTTCATATCAAATGGCTTGGACAGGTACTTCAAGAAAAAAAAATAGCATAGGTTATGTATGACTAATCAATTTAGTGTGCCTTGTTGTTGAGCTATAAAACTTGCACCTAACTCATAACTGTTCAAACTTGATTATATTTAAGAGAAGCTTTGTTATTATTTAGCCTGTCTGTCATGTTTGGTTTCTTCATTTATGTCCTTGTCACTTTCATTCTCGTTGATTTTTACCTCAACACGGGTTGTTGGATGTATATCTATCCTATTCATTACTGGAACCCGTGAGTTTTTTCTATACCCTTTATAGCCCAAATTAGCCTTGACAAAACTAAAAGCTTCTTTGTTTTTATTCCATAATTTGATTGATGTTCAAGCTCTCTTTTACCAATCATGAAAACAATGTCTCAATTACTAGTATGCCCCTTTGTTTATATGGAATGACATCTAGATTTATTCTGATTCTTTATTAGGTGCTGCTAAATGCAGTTTGGTGTTCTTTATGGCCCATAAGGTTCATGAAAATGGGATTTTTCTTTTTTGCCTAGAAGATGTTTGAAAAATGTCTTTTTTGAGGCTTATAGTTTAAAATGAAATGAGGTTTATTTTATTGTTTTATTTTATGTATTGTTGTACGGACGTAAATCGTGCTTTGCTCTTTAATCTATAGTTGCAAGTTTTATTAACTTGGACTATATTAGTTTGTTATCTTTTTTTCAATTAATGAAATACTCAAAGTTTGAAAAAAGGAATGACATTTTCTATCTATCTATCTATCTATCTTTTATGTGCCATCTTTACGCTTTGGATATATTTATTGGTTAATATAGCCATTTAGCTGATTTTGATGTAGGCTTTGTGTTTAATAATGTTGTAAGAAGTGTAATAAAACTTAGATTGGATAAGAAATCTTAATTGAGATTCTCTTCTGTCTTGAGAAAAGATTTAATGCTGCAAAGATGCTGGAAAAGCTTCGAAACAGACGCATTGTATTTGTCGGCGACTCAATTGGAAGGAATCAATGGGAATCTCTCCTCTGCATGCTATCCTCTGCTATTCCAAATAAAGCTTCAATATATGAAGTGAATGGTAGTCCAATCACGAAGCACTCTGGATTCTTGGTGTTCAAGTTTGAGGACTTTAACTGCACGGTTGAATATTACCGATCGCCATTTCTCGTCCTTCCAAGCCATCCTCCAGTTGGTGCTCCCAAAAAGGTGAAGCTAACTCTGAAGGTAGATCAAATGGACTGGACTTCCAACCAGTGGAGGGATGCAGATGTTTTGATTCTGAATGCTGGGCACTGGTGGAACAATGAGAAGACCATAAGAATGTAAGAATGACTTATCTTATACTTGACAATGACCCATTGTTTTATTTTCGTGGTGTTGTTAAATTTTCATCCGAACCCTACCATATTTGTGTTTTTCATTCAGAAAAAGACATTGTGAATATGTAATATGTTCGTTTTCCGAGACCATTCGAAAGTTGAAGGTGAATGCTAAACTTAGGCTAATTCAGTTGTATATAACTCACTCAAATCAAGGCTACCTTTATGTAATTGAAGGCATAAATGAGGTCTCAATTTTGTTGCTACTTCAAGTATTATTGTCGGATAAGACATTAAACTTGAAGAGGTAGTGTCTCAAGTTTCTACTCGAGTACTTGAATGCTTTCTGAGTTGTTTTTATCCACATATAATATTTCCTGTCATAAATCTAATTATGCCAAAAAGATCTTAGCGACTAGCACTTGACCTACCATTTATAGTATGATGTCTTGTTGATTGTATTAGAGGTAGCTTTTTTTCTCTGCATAGCTTAAAACATTAAAAAAAAACCTAAAAAAGGTCATCTACTTTTGGGGATATTATTTTTCTACTTAAATTATTGTGCTGTATGATTGTTATTTTACTGTCACAATGAGTATGATTTTGAGCTTTGCCAGAGGTTGTTACTTCCAAGAAGGGGAGGAGGTGAAGATTAATATGAATGTTGAAACCGCATTCCAAAAATCAATCAAGACTGTCATTGATTGGATAGATAATCAAGTGAACAGGAGCAAGACTTATGTTCTTTTCCGAACCTATGCTCCTAACCATTTCAGGTTTTTCCAAGCTACTTTTCTTAACTTGTTAAAACATTGTCACTTATGTAAATGTAAATATTTGAACACTTACGATTGTTTCTCGATGTAATAGGGGTGGTGATTGGAATACTGGTGGTGGTTGCCACATGGAAACACTACCTAACTTGGGCGCATTGCCTGTTGGATCTCAAAGCCATTTAGATATAGTCACTGCTGTGCTAGCAGAACATTCAAATGAGTCCCAGTTCATTAAGTTGGATTTATTGAATGTGACATACATGTCATTGTGGAGAAAAGATGGTCATCCATCAGTGTACTATCTAGGCCCTAAGGCTGGCCAAGCCTCCCTCCACCGTCAAGACTGCAGCCATTGGTGCCTGCCGGGTGTGCCTGATTCCTGGAATGAACTTCTTTATGCACTCTTGCTTAAGCAGGAATTGTTTCGCTCCAGACATATTACCGAACCTACTGAGTTTCCATCATGACTCGGTAAACTTTAGGGACTTGGCGAGTTGAGAGATACATAGCTAATCAAACCGAGGTGAATATAAGGATTTTGGATGTACAGAACAAGAAGCATGCTTTTTGGCACTTTGTTTACGCTTTTTGAGCATGCAAAATCATTCTAAAATGCTTGTAGAGTTCAGTCAAGCTCTGTTTTGCTGATAATGTGATATCAATGATCATTCTGTTTTCCCCTTGACAAACAAGCTTAACAAGAAAAGAAAACACCTGGCCTCTCGGGTTTAAAGGCAACGGAGGAATATGAAATGGGAAATAGAAGGGGGAATGAGGCCTTTTGCGAGGTTCAATAGATATGTAACTCTTAACAGTAATTTCAGGTGTTTAGTTTGGTGTACTTTACAGTTGATGTAGCTAACATATCACATATACCCTACACTTTCGGATATTGGTACTGTGATAGCGAAATGGCTTTTTTTTTTTTTTACAAATAACATTGGAAAGACGTTTGTAAATGATGTGGAAATCTCTTTTATTTCTATGTTTGTTATTCATTAATATACAGAAGAAAACAGAGGAACATGTGCGCTGACAGTACCATGTCCAATAGCTTTGGGCAAAAGAGCAACTTAATTCTATAGTTCACTTTAATTTCATAAAATGTACATTTTAGTCCAAAAAAAAAAGGACTAAAGTGCACCTTTTTACAAAGTAAGACTCAATTGAAAGTCATGATTCCTTTGCCCATAGCTATGGGTTATAATTTTGAGTATGATGTTTTTTGAGATTAAAACTCTCTTATTTAGCTAATGCCTTTAGTTAGAAATAAGAGTCATCTGTGCACTCATTTGGAAACAGATGAAAACCCACCAAAACTAGATAAAAAGTAAAGATGATCGATCAATAAATAAAGTAAAGGCTCATATGTTTTCATAAACAAGAAGATAGCTGAGTACGCAATCATGAGGATCATATTGCAGCCACTAACAAACACACTCCTAAATTTGTGGTGGATACCGTATCAAACATAATTGGACAGAAGAGGCTAACGTTAATAGTTAATTGACTAATCTGTAAATGGGTATTGCTCATACCTAACTGAACAATCATGAAGGATGCCTCGAGCGCCAATCCGGCTTTGACACCCGCCTAACATGGCTGTCTTGGCAGCAACAAGACATGTAGTGCAGTCAGAGGTTGTGAGATTTGTATTACAATGAGCATGACCATAAGCAAAAGCATTTGGGTATGGAGAAATATTGTAGTAATTGTAGTTTTTGTAGGTTGGAGTGTTGGTCTCTATGTCTTGGAGAATGTAAGAGAGACTGATGCCAAATGGGTCTCCTGCTGTATAAACACCTGAGTTGCAGAGAACACTTGTGATATTTGTGTCTGGAGTACTTGTGATCATATTGCACAATAACAGTATTAATCCCATTATGGTTGCTGCAAATTTGACATGATTTGCCATCGAACACTTTGTTTCTTTCTTCTTGATTTTTTGATTAGTATTGAGTATTGACTATTGTGTGTTCATCACATGACTTTTATGAGAGTTTCTTTTTGGTTATTGGCTTCTCCGAAAGTCATTTGTCTTGCTAGTTTATAAATATTCTAGTCGACCGGCTCCTTTTCTGTTTGTTTCTTAGAAAGCTATTTTCTTATAATAATAATAATAATAATAATAATAATAATAATAAGAAAATGGGTTATCCTGCACATACATAAATTTGTATGTGTCTAATTATTTAGTTTACAAAATAACAGCAATAATTGAGACACACACATTATCTTTTATATTTGTACAATCTTTTGTCTAATAGCAGATTGCTAGGGTCCATACTAGAAAATATGACCGTTTGGTTGTCCATTTTTGCCGATTTCTTTATTTTTATTTCATCAGATTAAACAATGATTAGATACTTCTCCATTAATTTGTTAAAGCAAAATACATTTTAAAAAGGGTTCAGTTTGTTGACATAACATTAAATCTTATCCACTTGATTAGCTTTTGAATAATAATTGGGAAAAATTTGAAATTTTTTTTAAAATGTAATCATTGCATCTAAATTTTTAAATTTACCACGATCATTAAATATATAGATAAAATTTAATGTTATTTCTACGTATTAAATGAATCTCACCCTTTAAAAAATACAAGTAAAACAAATGGTCTAATCCCATTAACATAGAAGGTAACATATTGTTTTGACATGTTATATCCTCCATTAATAAAGTTATTTTAAAAATCAAGATATTAATTATTTTAATTTATCTATCCTTGCTCAAACATATCAAAATAATTCAATCAAAAGAGTATAATATATCACACTATTTTGAGAAACGGGATCCTAAAATAAATGCAATTGTAAGCCATCAATATTGCAAATCTAATAATTTTGAAATCAAAAGTCACAATCTTGATAATAAAAAAAATCACTAATCTAATATCAAATGATAATTTAGATTTGAAGGGGACAATTTTGTCCATGGAAGCTTTCTATCAATTTTATTGGGATTCAAACTCTGGCTTCGGTTTTCATTATTTAGTGTTTACGCAGAAAATTATGAAAAATAATTTTTATGACAGTTTCTTACGTATGTTAATTTATATGACCTAACTTAATTCGATATTAAATTAGCAAATAATTTTGCATTATTAATTTTATATTTAATTAATAACTGACGTTATTTAATACATAAAATAATAAAGGAGAATAACAAAACTAATACCCTTCAAAACTTCTAATAACAAAACTAACACCCTTTTATATTTTCACAATTAAAAAAATGACTAATATGTCATTTTTCTTTGAACATTCATCCAATTAGAATTGAACGACTATAATTTAGACTCGCTTAATATTGAACGTTCAATATTTTACGTTTAAATTGAATATTGAACATTCAATATTAAACGTTCGGGGTGTTAGTTTTGTTACTATAAATTTTAGGGATGCTATTTTTGGTAATTTTTCAAATAATAACTTCATACGTATAACATTGGTCTAAAACTAACGAGAGTATATTCATTTACGCTGTCATGGTTTAGGATCATATTAATTCTGTAACTCTTTGTTTCGGGGACTTCACTTTGTAGTGTTAATTAAGGGTAAAATTTCTTTAAAAAAGTCTGTTTTCTAAGGGGAAAAATTGAATCCCTTTTTTAAAAAGTAGGGGGGAAAAATACCAAAGTCCTTTCTTTTCGAATTCAAAACATAAGACGAGTGTCTAGCAAAAAAAAAAAAAAAAAACAATCTGGACTGATCCAATTTTGTAGATTGAATGGTTTTTCAATTCCCGTTCGAAATTGTCTTTTTGAAGCTGTCCATGAACAAAAATCGCATTTAGTTTAATGAAATTTGTATAAATGTAATAGAATTTGATTACCAACCTCGACATATTAGTTCCACAACGAGTAGGATGAAAAATCGACAATATCATCGACAATGTCGCAATATTGTCAGTTCTATACATGCTAATATTGATACAAATTATCTATATTTTTGATTAAATGTCACGATATTATCAACAAAATGTCATCGATAAAATATTGAAAAAATATCTTCTTTTTTTTGTTGTCAAAATATCGTTTAATATTAAAAAAAAATTAAATTATTTAACTTAAAATTTATCTATTTATATTTTTTTATCTTCAATCAAAAAATAATTGATTTGAATTTGGAATAAAATTTTATACATTTTTTTCAAATATATTTTTTACTTATACATCATTTTCACATTCATTTCTCTAGTTTTACATATAATTTTTTATTTTTCATAATATAAATTCTATTATTTAATATTTCTCCATTTATAATAATATTACAATTACAATTACAATTTAAATAATTATTTAAAATTTTAATTAATCATTCTATAATATTCTAATTTATTAATTAACTTATTTATCAAATTGAATATTATTATAATATATGTATTAAATAAAAAAATAATTTAAAAATATAAGTAATTGATTGTTTTAATGTTTTATAAAATTTTATAAACAAATTTCAGAATTTTGATAAAGTTTTCATAAGTGACATAAAAAATTTAAAATTTTCGTTAACAATAATAATACATTTGATATTTTCATAACATTTAATTCTAAACATTTGTCGACGACATTTTAAACATTAGAAGACAAAGTGCCTTACTTTTGGTATTAATGACCTGAGATAACATATAAAAGAGAGAAACTAACTTTTTTACTCAAATAGCAAAATGACTATATTTTAATAAAATCTAAATGACATTTTTAACACTTGAATCTTTCAAGTTTAAAAATTTTAATGTAATATTTACATACAAATTAAATCTGAATGTAACCCTTACATATAATAAAAATATATTGTAAAATGACAGAAATCATAAAAAATCAAACGAAAATCAAGAAATAATAGAAATAGAGACAAGATATTTCATGATCTTAAAATTTTTATGACTTAATTTGAATGTACAACTTATATAAAAAATATATGTGAATATATTACATTAAAATATGTCAATATATGAACATTCTAATCTAAGAGACAAAAAAATTCACTACAATGTGATTCTTAGTCAACTCTAATATACATTCTAATCTAAGGTAAAAAATACATAAAACATCAAAGTAATCAGAATAAAAAAATATAGCAAAATTTGAATGTACAGTTTACATGTAAAAATAAATGTGAATGTACGCATTACATTAAAAAAATTTAAGTCAACATACTATAAAAACAGCAGCAATAATCAATAATCAGAATAAAAAATTTGAATATACAGTTTATATGTAAAAATAAATGTGGTTGTACGCATTACATTAAAAAAATTTAAGTCAACCTACTATAAAAACAGTAGCAGTAATCAATAATCAGTAATCAGAATAAAAAAATTGAATGTATATCTTACATGAAAAAATAAATGTGAATGTACGCATTACATTAAGAAATGTTAAGATTTTAAAATATATTTTTGTCTCTATTTTCATTATTTCTTGATTTTGCATTTGATTTTTTATGATTTTTGTTATTTTACGATATATTTTTATTGTATGTAAGGGTTACATTCAGATTTGATTTATATGTAAATGTTACATTTGTGCATTAGAAGAAGAATATTAACTTGAAAATAAATTTATAATTTTAATATAGTAAGTGATTTTAAAACTGTGCGTTTTATAACTTATGTTTATTATTTAAATAAAAATGATATATTATATATTTGAATATTTGTTATTTAGGTAATTTATTGTTACTTTTGAAGAGCGTAGACTAATGGTTTAAAATGGACTGTGTGACCAAAGCACGCCCCAATCCAGCCCTTTTAATGCCTAGCCCAACCCTACCTAATTAGTTTATGTGCCAAATTTTGTTTAATTCATTAAATATTGTGTAAATTTTGGGCTTGTCAGTCCATTTGTTTTTTATTTTTATTTTTATTTAGAATTAACATAATTTGACTTAAATAATTTATTTATTTTATAAATATTATAATTTTTTCAATCTAGCAATTTAACATCTAAAATTTACAAATTTATTTACATAATAAAAAAATCATTTTATCCAAATATCCCTTGCACTCCATCTCTTCTATCACCCACCACATCTCCGACAGGCATTTCTAGCGATCTCTCCGGAGTTCCAACAACTACCACCAGCAATCTTATCGGAGGAATATATATGTTAATTACATTCAATTGTAGAGAGGAATATAATATATTACATTTAAAAGTAGAATTAAATGTAACATGTTACACTTTAACTATCTTATCAGAAACAAATGTAATATTTTACATATAAAAATAAAATTAATGTAACATATTATATACAAAAATATTAATTGATGTAAAATGTTACAAAATAGATGCAAATATAACATGTTAAAAGCAGTAGCAACAACAACAACAAAAATGATTTTATGCTAACATAACACTACTACTATTAACATGAGGCAAGTGAAACAATTATGTCAGACCTGTGTTACTAGTAATAGTGTTATTACCATTTATAACAATTATCTTCCACCCAAGACCTCGCCATTACTAGTCAGCTTAGGATTTATTGGGTTTGAATTTATTGGAGTTGATTCGCTAGTGGTAGTGAAATTGATGGCTGTCAAATATACAAAAACTAACACTACATATCCTGAATTTAATCTCACAAATATATCCAGAGAAATAGCAAAATTAGAAAATTATATTTTCCAATAGTGCATAGCTTTTATGTATCCAATATACTTCCCTTAATTTGTACAAAAATGATGAAATTATACATATTTCTTTACATGGGAGGTAACAGCAAAACTTGGATGAAGAAGATAGCCATACTCATGATGTGCATAAAAAAATTTTGCAAAACAAAGGAGCAATCTTGGGTATTCTCAAGGATTACGTAGGTTTGAGCACTGCCATTTCACGAATTTGAGCTCAACTCTCTTCAATGATGACCCAGCCAAATTTCTTCTCATGCTCTCCATCGTCCCTTTTTGCCGTTTGCCTCACAGCCATGTTCTTCCTCCATGAGCTCCCTTCGTCAGTCACCGCCAACAAAGAGCAATAAGAGACACTCCTAGCTCTTCAACTCCATCACCTTCTTCATAGCCCTTTACTTTCTCGCTTACGACTTCATCCCAAATTCTAGCAAGCTCTTATCTCACTACCTTGCGATCTTTCGTATGATTTTCATAGCTTGCCTATGGTAATGCTGATATATACCTTTTGTTCGAAGCAGGTCCGAGAAATAATTTGGGTCGAGTTCTTATGTTGAGAGTTTGGCAATTCAGGAGCCATTATTGAGACATAAGATTGTGTCAGAGGGTGAAGATAAGCAAGAGGATTTGCCAACGACGAGTATACCGAAGGAGGATTGTGAGGAAAGTCTCTTGAGAGAGTGATTGGTCTCAGACTATTGATTATCGCCAGCTACAAAGAACGAGAAAGTAAAGAAGGAGGGAGATAGGGACTCCGTAGATCTAGAATAATCAGTCCCAATTCCTAGATTATGATACGTACAAAACAATTTGAATAAATGTGAATAAGGACAAAATGGTAAACATATTCCTTTAAAACGCTATCGTATAGCGATTTTAGAAAAATTGACTCTGTTTTTACCATACATGCTATATTATGACAATTAGTATAGAATTAAACTTTCCACAACCGCAACAAGTTAATGACCTAAAATAATAGAGATTTAAAACCAAAATACATTTTTGTCAAAAATAGTTTTATAAGTGTTAGGGAAACAAAGATAATTTTATAAAGTCACATTTCATTATAAAATAAAACTGTACTTTAACACTAATTCTTAATATTTATATCATTTTGTTAATTTTATGCATTATCATACTATTACTCATTAATTCTGCTGCAAGGAACATCAATAGCAACAAGTCCAGTGATTTGCCGATGAAATGGGGTTGTCTAACCCTGAAAATGTTGTTTTCTCTTCAGACGAGTCGTCCAACTTGGCCTCCGAGTTTCACGACCATTAGATCAACAGCTCTAAGTCAACAACAGCCATAACGATGATGCTTTCAGCACTAGCTCATGAGGTCTAGAGGTGTCTCCAGCACCCAGAACGTTGACGTTGTTAATGGTCATTCAATTGATCCAATCCAATGAGTTTAGTTATAATCTTGTTTCTTTAAACATCTTAAAAATGGATGGCAATGGAAAAATAAAAAATAGATTGAATTATGGGGATGGATTATACTTTCTTTCTTGGGAAGTGGTGGTCCAATTCAAGCTATGTACAATGATTCAAACTTTTAAAAAAAAAAAAAAATTATTATTGATATAATGGTCCAAGCCTTGAAAAAAGAAAGAGAGAAGAGAGAGAGACAATAACAGACTAACGGACCAACCCATACCCGAAACAAGACAGACTGATTCCTCCCACATTTTAAAAGGCCACGTTAGTACAGTGGGCTTCTTGTTGTTTTACACCACAAGCGTAGGCTATTATATCAAAGAAATTGCATATCAATTAGCAGTTCCAAAATCCCAAAACAACTTGGATAATTGCCTTGTAGTGCAATAACATGTACAAGTGGGCACTAAAAGAACATGGCTTCGAATCCTGTCGAATGACCAACATTAACGGATGTGTGAGTATCAAATATGTTTATTTTAAAAACAAAAAACAAAAACAAAAAATTGTCCACCCAAATTTAATAGGAGGTTTCCTTTAAAACCAAAATTGGACCCAATTTTTGGTTCTAAATTTATCACTTTAACTCATTTTAGCAAAGATTTTTAGGCGTATGCCTCAGCTAGCTGAGGCGTAAGTCTTAGAAAACATTGAAAATACTAGCCTTGATGCATTTTTCATCAAAAAATAGCCTTGAGGCTAGCCTTAGACAATTTTTTAAAACCATGTTTCTTTCAGATGATATGAAACAACTTTCACTAGTCTACCGGATCTGCTAGTTAATGAAAAACAACCACAGAAAATTTTGAGCGGACTTGTAAATAATATATATGAGTATGACAGACCTGTAGATCCGTTTGCGAGAAAGCCTAGCTGCAAAAATATTCACTAGTGCACCTGGAAAGGAATTTATACACAACACTGATGTGTATATGCCTCTCTTCAGAAAGCATATAGTTGCAATGATCCGACTTAAAAAATGTTTGTTGCTTGCTTCAACCCACATATCTTTCCAATAAAATTCACGACGTAGATATAATGTCAAGAACAAACGTCGGACCTTCCACCAATTCCACAGTAATTTTGTTCGCAGACAGAGCATATTCAATGCAACATGTCCTCAATGTTTCGATCAACCATCTTCTCCAAGTCTTCTTGGGACAATAAGGTTTTCCTACCACTGGCCCCGCCAGCCTTATCATATGGTTGCGCCATTTTCCTAAGGAACTGCAGATTAAGATGAGATGAGATTAAACTACACAAATACTTTTTAAATCAGGCCAATCTCATAATTCACTGAATGACAAACATAATATAGCAATAAAAACAACCTCTCGTGCTATGTGCAGGGCCATATCTGTGCTCAAGTTCAGGTGTGCATCCTTTAAATGCGACAGTATCCATCCAGGCAATTTGGAGCGCTTGTCATGACGACTATACCTGACGAGGAGGTAAAGAAACATAGTCAAATCAGATAATGACTATTTGAAAATGAATATCTTCGTATAAATCAACAACCTTTTGACAAAAGATCTCGGCACAGAAAATGCAAAAAAGGCATAAAGGTACAAACCTTTTGTCCGCAAAAATCATCATACCATAGTCAGCCTTTGATCGGATAACTCGACCCACACATTGCGCAGCTTGTCTCTGTCCCAAAATAGTTTATTCAATAAAACATGTGAAATTCAGATCCAAAAACACAAATTAAAAAAGCCTATTTCGATGACACAATTATTGAATTACGTACCAGAGCATCAAATGTCAGAAAATCCCCCTCCTTTATTTGGAAAGTATCCCGCAAGTATTCCAAACGCGCAAGCAAAATTCTGCAGAAAAGGACTTTTATATGTAAAGCCATAATACAATATTAAATTATTAATTATATTTCAATTGATTAGAAATAATCATACAGATCTCTCAACAAAATTAACTTAAAAACATGGATAAAAATAATTTGATCCATATTTTTACTCTTAACATATCGAACAATGAGACTTACTGACATTAGCAAAACAGGGAGGAAAAGGAAAAAAAAAACAAGAAAAGGCCTAGATTAAATAAGACATAGCTTACTTGCTTAAAGTGTATTGAAAAGGAACACCAAACATAATCACCAGTCGTCCATAATGTCGATCAAAGTCTATTCCTTCAGCAACTTTTCCCCTGACATTATAAAGAATACTTTAAATCTCATTAAAATCCAATTAGGTCAATCTACTCTTCCCACTCTCCATGCAAAACCAAGCATCAAAGACTCAATGCCCAATGGTTCTAACTTCTAAATGAATTAACATATTTTGAGTAGTTCGAAGACTAACATAATGGTACCTGGCAACAGAAAAGAAGACAGCACCTCTCCCACAGTCACAAGCCTTGCGATAGTTATCGAGAGCCAAAGTAGTTTCTACCACATCTTGGGTCTCAATAAAGACGAGCTTATGTTGCATTATTTCCTGTGACATTCGCAAGCATTATATACTATACCAAACTACGATTCTCGGAAACTTGGGAAGAGAACATGACAAGCATAAAATCAAAGGGAAATCAAACAAAAGCTAGAAAACAAGATCAATGAAATCACCTTTAAGATTCCATTTTCATTCCAGCTATTTACTATTCCATCCATGTAAGAGTAGCTGACAAAAAAGCACACAACTCCGTCTGGAACAACGGATACCATCTCCAACAAGAGCCTCCCATAATTCCTCACTACCCCAAGGTCACTTCTCATATCAAACTTGGTGCTCACTGGCAGCTGATCACTGATAAAGAAAACTATAATATTCAGTATTGGAAGCAGAACTAAAGAGTTTTAATGTCTGACAAGTACTCCCTTGGAAAACCTATAATCAAGTCTACAGGTAAATATTAGGAAATGGCTGCTTTAGCAATATCTCATATACCTTCCACGAGTAAGTACCATAGGGCATATGCAATCTCTTGTCAAGGACATGGTAAAACTTCTGCTCACAACTGGATTGAAATTGAGAAGACGAGGGTAGAGATCAATTGGGCTAAGTGTTCCAGATGTAATCACTACTGACTGAAATCTATCAAACACAGGCTTGATGGCAAGTGACGCATCATGGCAGCTTAGCTGAAACGTTCAACGTCAAAAGATAACAATATATTATTGATAAAAGCTATGTAACAAATTTTTTCGGTAGTATAGATTGCAATACTATTTATTCAACTTTCTGCTAAGCACATCATGCACAAGGATAAAACCAAAGAAGGAGCATATGATACTGAAATTATAGAAGGGAAAGATGAAAATAGAAGAAGCGTTACTAACTATGTTACATCTCTGCATGTTTATATTACTTAATTGTCTTTTGAAAAGTATATATTAGAGAAAAATAAAATAAAATGCAATCTCTATTATAATTTTTTTCTCCTTAGAGTTCTCCAACTTCCCATTCTCATATGATTTCACTAGAAAAATGTACTGAAAACAAAAACTAAAAACCAGGAAAAAAAATCAAAATAAAGAAAACTAGCCTGCAAGACAGGATCAGGAATATGGGGCATTCTCTCATCAAAGGGTTCAATTATGATAGAAAAACCACGAGCATAAGTTCCCACAAGAGTTGCAAAGTCACATATAGTTTGGACATGCAAGAATTCATCTGTATCAGTTATTTCCAGTGTCATCATGAGGGAATGTAAACGGTCATAACAAAATTTTAAAGTCTTTTGGTCAATTCCAGCATGTGTGTTAATAGAAGCAACAAAACCAACAGGGCTTTCTTTCTCAACATTCTCTGTATCAAGACGTGCTTCCAAATATTGGACCAATCTGCGTAAAACATGCAAAAAATGCTCTGCCCTACGAATATTTCCGGGCACAGCTTCTTTTAGAATATCATCGGGCAAGGCAGGATTTGAAAGCCAATTATCTGTGGCTGTAAAGAGAAAAGAACAATAACTTGTGAAAACCGTTGAAAACATCAAACATAAAACCTAACTTCTAACATCAAAGTAATGAAGTACAGGTACCAGATAGATCTCCTCTAAGTGCCAAGCCCTCAACAAGCCGGCTGTACTCAGCATGCAATCTCCCAGCGTCAGTGGCCTTGAACCTACCTACCATAACAAGCAAATAAAAGAGGCTCTGAGTCAAAGATTACTCATTTGCATAGGCAGGTCAGCAAGCTAATGTTTGCAATCAGAAAATCACGAAGATGGTTGATGCAGATAATTCAACAGCCAGAAACAAAAATTAAATAGAATCCCCATAGCAATATAGAAATAAAAAATATATATTCATAAGAGGATTTCCACCTATCTATCTCTTGGCGCATCCTATTGAGATTTCTTCTTGCCCCTTCAATAGTCTGCCTCCTCACACTGACACTAAGAGCTTCAATACACACATTGTCAATGTTATGCGCTTCATCAAATACTACAACACACTCTTTCTGCATTTCCTTTGAAATAATCCCAGCCACCTTTGGATCAAGAAGATACTGATAACTATAAACCACCACATTTGCAAACTGCACCATATGCCGTGCCAAAAAGTAGGGACACCAACCTTTCTCCTTCCCAAACGCTCTCAAATCCTAACTTCCCCAAACAGTTGGTATTCCATCAAAAACAAAAACAAAATTAAACCCACAATCAGATGTCACATAAAGTTTCAAACTTTACATACAATCACCAAATATCATTTCTTTTTCTTTTTTTTTCTTCTCTTTTTCTTTTTTGATAATATACAATCACCATATATCAAAAGAACAAAAATTGAGACAAAATTTAAATCACATCACATCGATACCTGCAAAGTATAAACCCCCGGTGGTAAAACGGCTCCAGACCCAGCTCTCTCGTACTGCTCGAAAAATTCACAAGTGGGAACATCTGGGTTATCAGCGGCTACAGCGCGGACCCAACTGGCAGTCAATTTCCGACAAGCCGCATCAACCGAGTCGCGATTCTCGGCCGAGATAACACGCGGATTGATGCAGAGGTTTTTGCGAGAGGAAAGACCAAGGGCGAGGATTCTAGCATTTGGACCAAGATGCTGAAGCTGATAATCATGGAGGAGTTTGAGCTCGGCGAGAGTTTTTTCCATCTCGTGAACAGTGCGAGTACAGTAAATAAGCTTAAGAGGGGAATTGGGTTTGGAGATATTATAGCTGGTGATGAGAGAAAGGAGGGCAATGGTTTTTCCGGTGCCGGTGGGCATCTCAAGAAGGCAGTGACCTCTGGCGTCCAAAGCACGCTTGAGTTCGAGCATATATGCATACTGTTCAGGATATATGTGATCGTAAGGGAAGTACACCGTAACGTCCTCTATTTGAATCTTCATCGGCTTCTCCTCTTCTTTTCGAAATGTAGATCTTTAGGGCTGGGCATTTGTCTTAAATAGGCCTTTGGAGGTGACAAATGACAATTTTGTACCCTTGGATGATTTTTTATCAAAATTAGTCCTTGACCCTATTTTAAACCTTCAATTGCCGGTTAAAGAAATAAAAATCAAAAAAGGTAAATAGGGACTTACAAAAAAACAAAGGAAAAAAAAGAAATATTGCGATGGCTAAGCGTAGTGCCCTCAGCTCCATCCAGTTCAACACCCTTGATCAACTGAAAACCAATAGAATTATTTTCTTATTTCAATTATTTGTTCACAAGTCGAAGAAGAAAATGACTAGTGAGGAGATATGTTGCGTGGTGACTGGTGGAAGGGGTTTTGCGGCCAGACATTTGGTGGAGATGCTCATCAGATACGAAATATACTCTGTTCGAATCGCCAATTTATCCGCTACCATCGATCTTGAACCGACTGAGAAAAATGGAGTCCTCGGCGATGCATTACGGGCTGGTCTTGCCGTTTATATACCCACTGATCTTCGGCATAAAGATCAAGTGCTTAAAGGTTATTTTGTAACTCCCTTTTTGTTTAATCTTAGTGAACAATGAAAGAATTTATGTAATTTTGTGATTGAGTTTATCTTTTTCTAGCATGTGAAGGTGCTGAAGTTGTATTCCACATGGCGTCGCCTAATTCCTCCAATAACAATTATCAGCTTCATCATTCGGTCAATGTTGATGGTAGGAAGTACTGAACTATATTGCCGTTCGTTCCTTCAATGCGATTTTTTTTTGGGGTTTCCATTACATTGTTTCTTAGATTTAAAGATTTTATTGAAATTGAACTATAATGTTTAGGAACCAAGAATGTTATTGATGCTTGTGTTCAAGGGAAAGTAAAGCAACTGATTTACACAAGCTCTCCTAGCGTGGTCTTTGATGGGGTCCATGGAATTTTAGATGGGGAAGAATCATTGCCTTACCCAGCAAAGGTACTAATTCCACTTAACAAGAATTTAACTGATTGCATCAGCGTTCTTTTTTTGACTTGCACATTTAACTTGGTCGCAATATAATGTTAAACAGACATGCATTGAACTGATAAAAGTACTGCCACTTGTGTATTTATATGATACTTGCTATAGCTTTCATTGCCGCCGTCATCATCAATATGAACAAAATGGTTCCATTATCTGACATACCTTAAAGGGTAAAGTTGATGAAGTTATAGTTGGTGAACAGAGGTCTAATTAAGATAAAGTTTAAGTCATAATCATTAATTTGTTTACTGACATTTAAGTAAAAGGCTAGCTGATATGCGTATTCCATTCAATTGTGCAAATTGCAAGGATAATTGTTCTCCATCATTAACTTGTACCATTTTACCTCTTTTGTAAGTTCTACTATACCAGTTATTCATATTTTCATGGCTTTTTTGGGGAGGGTCTGAGGAGAGAATTCATTTACACATCATTTTTGTCATTTATTCTTATTTTGATTTTAAAGTTCTTACGTTTGTGTGGATTGTAACATAATTTGTTTCTTTAACCATGAGGATTGAACTGAATCCTTCACTTTATGTTTGATCTTACTGCAGATAGCAGTTTTGTTATCCCTTTGATCACTTGGTCATGTATACTGGGATATTTTATTGTATATGCTCTTGGAAAGTATTTGTCAAGAACATCGTTGTATTATGCTTGAGAAAAGTTCCTAGCACAGGAACCTATAAACTACTCTTTCATTCTAAATAAATGAAGATTTGTTTTGCAGGCATATTTCATAACAAACATGGAACCTATCAAGTTCTAGGAGTTTGTCTCACTTATTCTAGAAGGTCTTGGTTATGAAAGTACCTTTGTTATAATGCCTATTGCACATATGGTCAAATTGGTATATAAGCTACTTGGCCTTTATGGGATGTCGGTTCCCCAGCTGACACCTTCAAGAGTAGCAGATCATTGAGTAGTGGAACTTTGTCTGCTTACATAGCAATATATGTTTTGTGCTACTGAAATACGTTGGTTAAGAACTTTGATAAGATGACTCCGCATTGAGTTTAACTTTTTGAACTTTTTGTTCAAAGCAGTGACTGCCAATCTTCCATGCAGAGTTCCAATTATTACCTATGAAATGATTCTTTAGAAGCTTTGTCATTGTATTTGTCTGCAAATGTAGATGTGGATTTCAGCTATCACGTGATATGGGTTCTGAAAATTGATGTATATAGATATTTGTTTACATGCATATATGAGATTGTAAAAGTGTATAACTAAAATTAATTGTATTTTAAGGAGAAACTTTCACAACATTGTTTGTTATTGACATATAACTACTATATGTCGTTTTTAATATATATTTGTATATTTATCGACTTTTTTCTACCAATTTGAAAAAGTTATTTAGTACATAAGTAAGTATTTTGTTAAAGTGATATTTATCACGTTATGATAAACCAAGATAATGTAATTAATTGCAAATTGAGTAATAAAAAAAAAGTTTGCCAATATGGCAACTGAGCATAACAGACATGTTTGTGTGTGGAGTTAAACTCATTTAAATTGGCAAACTTAGCAATTAAGAAATTTAGGTCGATTTTAAGTCGAACTATAGTCGAAATAAGTCGATATTCATGTAAGTTAATAATTGAGTCATAATAATGGGGAAAATAAGAATTGTCGAATTTAGGTCGAAATTTGGCAGAAATAAGTCGATATTCATTCGATTTCACATTACGGTCCTAATTTAGGGATAATATAAGAATAAACAACATTTCATTCAAATAGTCACATCCAAACATATAAGCATTTGCAGCTAAAAAAAAAAAAGAAAAAATATTATAAGAACAACTTAGCACGTGGAGTAAAAAAAATTGTCGAATTTAGGTCGAAATTTGGCAGAAATAAATCGATATTCATTCAATTTCACATTAAGGTCCTAATTTAGGGATAATATATGAATAAACAACATTTCATTCAAATACTCACATCGAAACATATAAGCATTTGCGGCTAAAAAAAATTATTGTAGGAACAACTTAGCACGTGGAGTAAAAAAAATTGTCGAATTTAGGTCGAAATTTGGCAGAAATAAGTCGATATTCATTCAATTTCACATTACGGTCCTAATTTAGGGATAATATAAGAATAAACAACATTTCATTCAAATAGTCACATCCAAACATATACGCATTTGCGGCTAAAAAAAATAAAAAAAATTATATGAACAACTTAGCACGTTTTCGTAAAAAAAGGTCGAATTTAGGTCGAAATGTGGCAGAAATAAGTCGATATTCATTCAATTTCACATTACGGTCATAATTTAGGGATAATATAAGAATGAACAACATTTCATTCAAATAGTCACATCAAAACATATACGCATTTGCGGCTAAAAAAAAAAGAAAAAAAATTATATGAACAACTTAGCACGTTTTCGTAAAAAAAAGGTCGAAATTTGGCAGAAATAAGTCGATATTCATTCAATTTCACATTAAGGTCCTAATTTAGGGATAATATAAGAATAAACAATATTTCATTCAAATACTCACATCGAAACATATAAGCATTTGCGGCTAAAAAAAAAATTTATTGTAAGAACAACTTAGCACGTGGAGTAAAAAAAATTGTCGAATTTAGGTCGAAATTTGGCAGAAATAAGTCGATATTCATTCAATTGTTAACTTACATGAATATCGACTTATTTCAACCATAGTTCGACTTAAAATCGACTTAAATTTCCTAATTGCTAAGTTTATCAATTTAAATGAGTTTAACTCTACACACAATCATGCCTGTTATGCTCAGTTTCCATATTGACAAACCTTTTTTTTATTACAAATAATACAATTAATTACATTATCTTGGTTTATCATAATGTGATAAATATCACTTTAACAAGATGGGAAATGTTCTAACTGCTTGAATTATTGTTTTCAAGTCATTACAACTGGATCCTAAATCCTCCTTAGCTGCATAGACTATTGTCTACAGGATTTGTAGGAGATCACCATGGCTAACCATCTAGATTGTGCACCTACAAAACGAACAACCCTTTCAATTATACCAAGTTGGAAATGACTTGCACCATCTGTTTATCATGCCAAAGAGTTAAAAGGCTTACATGACACTGTTAACGGAATATCATGTAAGCAAAGATTAGTAGTTGAGTGAAAACTACTAAATGGATGTTGAATTGCGTAAACATTTTATCCAGGACAAAGTCCCAAATTGATTCTCTTCCATTATTGATAACAAATAGCAATAGGATTTCATTCAATGAAGGAAAAATAATTTATAAAAAAGGAAACTGCTCCTCTACCTTTTAAAAGCTACAAAGATCTGATCCTAACTATTTTATTTGACCAAATTAATATCCAATCTTTTCAATTTTTCCAAGTTTCAGACATTACTTGAGAATTGTGTGAAATGTAATGAAAATTATGTGTGCATATCGCTTATGATTTCCTCCCTTAAAATCTCTGTTAAACCATATACAGCTTCTTCCTATTCCTAGGTCCAGGAGAAAAAAGGCACTCGTCAGCACAAGCCAACTTTGAACTTTCAAGGATGACTTTACTATAGTGAAATTGAAACATCGCTATAATATCATGACAGACTTTAGAGACAACAATATAACCACAAAAAAAAGGTTTCCCATACAGAATAGGGAATTAAAAGTTTACCTTACCTGTAGTTCAGGTGCTCTGTGTACCATACCACTCTTCATACTCAGATATATCATGTAGCCGGAAGTCTTGAAGAACCACGATAAACAAATTTTCCATAAGCAAATTCAAGTTCCAAACAAGCTGCAATATGTATCCATTAAATATTATGTAAAATTTGCAGTATGAAATAATGCAAAGACAAAGCTTACTGCAGATAGATCAACAATTTTCAAACTCTTTGGAAGGCCTTTAATAATTTCCTGTCAGTGAAAATAAAAGTCTCAGCACTACAAGAAAAAATAAACACTACAAAAAATTACTTTGTTAGTCAAGCAATTTAACAAGGAACCGAAAATTGATTACTAAGGAATTAAGAGATAGAAATAAGCAAGAATTGGACCTGTGTAGTTCCATGTAGCAGACAACAAAATACAACATCTATATCCGAAAAGTCGGCATCCTTAATGGCAACCATGTTTGGAAGATACTAAAACAGTAGAAGTAGAAATTTCATTAATCAACAATCAAAATTACTCCATAAGGAAGGTCAGAAATGAATGAAGATAAAATAAATGACCTCTGTTTAGAAATGGGGATAATGATCCAATTGAATGAAGGTGAGAATCTACTTCAAACTAATAACTCTTACTTGCGTGACTAGATGAGGAAATACTGATCCAATTGATTGGCCAACTTTTCTATCAGCAGTCATCAAGGTAATGCCAAAGTAAGGATGGTTTGCTAGGAGTCGAACAATCTACCCAGAGAAGGACCATATCATGTTAATGTTAGGCATAAAAAACACTGGGGCAACTTGATATGCAGTACATCTCTAAAACATTAGTTTCACACAAAAAGTCCATCATATCACTTTACCTCAAAAATAACATCACTTTCTCATCCCTTGCTTCAGAAATACAAAAAATAACAATAAGAGAAGAAGAAAAAGCTAAAACAAAGTGTTTGTCTGAGAGACATCATACCTTAGAACCAGTGTACCCACTTGCTCCAAGAACTCCAATTCGCATTCCCTTTTTTGTTTTCTGAGTTTTGGAATTCAGTGAACACTTAACAACCGGTCTCCCAGTATTTCGCTTCTTAGTCTTTGATACCTTCAATTCAAAACGCATTAAAACGAACAGGAAATTAAATCAACAAAAGTGGGAAAAAAAAATCGTAGAATAAATAACAAGAGGCAGCTCTCTAAAATGCTTGTAAAATTCGTAGAATAAATATTCTCGATTTAGAATCATTTCTCTCTTATTATTGAGCCCAAGATTTGGGGATCAGAGGGAGAGAGAATAAGTACCTTTATCTGCTTGGTTGTGAAACCCAAATGACATGTTTATTGTTGTCGTTATCGATTTCTTTGCCATTCCCTATCCCTTTTCCTCCTCCACCAGCGCTCATACTTTTGCTACGGCCATTACCGGTAGCTTTAGCATCACTACTATTGAATATTGAAGAAGCAACTGAGGAAGATGAAGAAGAAGTAACTGAGGAAGAGGGCATTTGTCGAAGAAGAAGTAACTGAGGAAGATGAAGATCAGAAGCAGCATCGAAGACTTGTGGCATTTCTTTTTTTTTTTTTTCTTTTCTTTTTAGCCTATTACCTACTGTATTCGGTACTTAACCGGTTAAAAGATTACTTTTGACAAAAAATCACCAAAGGGTACAAAATTGCTATTTGTCACCTCCAAAGGCCCATTTAAGACAAATGCCCTTTAGGGCTTTTGGGGAAGTTCCCGGGGGTATATAGAAAGGGTTTTTGTCTAAAATAGGCAAAATCCTTAATATAGTTTAAAAAAGGGCAATCTTGTGTAAAAGTGTAAAAATAGGCTTTTTTTAACCGGCCACCCAAAGCCCCATTTGCTAGCCGGTAAGTCATTTAAATCGTTTGAAAGAATTCGAACAATTCAAACAAACCCACAACTCTGAGCATTACTCTACCTCTCCCTCTTCCTCGTCACTCTCTATTAGCGAAGCTCCCACATTTTTTGTTGAGGAAGAAGACGAACAGTATCAACGCAGAAAACACTCGACCATTACTATCACCTTTTGAAGTTCTGCATTATTCGGTAAGTTTTTTAAACAAATTTGTCTTCTTTGCACGAAAACACTCGACCATTACTCTCCAGGGTATATCTTGAAAAGCTATGCAGTTTGGTTTTTGTAAAATGTTGGTTTAAGGTTAAATGTTTATGTAAAATGTAGGTTTTGTAATATTGAGATTTTGTAATTATGGATGGATAAACTGATTTCTGGTATATGTGGTTGTTATTCATGAATAACATTATCTGGGGGTATATCAGTGGTATATCTGGTATATCTCGGTATATCTGGTATATCTGGGGGTATATCTGGTATATCTCAAGGTATATCTGGTATATCTCACGGTATATCTCAGGGTATATCTGGTATATCTCAGGGTATATCTGGTATATCTGGTATATCTCAGGGTATATCTGGTATATCTCACGGTATATCTGGTATATCTCAGGGTATATCTGGTATATCTCACGGTATATCTGGTATATCTCAGGGTATATCTGGTATATCTCAGGGTATATCCCCTATATCTCAGGGTATATCTGGTATATCTCACGGTATATCTGGTATATCTCAGGGTATATCTGGTATATCTGGTATATCTCAGGGTATATCTGGTATATCTCAGGGTATATCTGGTATATCTCACGGTATATCTGGTATATCTCACGGTATATCTGGTATATCTCAGGGTATATCTGGTATATCTCAGGGTATATCTGGTATATCTCAGGGTATATCTGGTATATCTCAGGGTATATCTGGTATATCTGTTATATCTCAGGGTATATCTGGTATATCTCAAGGTATATCTGGTATATCTGGTATATCTTATGGTATATCTGGTATATCTCACGGTATATCTCATGGTATATCTGGTATATCTTAGTGGAATTATGGTATATCTCAGGGTATATCTGGTATATCTCATGGTATATCTGGTATATCTCAGGGTATATCTGGTATATCTCAGGGTATATCCCCTATATCTCAGGGTGTATCTGGTATATCTCAGGGTATATCTGGTATATCTCATGGTATATCTGGTATATCTCACAGTATATCTCGGTATATGTGTGTATATGTCGGTATATATGGGGTATATGTCTATATATCTTGGTATATGTTGGTATATTTTGGGTATATCTCGGTATATCTACGTATATTGGTCTATTTCTATAACTTTCATTTATATGAACCTAAATTTGATGTATTTTTATGTTGCTTTAATGTGATTGATGTTTTTCGCATATATATTGTAATTTTGGTATACCTGTTCACAAGTATTAATGAAATTGTTTTCCGTAAATGTTAAATATGCAGGAAATGGCTGGAAAATCAACCTTCGTTCCTTATGTCTCCCCATCCGAGTATTATGTTGGTAAAATAACCAACATATCACGTCTTCAAAATTTTGCAACATTGAAGATGACCCTAGAAGGGTTTGGGTTGCTTCATAGGTTTGAGGGCTTATGTTTTGGTTTCATCACAAGGATGAAACATATAGAGTTTACAGCTGGATTGTTGCATCATATATTATTGATGCAAGATAGAGATCAATCGGGGAAAGAGCTCCGAATTATTGTAAAAGGTACACCCCACCTCTTTGGATATGAAGAATTTAGCCTAATCACCGGTATGATGTTTATCGGTGAGGAAGGAAGTCCAGCGCAAAGTGGTCGGTTGCGTAAAAATTACTTCAAGACCGACAGGCCAATAAAGAAAGTCGAGTTGGAGAAGCTATTTGCAAACCTTCCTCTGTCCACCGAGCCTGAGGATGTGTTGAGGTTGGCTCTCATATATACTCTGGAAATAATACTTTTGGCCGATCATAATCTGAGGGCCATTAATGATCAATACTTGAATTTAGTTGAAGACCTTGACAAGTTTAATATCTACCCCTGGGGTAAGATAGTATATGACTTCACCATTAGGAGGTTGAAGAATGTTAATCTCCAAAAGGTTGGAGGGGTCGCTTCAACTTACAGTGTCTATGGTTTTTCTTGGGCACTGCAAGTTTGGGCCTACGAGGCCATACAAGTGCCTGTTACTGATTTAGCCACTTGTACATCTCCGGATGCATTGCCCAAGATACTACGCTGGGAGAATGAAAAGAAGGGGCACTATTTGAAGTTCTGGGACCTAAACCATAAAATATTCCAGGATTCAGATGTAAGTTTGTTGCCTATATGTTTTTGTTATTAATTTTATTTTATTTTTATTTTCGATTGTACTTAACTAACTGGTATATCCTTCCATTGTATATGATACAGTTTCATATGCTGACGAGACTCACTCCTAATGAGTCAGAGAGAAAGAGTCCATACTTCATTTCGGCACAACAATATGCGAGTCAGCAAGGTGGTGGTGTGCCAAACGTTAGTGGATTGAATGATGAGTTGCCTTCCAAAGGCGATGAAGATCAACATACATCTGGTCACAGTGATGAAAGTGACCCTATCCCGGAAGTCCAAAAAGATGAACCTCCATCTCATTCATCAACTTCCATTATGGAGGTAATATAATATGGCACATATAAAACCCTTATTTGGTAATTAGTTTATGTCATTGCAACCCTGTACGAATAAATTTTTATACTTTGTAATTTTAGGTGTTGCAAGAGCTTCGAGATTTGAAGAAGGAGGTCATCTCAATAAAAGAAAACCAAATTTGGATGAAGGATGTGTTGAAGAAGTTGTTGAGACAACAACAAAATACTTCAACAGGGAAAGAAGCAGTGAAACCTGGTGGGAACTCGTCCAGGAAAAAAAGTGTTCCACGTTTTGACCGACGTAAGGTCGACTCTGTACATATACCAGTGGACGAAGATGTTGTGACGTCCACGGAAGAAGAGCCAGTAGTGGCTACGAATAATTGCAAAGAAATGATTCTGTTCACCACAGAAGAAATTGGGGAGGAAACAACCAAGGTTCATTCTGATCATGATGAAGCATCAGTGGGTGTGACTGAAGAATGTCCCACTGAAGTGAACCTTGGAAAGCAGCCAGTCCATGGAACCGAAGTAGATGATAAGTTGACAGGTCTGGATTTTTCTACTTTGGAAGCTATTTTAGAGGCTGCCCCTATCATGACTGGTACCACCTCAGTGCGATTAGGATCGATAACATCAAAGGGCGTTAGGTCCACTGACACGTCCGCACCCTTTGGTACCACATATAGTAGGAGGAAGAGAAAAGTTGGTCCCTCCCTAAAATCTCCATATGTGCAGCCCAAGAGGAAATCTGGTATATCAATAAAGTCCCAGCAATCGGACGAAGCACAACAACCTGGCCTCTATGATCCGATGAAAGGCTTTGATGAATCCAGATATACCTACTTCTTGGAATGGTTATATAAACATTACAACGACAACCAGTATGTATTTCCTACTACTTATTGTCTTATTTATTCATCTAATATAACTTTTTTTTTACCCACGTAATATGGTTAATATCTGGCGTCTTTCTTATTGCCAAAATGTAGGGAAAGTATTAATGTTGGTTGCCCAAGTAAGGGTATGGCTAACTCTTCTTGGTTTCATCGTATATTGAAACCACAATCATCTTTACTTAATGAGGTACATGTTTTTCGTATGTTAATTTCTGGATAATAATGGTTATATGTTGTTATTTGGTTTATGGATTGTTATTCAATATATTTGGTATTCTAAAATAAACTAACAACACATATATCTCATATATGTTCACAACGATGCGTACCTCAATTGGCAAAATAACTTCAGCACATAGATTGCGGACTATGGCTGTTGAGGAAGAAAGAGGAACTTCATCCGCACTTGTTCCTAAATAACAGTTGGACAACTGTAGACTCATCATTTTGTGTAAGACTTTTACTTAGTACTTTGGTGTTTATTTAAAAATATCTTGTATATCTGGTAATTTTCCATGTCATATATCCCAAATTTGCAGATGATGTAACAATTTTCCATAAATTACTATATTTGAAAATGTAGGCTTACATCGATGCAAGTGTAAGTGAATGGAAGAAGGTGAAGAAGAATGACCAATTTCAATTTTGGTCAGCAGATAAAAAGTGGTTGGATTACGTGACTGGTAAAATCCTTGTAAACTTATGACTCGTATAGTATATCTGGCAACTATTAGATTTTATCGCTTCATATAATAATATAAATATCTGGTATGTTTTCAAACAGGTGTCCGCCCTGATTGTGGTAAACCATGGACTCGTGTCAACAATATATATGGTGTTATATTGGAGAAGGGTCATTGGATCGCTTTCAGATTTGACATCAGAGAACAACAAATTGACGTCTATGATTCACTTCCTAAACACATAAGAGATGAAAATCTGAAGAAAAGGTTACATAATTTATGTGTTATGATCCCAAACTTGATTAAAAACTTGGAAGTGGTTGAACATGACATAACAGAGAAGTGGCCCATTTACCGTAATGCGATAGCTGTTCCACAGCAGGTTGAAGTGTAAGTATATTTTATGATTCAGTAAGAGGCTTTGAGATTTAATATAGATTAATATTATGTTATATTGCGTTACGAATAAGGACTTATTGTTTACTTCAATTTATTACACAGGGGTGACTGTGGCATATATGCGCTCAAGTTCAATGAGTATTTAGTAAATGAGAAGCCACTGACTGACATCAAAGACGAGGCAATTGGTTTCTTCAGAAAGAAACTTTGTTGTGAACTATTCTTTGCGGACGATGATTACATAATTGTTTAATCTGGTATGCAATCTGGTATATTTTTATATAAGTGAACAGCTATCAGATTCTTCTTGTGTGTTGCAGAACATTTATGTATTATTGCCTCTGGACTTTATGTCTTATGGTATTTTTGTGCATGTTACAACTGAACGGGTATGGCATATATCTGGTATATTAACAGTGAACATTAATGGGTGCCGCACTTGGGAAACCAATGCTGAATTTTTACTCATTTGATGTTTATACCCTATTACATGGTATATCTGGTATATGAGTTATATTTTTTATTCTACATATTTGGTAATTTTTTATCTGGTTATATTTCTGGTGCTTTATCTGACTGGGGTAACATTTTTTTGGTAGGTTGTAATCAACTTCCAAATGGTATCTCATGTTGCTGTCGTAATATGAAGGCTTGGGGTATATCAGTTAGCAGAGGCTACAACAATGCCTACTAAGGCTTTATCTTGAACTCATGTCTGGAGTGCTTTGGAGATAAACTTTATGCTTCTTATTTAAGCTTAGTATGATGGATTACGTGCTTTTAATATTGTAAAACTTATACTATCTGTAAAAGTAATGGTTATGAGAACATTTATGTAATGTTTGTAAATATCTGGTGGAATTATATTCATATTCCTGCATTGTTGCAGAAGTAATTAAAGTCGTGGTTAATTTACAACAAATTGTACTGATACATTACTTTGGTATATCTATGAAATGAAGGAAATCGATTTTGGTTATGATTTAATCCATCTGTTACTGAAATTGTAATATTTGGTATTATGGTATAATTTTTTCATATTCTGGAACTCATTTGTAGTATATCATCTGGTATATCTGGTATATCTCAGGGTATATCTGGTATATCTCAGGGTATATCTGGTATATTTGGTATATCTCATGGTATATCTGGTATATCTCATGGTATATCTCGTATATCTCAGTGGATTTATGGTATATCTCAGGGTATATCTGGTATATCTCAGGGTATATCTGGTATATCTCAGTGTATATCTGGTATATCTCAGGGTATATCTAGTATATCTGGTATATCTCAGGGTATATCTGGTATATCTCACGGTATATCTGGTATATCTCACGGTATATCTCATGGTATATCTGATATATCTCAGTGGAATTATGGTATATCTCACGGTATATCTGGTATATCTCAGGGTATATCTGGTATATCTCATGGTATATCTGGTATATCTCATGGTATATCTGGTATATCTGGTATATCTCATGGTATATCTGGTATATCTCAGTGGAATTATGGTATATCTCAGGGTATATCTGGTATATCTGGGGGTATATCTGGTATATCTCAGGGTATATCTGGTATATCTCAGGGTATATCTGGGGGTATATCTGGTATATCTCAGGGTATATCTGGTATATCTGGTATATCTCATGGTATATCTGGTATATCTTATGGTATATCTGGTATATCTGGGGGTATATCTTGGTATATCTCTTTATAAATCTGGTATATCTCGGTATATCTATGTATATGTTGGTATATCTCCATCTATTACACATTTAATCAGGTATATATGTTATATACTAATAACGCAGTTCAATATGTTGTATATTATTTGATATATCAATTAAACTTTACGTATTTTTGAATGAGATAGACCTAATTATTTTTAAACATTTTACAGAATGGATAGCCTTAGTATTCTAATCATTCACAATGGTAAGTGGTCATTGAAGGATGATAAAAAAGTATATCAAAGAGGTGAAGGTTTGGTGATGAAGATAAAAAAAGGATTGTTGTATAATGAACTTAAGAAAAGTTGTTTCTCAAGTTAAAGATGGATAAGTTCAAGTATGAAGTTTTAGTGAGATACTTCTATAAGAATGATTTGACATTATCTACTGTTTTAATAGGTGATGATGAAGACTTGGATGAGTTTTTTGACCTTCACGTTGAAGATAATCAAAGGAAGGCTGTTCTATATGTCACAAAAAATGAGATAAGATCTGTAGGTACAAGTAATTCTATTTGCCATGAACAACTTTTTAATACCGGAGGCCGTAATGTAAATGACTTGAGCGATACTAATATGCAAGAACGATCTCAAAATCCAAATGGTGGTTGCGATAATGTACTTGATAGTATTCGTGATGATGTAGATCACAATTTAGTTGTGCCACAAATGGGTGATGATGGAGATATTGATATGATTAGAGAATATGAATTACAAGGTGATCCTGTCAACGAAAACGTTGATCATGATATGTCCTCAATGGGAGGTTTGCATGCAATTGATAATGAAAGGACACAAGTTGAACCAGAAAGGGTCATTGTTAGAAATCATGAGAATTATGGTTTATCCCAGTCTGAAGGAAGAACTGTAATTGGAAACAATAATGAATTACGTATCGGTCCATCTAGTACACCCACAGAGATTATTTCTAATGGTGACGTTTCGTCGTCTGTGGCACATGTTGAGCTTGATTTGAAAGTTGATCAAGTGTTTGACAATAAGATAGATTTCACAACACATGTCGGTCTTTATGCCATAAGAAACAGATTTGAGACGAGGACACTGACTAGTAGGAAAGACCGTGTTCTAATACGTTGCATTCAATCTACTTGTAGTTGGATGATTAGATGTAATAGGATCACTGGATCTGATAGGTTCAGGGTAAAAGAATACGAATCAAGACATACTTGTGATCCTAACAATTACATGAAGAAGAATAGGACTGCAACCTCAAGAGTGATAGGAAATGCCATAAAAATGAAGTTGGTCCGACCAGGAAGAATTTATAAGCCCAAAGATATTATTGATGATTGTCAAAATGAGTTTGGGATTGAGATTGGTTACACCACAACATACAGATCTAAAGAGAAGGCTCTTTATTTGCTACGTGGCAGTGAAGAGGAATCTTTCCTGAAGCTTCCTTCCTACTGTCATGTTTTGAAGGAAAGAAATCCTGGTAGCGTCACACATATTGAAGTTGACCAGTCTAGAAGATTTAAGTACTTTTTTATGGCACTAGGTCCATGTATCAGAGGATTTTTATCTTGTATAAGACATGTAATTACAGTCGACGGTGCATTCCTATCAGGTAGGTATGCTGGGACATTATTCGTAGCAAATGCTTCAGATGGAAATAACAACATATATCCATTGGCCATTGGTGTTGGAGATTCTGAGAATAATGAAGCCTGGGAATGGTTTTTGTTAAAACTATCCGGTATATTTGGGCACATTGATGATCTTGTTATTGTTTCAGATAGACACCAAAGTATTATACAATCTGTTCCGAGGGCCTTCCCCAATGCTTTGCATGGATATTGTGCATTTCACATGGAGATGAATTTAAACCACAAATTTAAGAATCCTGATATCACACCTTTGTTCAGATGTTGCGCAAGGGCATATACGAAGCGTGAATTTGACAAATACATGGGGGATTTGAGACTGATCGATCCAGATATAGAGAAGTACTTATTGGAAGCAGGTAAAGAGAAGTGGTCAAGATTTCATTTTCCTGGAAACAGATACGGTATAATGACCACAAATGGTTCAGAATCATTTAATAATGTCATGAAATCTGCTCGTGAGTTGCGTATAACCATGCTTGCTGAGTACTACCGTAGCAAAATACAACATTGGTTTGTCGAACGTAGGGAGGTTGGGATGAGATGGGGAACTCGATTCCTTACCGATGAGGTTGAATCAATTATGCGTGCAAATCACAATAAGTCCTTAAGGTACAGGGTTTTCAGAATTAATGCACATGTTTTCCAGGTATGGGATTCGTACATCATTATATTGTTATTGAATTTTTAAATATGTAAATTTAACAGCATATATATTGTTGTATCTCTTGTAAGCCTATAAACCATAATGTAACTAGTTCATTCATATGAAAATATAGGTTGTACATGGTGATATTAGTGAAGATGTTGATCTACTGAACAGAAGTTGTAGCTGCAGGGAATTTGATGTTCACAAAATCCCCTGTTGTCATGCCATTGCAGCCGCCCGTTTTCAAGATGTTGATGTCCAGTCCTTTGTTGACCGATTATACACAGTCAATTGTTATATTATCGCATATGCGGAGGCAATATTTCCAGCAACTGACAATGGTCAGTGGGACATTCCACCAGAAATCATAGACCTAGTTGAACTTCCTCCTAACACAAAGAAAAAATCTGGCAGACCACGGAAGCGACGCATACGTTCACGTGGGGAAGTAATAAAGAAGTTAATATTGTGCAGTCGTTGTGGAATTAGTGGTCATAACAGGAGGACTTGTAATGTTTTCGTCAGATGATTGTAGAACCTTCCCTAGCTTCTCAAGAATGAACATTTTTATGTACCCTGTAATCTTTTATTATGATTTCAAGTATTATATTATCTGTATCTGAATTTTGTATTAATGATAGTTTTATATTATGCCCTGTCTCTGAATTTTCATGTATCACGTATATACATGTGTTGTTATATTATTTTAGAAGATATACTATATATACCCTGAGATATACCAGATATACCCTGAGATATACTAGATATACCCTGAGATATACCAGATATACCCAGAGATATACCAGATATACCCTGAGATATACCAGATATACCAGATATACCCTGAGATATACCAGATATACCATGAGATATATCAGATATACCCTGAGATATACCAGATATACCATGAGATATACCAGATATACCCTGAGATATACCAGATATACCCTGAGATATACCAGATATACCCCAAATATACCCTGAGATATACCAGATATACCCCAAATATACCCTGAGATATACCAGATATACCCTGAGATATACCAGATATACCCAGAGATATACCAGATATACCCCCAGATATACCAGATATACCCTGAGATATACCAGATATACCAGATATACCCTGAGATATACCAGATATACCATGAGATATACCAGATATACCTTGAGATATACCAGATATATCATGAGATATACCAGATATACCCTGAGATATACCAGATATACCAGATATACCCAGAGATATACCAGATATATCAGATATACCCTGAGATATACCAGATATACCCTGAGATATACCAGATATTCCATGAGATATACCAGATATACCCTGAGATATACCAGATATACCCAGAGATATACCATGAGATATACCAGATATACCAGATATACCCTGAGATATACCAGATATACCCTCAGATATACCAGATATACCCCCTGATATACCAGATATATCAGATGATATACTACAAATGAGTTCCAGAATATGAAAAAATTATACCATAATTGGGATATTACAATTTCAGTAACAGATGGATTAAATCATAACCAAAACCGATTTCCTTCATTTCATAGATATACCAAAGTAATGTATCAGTACAATTTGTTGTAAATTAACCACGACTTTAATTACTTCTGCAACAATGCAGGAATATGAATATAATTCCACCAGATATTTACAAACATTACATAAATGTTCTCATAACCATTACTTTTACAGATAGTATAAGTTTTACAATATTAAAAGCACGTAATCCATCATACTAAGCCTAAATAAGAAGCATAAAGTTTATCTCCAAAGCATTCCAGACATGAGTTCAAGATAAAGCCTTAGTAGGCATTGTTGTAGCCTCTGCTAACTGATATACCCCAAGCCTTCATATTACGACAGCAACATGAGATACCATTTGGAAGTTGATTACAACCTACCAAAAAAATGTTACCCCGATCAGATAAAGCACCAGAAATATAACCAGATAAAAAATTACCAAATATGTATAATAAAAAATATAACTCATATACCAAATATACCATGTAATAGGGTATAAACATCAAATGAGTAAAAATTCAGCATTGGTTTCCCAGGTGCGGCACCCATTAATGTTCACTGTTAATATACCAGATATATGCCATACCCGTTCAGTTGTAACATGCACAAAAAAACCACCAGGTATAAAGTCCAGAGGCAATAATACATAAATGTTCTGCAACACACAAGAAGAATCTGATAGTTGTTCACTTATATAAAAATATACCAGATTGCATACCAGATTAAACAATTATGTAATCATCGTCCGCAAAGAATAGTTCACAACAAAGTTTCTTTCTGAAGAAACCAATTGCCTCGTCTTTGATGTCAGTAAGTGGCTTCTCATTTACTAAATACTCAATGAACTTGAGCACATATATGCCACAGTCACCCCTGTGTAATAAATTGAAGTAAACAATAAGTCCTTATTCGTAACGCAATATAACTTAATATTAATCTATATTAAATCTCAATGCCTCTTACTGAATCATAAAATATACTTACACTTCAACCTGCTGTGGAACAGCTATCGCATTACGATAAATGGGCCACTTCTCTGTTATGTCATGTTCAACCACTTCCAAGTTTTTAATCAAATTTGGGATCATAACACATAAATTATGTAACCTTTTCTTCAGATTTTCATCTCTTATGTGTTTAGGAAGTGAATCATAGACGTCAATTTGTTGTTCTCTGATGTCAAATCCGAAAGCGATCCAATGACCCTTCTCCAATATAACACCATATATATTGTTGACACGAGTCCATGGTTTACCACAATCAGGGCGGACACCTGTTTGAAAACATACCATATATACCTTGAGATATACCAGATATACCCTGAGATATACCAGATATACCATGAGATATACCAGATATACCTTGAGATATACCCTGAGATATACCAGATATACCATGAGATATACCAGATATACCAGGAGATATACCAGATATACCATGAGATATACCAGATATACCATGAGATATACCAGATATACCAGATATAACCTGAGATATACCCTGAGATATACCAGATATACCCTGAGATATACCAGATATACCAGATATACCATGAGATATACCAGATATACCCTGAGATATACCAGGAGATATACCAGATATACCATGAGATATACCAGATATACCAGATATACCTTGAGATATACCAGATATACCCTGAGATATACCAGATATACCATGAGATATACCAGATATACCCTGAGATATTCCAGATATACCCTGAGATATACCAAATATACCATGAGATATATCAGATATACCCTGAGATATACCAGATATACCTTGAGATATACCAGATATACCATGAGATATACCAGATATACCCTGAGATATACCAGATATACCATGAGATATATCAGATATACCCTGAGATATACCAGATATACCAGATATATCCTGAGATGTACCAGATATACCCTGAGATATACCAGATATACCATGAGATATACCAGATATACCAGATATACCCTGAGATATACCAGATATACCATGAGATATACCAGATATACCCTGAGATATACCAGATATACCTTGAGATATACCAGATATACCATGAGATATATCAGATATGCCAGATATACCCTGAGATATACCAGATATACCCTGAGATATACCAGATATACCAGGAGATATACCAGATATACCAGATATACCATGAGATATACCAGATATACCTTGAGATATACCAGATATACCCTGAGATATACCAGATATACCATGAGATATACCAGATATACCAGATATATCAGATATATCCTGAGATATACCAGATATATCCTGAGATATACCAGATATACCTGTTTGATATACCACACTATTCATCTTCTTCCTCAACAATGAGATAATGCAGAGCTTCACAATGAGATAGTAATGGTCAAGTATTTTGTGCATCCTCATTGTTCGTCTTCTTCCTCAACAAAATTTGTGGGGATTCAATAATAGAGAGTGGAGAGGGAGAGGGAGAGTAATGCTCAGAGTCGTGCAAACGTTTGAAACTGTTCGAATTCTTTCAAACGGTTTACAAATAAGTTACCGGCTAGTAAATGAGGCTTTGGGTGAACGGTTAAAAAAAGCCCATTTTTAAAAAATAACACAAGTCTGCACTTTTTTAAACTATCTTAAGAATTTTGCCTATTTTAGACAAAATCTCAAATTGTAATGGACTCTTTAAGCTCTTTCTTCGGCTTTCCTGCTTGCCAGTATAAAGACAAAAGCATAGCATAACCCAGTTTTCCTTTCTAATCCCTAATTAAATGCATATATATTTTTAATAAGAACTTTTAAAACTCATAATTAGTATTAGGTTAATGAATTTTAAAAAATGTTATATTTATTATTTTTTTAATTTTATTTTTTTAAAAAGTTAAATTGAGAGATAAATAAATGATTTATATGGTAATTAGAGGGCCTATACATTTTATTTACTTCTAAAGTAAAGTGGCATGCTTCTATGTTTATATATGATTTATATTAGATTATAATAATTTATATCTCACAGCATATTATAATAACTATCTATTAAGTTGTTTTATAATTATGTCAATATTTTACATCCCAATTCACCTAATCTAAAATCTAAATGTTACTTTGTTGCATACTTATATAAAAACTTGTGCAATGATTTATATGATAATTAGAGGGCATACATTATGTATGTTATTTACTTCTGTAGTAAAGTGACACGCTTCTTTATGGATATGATTTATTACTTAGATTATAATAACTTACGTCTCACAATTTATTATAATTATATATTAAATTATTTCATAATTATTTTTACATTTTACGTCTCAACTTTATCTAATTCAAAATTTAAATGTTACTTTGATACATACATGTACCTTGGTGCCTAGAAAAATAGAAGCTTTGAATCAAAGCCGATCAACTTTTCTAGCAACTAGGAATTTTTTTGAAACAATATAAAAACACTAAATATAATCGTAATCATAATTGTAAAAAAAATAGTATTATTATTACAATGTTTGATTTAGTCATAGTAATCAAAAAAGAAATCAGAGCATCAGACACTATACGACTCCAACGAGTAACAAAAACACAAAATAAATAAAAAACGAAGAAAATGACAAAGACTAAAAATTAAGTAAGTAAACTAAAAAGAAAACAATTAACAATTTCAAAAACGCCAACTCCCCGGCAACGGCGCCAAAAACTTGATGCACAAAAACTTGATAACCAAATTTTGTATTTGTAAAAGCTCGCAAGTGCACGAGTCATTTATAGTAGGCGACAAGTATACTCCCAAGATCGTCTCTCAAAAGAATTGCGGTGGTTTTTAAAAGAGCCAAATGTAATCCAAAACGTAACAATAAAACAAATCCTAAACACTCTAATCAAAGATTGATTTGGAAAACGGTTGCTAAAAGTGTGATTACTTAAACTAAATAAAGAATAATATGAAACTATATGATGAACTAGTGTGGGAAATTAGGTAGTGAACTAAGTACGGATAAATTAGTTTACGTGGTCTCCTCAATCAAGCGTATTAAGTGAATTTAATGATTCTTTTCACTAATCCTAGAAAATCCCAAATCAATGGTGATTTTTCCTTAATTAACTAATTAGCTTCTTTGATCCGGACCGTTATTTAATTAATTAGCATTAATCTTAGAAAAGGTAATTCAATCACCTAAATTAAGACAAGTCAATGCACTCAATTTAAGTTCATGCTCAATAATGCCCAATTAAACTTAGATGGCGTTTCTAAAGTTCAATCCTAAAATAGTGTCAAACATTTATAACTAAATTGGCCAAAAATAATTAATGAATGTAGATGTTAATGAACAATGAGCATGAAACAAATCACTCAGATAATAATCAAACCACATAAATAATATCCATTCAAAGTCACATCCCTAAATTCCCACACACAAGGGTTTAGTTGCACATAATCAAACTCAAATCCAGATTCTTCATTATAAATGACATAGAAAGAATTCTAATGAGAAAGAGAAGGATTACAAATAAGAATCTACCAACTTTCACTCTTGCAACAAGATCCTTGATGTTGGATGATCACCTATTTCAAGTCTCTTGATGAAGATCCAATTGAATAGCCTTTGATGAAGTAAGTTCTCTCTCAAAATTGTTTGAAAAACCTGAATTTGGTACTGTTCACTCTTGGAGTCTCGTGTGTTTGTTGTGTTGGAGGCTAAATAATATGGGTGTTGTTCAATTAGGTTTTCTTATGTAAGGGTTTCCCAAAGAGTATGTGCGTGTGTGACTGGGGGAATTGCAATCTGCGCGCGGCCGCGCGCGCCTTTTTCCATGCCGCTGCGCGCAATGTTTTTCAGAATTGCGAACCAAAGCAGAAACCTCACCGCCGCGGCGCCCAATGTTTTCATGAAATTTTAGGATGCAACCCGAGAGCCCCTCACCTCGGTATATGGTTTCTTCGCCGCGGCGCGCAATGTTTGTAATGCTATGTAAATACCTTTACATACTTTGCTGATTCTCGATGTAAGGCTTACGTCCCTAAGCTTTTGTTTGCCCCCTCTTACACGATGAATGGCACCCAATGTAAGGCTTACATTTTTAAACACTTTTGCTCTCTTTTTCCACATTTCTTCCTAAACCTACTTTGACCTACAAAACAATAGAATACCCTCCAAAACAAGATTATATCAAGATTAAATGCGAAATAAATACTTAAAAATATAACAAATAGTATGTTAAAATAGTGTTCATCACCACCCAACCTAACCCAACCCAACCCAGAAAAATCGATTTTTAAGTTTTATTGGTTTGTTTCGATTCTTTATAATAAAAAACCGATTAATATTGAGTTGGTTTGGTTTTCATTTATTAAAATCTTAAAAATACCGAACCAATCCATATATATATTTATATTTTTAAATATTTATATAATCATTACAATTTAATTTATTTAATTCATAGTTGACACTTGATTTTTATATTTTTGTAGACATGTTTGGAAAATAACATACCTCAATGGCGAGTTGGAGACATCAATGATTTCAATATAATATTTATGTTTTATTAATATATTAGAATATGGGAGCTTGAAACATGTTTGAAATTTTATTTTATTTTTATGTTTTTTCTTGGATAATTTAAGTATTTTATTCATATTCTCTATTTTGTAATATACTGTAGTTTATATGCACTAAAAATTTGAATTTATATGTTTTGATTTGTTATTTGTTGTTAATTAGTTATGTTAAGGACAACTTTTTTTTATTTTTGATAATATTTTAGAAAAATTTGTCCTCTACTTTGTTAGTGAGAGATAAATAAGTTTTGTTCATTTTTGTCATTACAGTTTGAATATTTAAACGAAATTCATGTAAAGCATTTCTCTACCAAGTACTCTAATTTATTTTATCTTTTATTCACGTGATACACTAATTTGATATTATTTAATTATTTATCCATTATAAATTTATAATTACATTATTTTTTATATTTTTGTCGGTAGAGTTTTTATTGCATGAATAACATTGGTGAACAATATTATTGGATCTGAAAGTTAGTAAATTTTGTCAGGTATTTGATTAATATTCTTTATTGCTTATTTGTCTTAATTTTAAATTTTTCTTGCACTTTGTATTTGATATAAATAATGGTATTAGATAAATGATCAATATCTATATTTTTAAATTTAGGTATTATAATAAAATTAACATTAAAAATTTAGAAATTATATATAATACTAGAGTTTTAAAAAAATTTAATAAACAAAATTCATTACCATAAAAAGAGGAAGAAATTTCCTTTAACCAACCCAAACCAAACCAAAAAATTTGGTTCGGGTTGGATTGATTTTTCAAATTTTTTGGTTCTGATCTGTTCTTGTTTTTAAAAAACCGATTATATTGGTTTGGTTCCAATTTTAGTCTAAACCCAAACCAACCCATATATGTTCACCCCTAACAATTATGTACAAATAAAGTTAGTGTTCTAACTACTGCAGATTTAAAACATTAATTATTTTGAGTGTTTTTTAAAGTCAAAGGTATTCTTGAGTTGTCTTCGTGAATGCACACCGCAGACAACAAGATGCTTCATTGTATCCTGGAGGCATATTTGTTGAACCCTAGTGCATCACCAAATTTGTGGAGGCAAATAGCGTCTTAAGGACAGCGACTTAAAGTCGTGCCTTGAAGCCAAATTCAAATGCAGTATTAGTTATAGTGATTTTGCAGTATCATAATTGAAGATTATGAAGACTTGACTTATAGATTATGAAGATCAACATTCAACAACAAGTTCAAGAAAAATTTCCCCAAAATTTGGCATATCTTTGAACTGCTAAGAAGATAAAAGCTCTTCTAACTACAAAAAGCCACCACTACAAATTAAGAACTTCATACAAGCCAGGATAGGTATGCTGTGGAAAGTTATACACCATATCGCTTAAGAGCTTCACTTAAACTTGGCATAACATTGTAGACTTGATATGATCTTCTTAGTTCAATAATGGAGGCCACCTGAACACAGAGAAGTGAAGTACCTTGGTAAGTGATTGCAGAATAAATCACGGAAATAGAAAAGAGAATTCGAAGAATAAATCAAATGGCTCTGCAAACCATTGTTCCAGACTACGAGAAGTAGTTGGTCTAGCGAACATTGTCATTGTATAACTAATATTCTCTCTTAAAACAAACGGAAATTTAGTTAAAAATTTACAATGATTAAAACTGACGTAAACCCAATATCAAATCCAGCATTGGTTCTACGCAAATAATGGTCTAGTATGGTTGATGTTGTTGCCAATACACTTAATAATAGTCCTCCTGCAGAGGTGCAACCAGAGAACGGTAACCAAGAAATTGGCATCGGTCATAGAATATGATTAAAAGATAACCTCAGTCAATTTCAGACAGATTTATACCCCAAAATCGGGTTGATGCTTGAACTTTTGTCAAGTATTCAATGGTAGCCCTGCCAGGTTTTATATTTGGGATTCTAGCACCCATCTTATTTAAGTAATCAGCAATTTCCTTTGGCAAGTTCGCCTAGAGAGCAATTAGATATTGTAAAAAGAAAGGGAAAGGAAAAAAAGGCATATATACAAAAGTAAGAACCAGAAATCCTGTTGGCCAAAGATGCTGTAAAGACTAATGCATGATATTTGACATTCTACAGTTGAACTAATATAATGAATTCACAAAAACAATTAATGCTCAACAATGGCATATCAAGGAAAAATTAATGCTCAACAATTGTTGTCTGGTTTCAGGTGGTAAAAGCATGTAACTACTCCTTAATATGCAAATGCAGCACCTAAACTATTTTGGTTCTCAATTACCACTTTAAATCTGTTAATGGCCTTAACTACACTATTTGAATATAGAAAGGAGACATTTTACAGATTGTTGATTTGCAAGTTGCTCTTTGTCAGATTAATAGTGTATTTGAACTTAATCTTGCTGACTTTTTGAACAGAGGAGGCAAAATATGTAAATTAAAGATGATGTTTTAGCAACAAAAAAAAAAAATTTGCAATTCCAACAATACATTTACAAAAGAAAAAAGGTAACATAAGTCTATTAAATATGATCAAAGTATACAAAAGTCTACTAACTTTTGGATCATGTACTAAAAGTCTAATAACTATTAAGAATGACATTAGAAGTCCTAGACTTTTGAAATTGTCAGAATTTTGTCTAAGTGTCTCAACTTATTCTATGACACTTGGTTAAATTTATGATAATTTTAGAAGTTTTAGACTTTTAGTGCTCTTTTTAATAATTATTAGACTTTTAGTACTCTACTTAAAAGTTAGTAAATTTTTGTACACTTTGGTCATAGCTAATAAATTTTAGGTGCCTTTTCACCCTTTACAAAATATACATATGGAACTATAAGTCGTAACCAAAAGATTAAAATTTTTAATACAAAGGAGTGGAACTTCATGACAAACCGAATGCATGACAATAGCAGACAGCAGGATGCAATACTACCCAAAAAAAAAAAAAAAAACAGAGAGAGAGAGAAGATATAGAAAACTTACGATGTCAAATATATTGAATAAGAAGACAAAAAAAGGCATATATTGAGTAATAAACCCAAGGCTCTGCTCCAATAGACGTTTCAGGATTCAGTATCTCCTTAACGTGCTCCCAAAAAGGTGAGCCAAGGATGCTGTAACAGATCAAAGTCAGAAATTACAGTGGTAATTCTGTGAACTCAAAAATTTTTTAAAATATTATTTATTCTTGGTCTTGATAAAAGATTTACCAAACCTCTGATGTGATCAAATGATCAATGCAAAACAAAATCAAAGGTTATGGATTAATGTTTTAACTTTTCGAAAGGAATAGATAATAACACTTAGCAAATGTCTTTCATGATAAAAATGGAAATCTGAATGTCCAGTAAGTAGCAGTTGACACCACCTTGTAAGAATGGCAGGAAATGCCAAGAGATAAGTAGTGGTGAGAACGGGCTGCATTCCTGAGGGATTGATATTGAAGGGTATGTACGGTTCTACCTCAGTGATGGGGGAGTCATCTCAGAGCATGAGGCAAAACAAAGTCAGTCAACAGCATAATCTGATGCAACTAAAGCTATTATACACAGTACAAAACAACGTCCACTACAAAATTTGCAAATGTCAAAACTTAAACTACAAAACTAAAACACTGTGACCTTAGAATCCCATTTATGGAGATACCAAAAGCAGGACTGTAGATATACCTAGCAGCAGAAGCAAGTTTAAAACCGTAGTACTGCAGCTTAATTTTCCTGCAATCTTAGTATTACCAAGTGTTGTATGTTTACCCACGTTGACAAAACCAGCAAAAGACGCAGGCCGTATTTCATAGGAAAAAGTTTACCAAGGATATGTTGCCTCGGCACCTGACAGTACCACTTGACTACCAACTAGAGGTGTCAAACGGGCCGGCATGGCCAGTTGGTCCACCGGACCAGCACGGCACGACTTGTTAAATATTTGGATTTAATTCCCTAAAATGATACATATATAATAAAAACTGACTTTTTGTCTAATATAGCAAAACGACTGTGTTTTGACAAGATACAAATAACACTTTTAACATTGTCTCTATCTTCTTCCTCTTCTTCTACTCCATCTTCTTCATCATCCTCTTCTACTTCTACTTTTTCAATCTCATCCTATTCCTCGTCGTCGTCGTCGTCCTCCACCTCCTTTTGCTCGTCGTCGTCAATATTGGAATTAGAGACTTCAGCGGACTGCAAAGATTGGTCGTCATCGGAGAGAGGGGTAGAGGGAGACATTAGGGCTAAAACAGAGCGCGAGTACATCCTACTCTCCTTTAATTGCGCCGGTTGGAAAAATCAGCTCAGTTGATCTCTTTCTTGACTCCCTCACTCGTAACTCATGGATCCATTCCTTCTGGGTCTCACGTTCTTCGATTCCTCAACTCCTAATAGGGTTTTATTATTGTATGTAACTTGTACATACAAATTTGTATGTAAACTGTACATACAAATTTGTATATAACCTGTATATTCACATTTTGTATGTGAATGTACAGGTTACATACAAATTTATTTTGCATGTAACCTGTACATTCACATGAAATGCATTGTATTATTTGTATGTTATTGTTATTTTGAACAACTTACGTACAAAATGTGAATGTACATGTTACAAACAAAATGTGAATGTACATGTTACAAACAAAATGTGAATGTACAGGTTACATACAAAATGTGAATGTACAGATTACATACAAAATGTGAATGTACAGGTTACATACAAATTTATTTTGCATGTAACCTGTACATTCACATGAAATGCATTGTATTATTTGTATGTTATTGTTGTTTTGAACAGCTTACGTACAAAATGTGAATGTACATGTTACAAACAAAATGTGAATGTACAGGTTACATACAAAATGTGAATGTACAGATTACATACAAAATGTGAATGTACAGGTTATATACAAAATGTGAATGTACAGGTTACATACAAATTTGTATGTACAGTTTACATAAAAATTATATTTACTATCTAAGTGAAACTCACCGTTTCACTACCTAAATTTGCTATTTAGGTAAAATTGACACTTTTTTACATATCTTTGCTATATAGGTAATTCACTGAAATATTTGGCACGGTACGGCACGGCACGGCCCGTTAGCCAAAAAGAGTAACGGGTTGGACTGGGCCGTCACTCAAAACCTTATTATTTTAAAAATTAATTTCAAAAAACATCAATAAATAAATAATTTTTTTTAAAATTTAATGAAAAATTGAACATAAATTAATAGATTTCTAACAATTTATCAAATGAAAGTTGAGAGTTCAACTCTTATTTTTAGCCTTTTAAAATATTATTAATAATTTTTCACTAAATAATTAAATAAATATATAATAAAAATAAAATAAATGAATCACGGGCTGTGCCGGCTAGTTAAGCATAACCCAACGGGCCAAGCACAGCACGGCACGCCAAAGCTCACGGGCCAAAAATAGAGGCACAACACTACACATTAGCTAACGGGCCACGGACCAACACCACACTCTAATTTGAAGAGCCGGGCCGGGTTGACACCGACCTCTTTGACACCTCTACTACCAACTTGGACAAAAGCAAAATCTAGAAAAGAATATATAATTTTAATTTGTAAAACTATAGCTTGTTAACACAAAAATAACCAATTTGCCAAGCTTGTTATAAACTTGATAAATGGATGTTGATATGGACTTAAATAATATAAGGAGAAAAACAATCGACAAACTAAAAGAAGGAAGAACCATTTTGGGTTTCGTACTTTAGTATTCTTATTTATCAAAAAAAAAATACACATATAGATCATATTTTTATAGACATACTAGTAATCCCAACATTTAGAGAGGTGTATTCAATTAAAAAATTTAGTTACTTTTATAGATTTTAAAAGTTTTTAAAAACATAGGTGTATTCATTTAAGACATTTTAGAATCTGCAGAAGTTTATTAGTAATCCTTACATTTAGAGGGGTGTACTCAATTAAGATTTTTAGTTACTTTTATGGATTTTAAAAGTTTCTAAAAGTTCAGTTATATTCATTTATGACATTTTAGAATATGTAAATGTTTAGCTATATCCAATTAAAAAATTTAATGATTTTTTAAAAGTTTAAGTGTATTTAATTAGTACTTTTTAAAAATTTATAAAAGTATTAGAATATTCAAAATATCAATGATTTTTAAAAATTTTATTTAATCAGAGAATTTTGATGATTTTAAATATTTTTTTATGTATAAATATTATATCGTGAGATTTACAGAGACTTTTGAAAATTTTAACATTTTTTATGTATAAATGTAGTATACCAAAAAGTAACATATTCTTTTCTGTGATTTGTGAATACTTTTTTTAAAACCTTTTTTCCTTTTTCCTTAACTTTATCATCTTCTTCGGTCATTAATATGAATATTATTGTTCTCATCGGTAGATGCTCAAGTAAAGAAAGAAAAAGAGTTATCGACAATAGGGACTATATAGGTTTGAAAAAGAGAATGGGTCGTCCTCTTGTATGTTTATTAATATACAAAATTTATTATTTCAATACAGACGGGGATGGAACCAAAAATATTCTTGGAGGTGGGCTAATATATATTTTAAAAAAAATTAAGAAATGTTTTTATATTCTCGATCTTAATTTATTTATAATTAACATTAAAATGTAAACAAAATTTTTTAAGTTAAACATGATGATACTTTAGGACATAAAACTTAACAAATCATCAAACAATGATAAATTATTATGGAAAAAGAAGACTACTAAATATATACAAATTTATACTTACAATAGCATTCAAATTAATAATTATATAATATTTATGGATAAAAAATTTAAAAGTTATAATTTTTAGAAGTATATATAGCACATATTTATTGATTTGAGTATAAATTTAAATATTTAGTTTTAAAAAGAATATAGATAATTTTAATAATTTTTTTTTAAAAATACTATATTTTAACTTGATGCAGTAGAAAGCAAATGATAAAACAAAAAATGAGCAAAGTTATATAAAATATATGACTATAAAGTGGTGTATTGGTTTGATTTTATTTATAGAATTTTGAATATAAATAATATATTGAATTTTACAAAAATATTAGTAATATTTATAAAAAAAAAAAAAAATGAAAGCCATCCGGGCTCAAGCTCGATAAAATCATAACATAGATTCGTCACTGAATACAAATAATATCTTTCTCTTATTATTTTAAGATAATCTCTCTCTTATTATTTTTTTCTCTTATAGGAAAGTAAAACTGCACAATTTTATTACAAAAGTAAAATAAAATAAAATACTTTACAACTAATAACAATATTATAAAATTTGATATTACATGTATAATTTTTTTAATTTTTGATTTATTTCTAAAAGTGCAAGAACTTATATAACAATAAATTTTTTAATATTTAATTAAGTTTGGGTTTTATATGCTTTTTAATTATTTATTTTATTAATGTATATTTATTTTTTTCTTTATTATTATTGGCTTTATTGTATACTCAATGTGAAATAATTGTATCGTTGAAATTTTTAAATATTTCTTTTATACATTACGTTTTATATTTTATTATAAAATATAAATAATATGAGTTTTTTTATTAAAGTGTAGAGTTGAATGTGAGAGTCATTTTAATTTTATTTGTTAATATTAACATATTTTATAATAACGGAATGTGAATATTTTTAGAAAGTAAAAAAAAAAAAAAAAGAAGAAGGAAATTGAAAGATGTAAAAAATTTACAATAAAAGTATGGAAAATTATATCAAAACTACTATAAGTCCATAAAAATTTATAAAAATTTTAAAAATAAAAAATTATTGAAATTTAAAAAAGCCAATAAAATTTTATATAAAATCTTAAAAAATTTATAAAAAAATTTTAAAATTTAATATACGTAAAAATTTAAATTAAATATATTAATAATTTAAAATTAGAACATAATTGAAGATTTTAAGGTGAGATCACATGCCAACAATGTATCATTGGTCTACATGTACTACAAGTATTGAATTCAATCATTTTGACATGTTAAGTAATTTCACTTAAGAATGGACACAGAGACGAATTGAAACGAATTTTGTCATATTTGTTCTTAAAATTGAATAAGTAATTATGCACTCAAAACTGTTAGAAAATCGTTCTAGTTTAGGGACGGATATAATCGAGTGGGGACGTGTATAAAAAAAACAATGACTCCATACTCGATTTTTTAATTAAAAAAATTAATTTATCATAATTTTTAATAAATATTAGTGTTTTAATTAATAAATAATTTTAATAGATAAATATATTTATATTTTATAATTTAAATATTTTTTTTTTATATATTTAAATTAAATTAAATTTTAAAAAATATTTCAGATACAAATAGGTATAATTTTACCTATAATTATCTCTGTCTCATCCCAAAAATTTATATCCAATATTCCCTCCAAATTGTACCCGTCTATAGAAAATAGCGGATAATAACCGATCTATAGGATATAATATCCGCGGACACCCGAATATTCAATGGCTGGGAGTTCAACAAGAAATTGCGGCTCCGGCATCCGTAACGGCGTCCGAGTTTTCGTCGCCGGTGACCAAGGTACTGGCAAATCGAGCTTGATCGCTGCCGTCGCTAGCGAAGCTTTTCCCGAGAAGATTTCTCCCGTTCTTCCCACTAGCTCGCCTCCCAGCCGATTACTTCCCAGATCTTGTTCCCATCACCATTATCGATACCTCTTCTAGGTCTAATGTCAAACTTTTTATATTTCAGTTTTTGTAATTATTTCTGTCTTAAATACATTCCTGTTTTTACCCGAATTTCTGAAGAATTAGTTGAGGATTCGAATCGACGAAAAGCTTTGTTCCTTTTTTTTTTTTCTGGTTTTTGTTTTTATATTTGGTTTTGTTTGAAAATTGAAACTAACCTTTGCCTTACGAGGTTCATGGAAAAATTTATAAACTGTTGTGTTTTTAAAATAAATTAAACTTTAGATTAAACTTTGTCGATTGGGCCAATTTATTTTTCTTCTATATGTAACCGCATGACTAATTATCCTCTGGTGCTATATCTAATATTAGTCCGGAGGGTAAATTTAAGCGCAATGAAGAATTGAAGCGAGCTGATGCTGTCGTGTTAACATACGCATGTGATCAACCTGCTGCGCTTACTCGTCTTCGTAATTACTGGCTCCCTGAACTGCGTCCGTTAGAGGTTTGCGTTCCATTGCAACCATAGTTCTTGTTTTTCCTTTGCCTTTCTGATTTAATTCTTTAAAGATCAATTAATATTTTTTGTTTGCTATATTATTACATATGAAATGGATAGTTAAAAGTACCAGTTATTGGGGTTGGTTGTAAATTAGATTTTCGACAACCATATGAACTGGTTGGCACAGAGGAAACCATGTCACCAATCATGAAGCAGTACAGAATGGTTGATACCTGCATATAATGTTCAGCAGCCAATCTAATACAGGTGGAGCAAATACACTTGAGGTTCATGTAGCGTTATTTTTCCATATGAAATCAATTCATAGGTAATGTTTTGTGATGCATAAGTCGGTATTTTGTTGAGCCAATAAAGGAGAAAATCATTTAGTTCAGCCTTCATTTTCTGGAGTTAGTAGTAGTTTAGTAACACGAGTTGGTTCGAATGATTTGCCTTGTAGGTTTTGTTGTAAGAAAATGATTGTCCTTTAGGGAATATGAACACCATGATAAAAATAACCTTTTGTGACAATAACATTATATATTTACAGCGTAATTCAAAGCAAAATAATGGAAGAGTAAACTAGAGCAGCTTGATAGTAGTTGTAATGGTTATTTTTATGCTACATTTTTCTTGTCTGGTAGTGCATTTTTCTTTTATTTGTCTTTTAAGTACCGTTGTATGTACCTAACAGCTAATGGGGCTTTGTTTACACAATCGTATTGTGTTTGACTATAAAATTAAGAGGTTAGAATTTAAAAAATGTGCTTTCCCTGTTAAAGGTCCCAGATGTTTTCTATTTTGCCCAAAAAGCAGTACTTCATCCAACAGCTCCTTTTTTTGATCAAGAACAGCAGACTTTACAACCTTTATGTGTTAGAGCATTGAGAAGGATGTTTATACTTGGTGATCATGACATGGATGGTGCTCTTAGTCAAGGTTTTAAAAGGCAAAAACTAGCCTTAAGGACATTTTGTATTTAATAAAAAAGGCGTAAGCTTTAAGGCAGGTTGAGGTAGGGGTGTCCATGGTCCGGTTTTTAAAAAAAATTGTAAAACTGGACGGACCATATTAAGAATAGAAGCCGGATCCGGACCAGTTAAATTGTACAGTTCGGTTCGGTTAACGATTTGTGACAGTTTATGTAACATTTGTATACAATATATATTTAATTATATTTATTTTGACATATAAACGCAAGTGGCCTGATGGAAGAGTGCTGTCCATGTTACCTTTATGTACTGGGTTCGAATTCCCTTAATTGCCCAGTTGTTTTTTCACTTTGCAAGATGTATCATACAAATAAAATTAAAAACATTACACTTATAACAAGTGTGCGTGGCTTGGTGGAGAGGCCAGCACAATGTTTAGGTGGAGGTCCCAATTTCAAGTACTGATAGTAGCACTCTTGGTCAAATATGTGAAGGTTTTTTATTTATTTATTAAATGAACGGTTTGATCGGTTCGATCCAGGTCTTTTCGATGTATCATAATATCAAACTGGACCGGACCATATATAATCAAAACTATTCGGTTTGGTCCGGTAAAACAATTTGGTCCAATTTGCCCTGTTTCTTGGACACTCCTAGGTTGAGGCGTGAGCCTCAAGGCGTAAATTAAAAAAATAATAAAAAATAGCATCAAACAAAACATGAAAATCTAGAGGCCCAATGTAAAGTTTAAATTTCTAAACAAATAAAAAGTTTACATAATTCAACAAAATAATAATGAGTTAATGCCAATCAATCAAACTATAGTCTATCAAAACACTTCATCATCATATTCAATATCATTCTTATTGCCATCATCATAATTCGTATTTGCATTATCAATTATGGAATCAACACGATATTCAAATCTATCATGTTCATCTCCCATGTGTCCTTCCTCTTCACTATGTAATTCAATGGGTGGTTGTTCATCATCATCAATGTCTTCTAATGGCCTTTTTCCTGTCAACAAAGAAATATTGTTCTAAAGGTAACATAAACCTTAAATAATATATTTGATTTTGATATTTACCTTTCTTTGAAGTTGATGTGTTTTGTTTTTTTACATTTGCAACATTATTACTCCACTGCCCTCCTTGCTTCTGTTGTTAAAAATTTGTTCAAACTCATTTTTTTTATCTTCATTAACAATCCACTCATTAAGAGGGTGGTGTATCATCAACAATTAAATAATCTTTATTTTCCTTAATTGCCTTCTTCTTGTAGTGTCGCATGTTAACCCTTTTGTTGTACATAACATACACTAACTTGTTTATCTTAATTGTGCTCAATCGGTTTCTTCTCTTAGTATGAATCTAAATAAATGAAATAAATTAAGATAGATATTACCTTACAAAACTTTGTTAACATTTTATAAGAATACTTAAGATAACTCTTAAAGATCTATTATTATTATTATTATTATTATACCTGATTGAATGTACTCTAATTATGCTCACATGCAGATGAAGAGCAAGTAAGATTCAAAATCTTTACAGCAAAATTTTGTAATTCAGGAACTTGAATTCCAAATGCCATCCACCATTTAGTTACAATGTACATACACCAAGTTATGATTCATGAAAATTGAATTAATATTAAAAATTTTAGGTCGAGTTTTAAGTTTTATTTACTTACTAAGACTTTGCCTAGTTATACATCCTTTTGCTTTTTATGTACCAAACAAGTCTCGTTTATACATGTATGACTCTAATTCGGACAAAATCATCCTTTTTTTTTTTATTTTCAATCAACTTCTCCAAGCAAGCATAAAGGCCTAACTTAACTTCAACATGGTTAGAGAAGTTTTTCAAATAGTACATCTTAGGATTCAAGGAATATGCAGTAGCTTGCAAATTGCGATGCATTTGAAATTGCCACTTTTTATCAATAATATTTTATATTTCTTTGTAGGCTCCCTCTTCTCTGCCTAAACTTTTAGCTATTTCTTCTTTAGCTTCATCCATAGCATTATAAATAAATCTCATTGTTGGCTCTTTTTTTCCATCAATCAATCTTAACATTATAACTAATGGATGATTTTTATGATATATGCCACACAAGGCAAAAAATTGTTATCTTTCAAGATAATCTTCGTAACCTCTTTTCCTTCATTTTTTTAGCAAATGAATTCCTTGACCACTATTCATAAATAAACATCAATTTTAACGGTTGTCACAAATTTTAAATGTTTCACAAAGTTAAATCGACAGTAGCAAATCTAGTTGCAATAGGTCGAATAAGATCCTTGTTAGTGAACTTTCTCATTAGTGTTAAAACTCATTCATGATTGTAAACGTATTTGCTCACTTTCTTTGCTTTCGACAAAGCATTACTATGTTGGGGTAATTGACTAATCCTTTCAAGCATTAAATCAATACAATGTATTGCACAAGGAGTCCTATATAAGTTTTTTCTTCTTTGCATCAATAGTTCTCCAGCTGTCTTATAATTTGAAGCATTATTTATGACAATTTGGACAACAAGCTTCTCTCCCACCGCCTCCACAACATCAAGCAATTCAAACATCAACCTCGCATCTTTAACTGCATTTGATGCATTTACAGACTTTAAGAAAACAGTTCCTTCTGAACAATTAACTAAGAAATTTAATATACTCCTCCTAATATCTTTCCAACCATCAGAAAGTATTGAAATTTTCGTGTTTATCCATATCTTCACATCATTAACTATGACTTTCGTGTCTTCTATTTCTTCATCCAAAATCTTATTAGAAATATCATGATGGATGGTATGCTCAATCTCCTTCCATAATTTTCAATGCATTTTACCATGTTAATAAATGAAGGACTCCTTATTGTGTTAAAAGGTATAGCATTTTCAATTATGTACCTCCCTCCCAAACTAAATTTTCATGCTCTTTTTGATTTGTTGGTGGCTTACAAATTTCCTCAATAACCTTCAAATCATCATTTGTATTTGTAACAAATCTATCCATTGGTTCATAGATGCCTCTTGAAGTAGGAGCAGGACAAGATGCAACATTTTTAGTTCCAAAAGAACCAAAACCGATTATCTTATCTCACTTTCTTTAAGCCTCCAACTTTGCCATTTCATTTTTCTTTAAAAGACCACAAATAAATGCGTTGATGTCATCAAGAATTTCGGTACAAGGCGCCACATTTTTGTGTCTTTTCAAGATGTTTTTTAAGTCTTGAAATACCAGCAGTAATTAACTTATCACAAAACTTACAATGAATACATTGATAATTTTTTTGCCCTTTTAGCTAATCTACAATATTGTCAAGCTTGATCCCTCTTTTGTTGTCCTAATGGCGGTTGTAGTATAGTATCTACAGTTGAAGGTAGAAGAGCACTAGGTGCACCACCACTAGTGCTAGTGCCACTTACATCTCCATTACTATCACGTCCACTTCCTCTCTTAGTAGCTCTACTTCTACCCATTTCATGCATTAAAACAAGACACAAGTATATATAAATAAACTACAGCAAAAATAAAATTAGTATAAAAAAATTATGTCATGTAAAAAAAATAAAGAAAAATAGAAAAATAAAAATGCTATACCAAATTATAAAGAAAATAATAACAAACAAATTATATCATGTAAAAAAAATAAAGTAATAAAAAGTTAAAAAGAAAGAAAATAATATAAAGAAAAACAAAAAAAAAATAAAAAATAAAAATGAAAATAGTAGAAAAAAAGAAAAAGAAAATATAAAAAATAAAAATAAAATAGACAATAAATAAAATAAAGAAATAAGAAAAAAAGAAGTTGTAAAAATGCTATACCAAATTATAAAGAAAATAATAACAAACAAATTATATCATGTAAAAAAATAAAGTAATAAGAATACCTTCAACACCATGGCGTACTACATCAGAGCTCATGTGTTAATACTCTCCAACAAAATGGGGTAGTCGAACGGAAAAATTGTCATCTCCTTAAATTAGCTCGAAATTTAATGTTCACTACTAACATGCCAAAACATTTCTGGGGAGATGTTGTCCTTCAGCCTATCTCATTAATCGTATACCTAGTCGGGTCATTTCATTTCAAATACCAATCAAAAAATTCCAACATTATTTCTCCCTATCTCATCTTCATTCTAATTTGCCTTTGAAAGTGTTTGGTTGTATTACTTTTGTTCACGATCATTCCAAAATCCAATCTAAACTTGATCTAAAAGCCATCAAATGTCTTTTTGGGATATTCTCCTACACAAAAAAGTTACAAATGTTATGATCAATCTCATAAAAAAACCTTTGTCAGTCTAGATGTTACCTTCTTTGAGAACATCCCGTACTATCAAAGCTCTCTCATCAGGATAGTAACAGATGATAGACCTTTTGAATACTCACTTGGATATTTGGACTTTGATCAAACACTTAATCATCAAAATAACATACTTGACAGAGCAGAACCAAACACACCCTCCTATACTATTCTATCATATACAGAGAGTAACTTGAACTTAAAGGGAGAAACATAACAACGAAACAAAGAGATAATTACTTACTCTTGGAGACAGAAGCAAAACAGAGAGAACTACATACTTGAAGCACCAAGAGAATCTGATTCGATGATAGATCCAAGTCTTCATGAGTTTACAATAAATCCAAGTAACTCTGAATCTTGTAAGTCTACTGAGTTGCCTATTGCTTAGAAAACCAAAACGATCATGTACATTTCATCTTATCTCTAAATTTGTGTCATATAAAACATTGTCGTCTAAATTTCGTGCTTTTATCTTTAACCTTGACAGGACGAGAATTTCAAAAAATATTCATGAGACTTTCGAAATCCCAGAATGGAGAGAAGCTGTTATGGAGGAAATAAGAGCACTTGAAGAAAATAAAACTTGGTATGTAACAAACTTACTTAAAGGGAAAACTCCAGTCGGTTGTAAATGGGTCTTTACAATAAAGTACAAAGATGACGGTATAATAAAGCGATTCAAAGCTCGTCTGATTGCAAAAGGGTTTATACAAACCTATGGAGTTGACTATAGTGAAACCTTCGCCCCAGTAGCTAAGTTAAATACTGTCCGAATCTTACTATCTTTAGCAGCTAATTTGAATTGGCCACTTCATTAACTAGACATAAAAACACATTTTTAAATGGAGAACTAGCAGAAGAAGTGTTCATGACCATGCCCTTTGTATTCTGTGAAGGAAAAAATACAATGTGCAAACTAAAAAAATTCCTTTACGGTCTCAAACAATCACCAAGAGCTTGGTTTGACAGATTTGCAAAGGTGATAAGAAAACAAGGATACCAGCAAGGGCAATCAAATCATACTATGTTTTTTTTTGACATAATGGAGATGAAAAAAAAACTATTTTAATAGTTTATGTGGATGATATAATCATAACTAGAGACAATGTAGAAGAAATTGAAAGGCTGAAAAAAACCTGTCTACTGAATTTGAAGTCAAAGATCTGGGACAAATGAGGTACTTTTAGGAATGGAAGTTGCATGATCCAAAAAGGGAATTAGTGTATCTCAAAGAAAATACATTATTGACCTTCTCATTGAAACCGGTCTGCTCGGATGTAAATTAAGTGATACTCCAATAGAGGCTGGGAAGAAAAGTGAGGATACAGGAAAACTTGTGGAACTAGACGGCTATCAAAGGTTGGTCGGAAAATTGATATATTTATCTCACACTAGACCAGATATTGCTTTTGTAGTAAGTGTTGTGAGTCAGCACATGCATTCTCCAAAGGACATACACTTGGAAGCTGTGTATAAAATTCTCAGATACCTCAAAGGATCACTTGGTAAAGGATTATTCTTCAAGAAAAATGAAATCAATACTATAAAAGTCTTTACTATGCAGATTGGGCTGGCTCAGTAGAAGGTAGAAGGTCCACCACTGGGTATTGTATATTTGTTTTAGGGAATTTAGTAACTTGGAGGAGTAAAAGACAAAATGTGGTAGCCAGAAGTAGTGCGGAAGCAGAGTTTAGAGCTGTGGCATAAGAAATGTGTGAAACCTTGTGGTTAAAAAAGGTCCTACATGAACTGCAGATCCCAGTAAAGCTCCCAATTAAACTCTACTGTGATAACAAAATTGCCATCAATATCTTAATCCAGTCTAACATGACAGGACCAAACACGTAGAGATAGACAGACATTTCATCAAAGAAAAGATTGAAGATGGAATTATTTGAATGACCTATATCCCTATAGAAGAACAAACAACAAATATGTTCATCAAGAGACTTCCACGACAAAAGTTTGATGATTTCGTCTACAAATTGGAAATGATCAATATTTATGAACCAATTTGAGGGGGAGTGTCAAAATCATTTTCCACCTAGATATTTGTACATATTTGGGAAAGTAAGTTAATATGGTAAATTTAGGTAATCAGGGTCACATATGGTAGGAAATAATTGTATTAAATTAATATTCTTTTTTGATTTGTTACTTTTAATATAAATATATGTAATATGTACAATTTTATTATTAAGAAATAAAAGAAAAATCATTATATTTTTTTAGTTCTTTCTTTCTAGAAGGAACTATATTCTATTAGATCTTTTGTCCTATGTTGTGGTACTTTCTATTACAGAATTTCCTGAACAGCATCTCTCATTAGTGATTATTCTCAGGACCACTAACTGCACGAGTTGTTATCTTTCTTAATCGTGCAATAGAAGCATTAATCTTGTATTTGTTCTGCTCTGAGTATGCTTGCTCTGTTCAATAACGCTTTTGGCTGTGAAGTCATAAGTAGTTTTTATTTAATTTAATATGCTTCTACTCATATATGGTTGCACGATCTTACGGCTGGCTCCTTAGCTCAGTATTAAAATCTGTTGTTAACTAATTTTGGGTTTCAAACTCTCAAATGAGTGGACCTAACCTTGACCTGCCAACCTTGGAACTTTAACTCATTTGTCTAGAGAAGAAATGTGCATAGAAGGCATTATTTCTAATGGGTGACAGCTGAATCTTATGATTTTTGTATCAATAATAATTTGATAACATGTTTTCTTCTCTCCCTCGTTCCTGCCTGCTCTCTATATGATCCATTCCAGTAAATCTACAATCAGAACTGCTAAATTAACGGTTCACAGGAGAACATTACAAGATCACATGAATTCATCAACTGAAGATCTAATAATTGTCTGTTACCGACGTATCTAAACCTATATCGTATGCTTTTTACTCTTCTCTAGTAAACATTGATGTCAGTGATATTCTTTCATCACTCGGCATGGATTTCTTATGTGTCTGTTATGTGTTTAATTTTAGTCCTTGGGATGAAGTTCCTTATGAAGGTGCAGCAGAGAAAACAACTCAGGTAGTTTATCTTTTAATGGGTTTCTATCTGAGATCCGTATTCCTTCTACTATCATTTGTTTTCTTTTACTTTACATAGTTATGACGATTCCTACTTGTTTATTAGGTGGTTATAAATGTTTCATGCAAATAATGTGGAACAAGTATGCTGTTTTCAGCAAAAACATGTTAGATGTGATATTATCTTCACGGTAACCTATAAGCAAACCATGATTCCGTAATAGTGTTGATGTTTTAGTTTGCTCTTGTTGGTCGTTGGGTCTAGAGTTCCAACCCAATTTATTATTCATATTTTTATAATGTGAGACTCAGTCGCATATCTAACAACTCCCTTTGAATGAAAACAAATCTAGTCCCCTTAGACTCGGACCATGCCCTCTATACCAAGGATAGGCCATTTAGTTGCATTCTCTTAGTAGGCATCCATATTTTATTGAGTTCAACATCGTGGTAAGAAAGTGTTAAAATCCCAAAATATTAAGGAATCTGTTTAGGAAATTTATTAGTTACTTTAAACTGAAAATATTGTTTCTTATCTTTATATATTTTATTTGATTTATTTTTGATTTACTAATTGTATTATATATACCCTATAAGTGTACATACGAAGAATTCATAAATAATAAAACAAGTGTAGTTTTATTAATCTATATGGTATCAAAGCCTAAGTTCGTTGTCCATGGAAGAACATACTAGTGAGTCTCTTTCCTTTGATCGTACCAACAAGGAGACAGAGGAGAGTGCTAATAATTCCCCATTTCAATTCACCATCGAGAAACTGAATGGCAAGAATTACCGAGAGTAGGCTCGGTTCATCACACTGATAATTCAAGAAAAAGGGAAGATGGGTTACCTCACTAGTGACACTAAGAAATCCGATGATTCAGCTGGTCTCTAGAGATGGACGGCTAAAAACTTGATCATAATTTCATGGATGGTCCACTCCATGAAGCCATCTGTAGGGAAAACCTTCCTATTCCTCCCTACGGCAAGAGAAATATGGATAGCCGTGAAAGAAACATATTCAGATTCTGGCAATTCCTCTCTAATCTTTGAGATCAAGACCCATCCTAGAGAGAGTGAATGACTTTATTACTTTGAGACAACCAATGTGAGTAAACAGAATCAAATTGAAAATTGTAATTCTGTATCCCTCTAGGAATAATAATTTTTTTTTATGGCACTTTAGAATGGACCACCTTAATTTTTAGTATTTGAAGCAATTGTTTCCATCTCTTATTCAAAATAAAGAATTATCTGATTTACAGTGTAAAACGTGTGAACTTGTAAAACATCATCAAACATCATCGTACATCCTTTCCAAAATCCAAATACACACCTTCCAAACCATTCGCCATAATCCACAGCGACTTATGGGGACCGTTTCGGCATTCAAATCGCACTCATACAAAGTGGTTTATCACCTTTATTGATAATCATACTCGTGTATTTTGGGTGTATTTACTGAAAGATAAAATTGATGTTCGAACAGTATTTATTAACTTTCACTCTATGATATACACACAATTCTCAATACAAATCAAATATTGCGTACAGATAACGGTATAGAATATGTTAACCATTCTCTTGAAGATTACCTTCAAACCCATGGAATCATTCATCAAACCTTATGTGTGTATATTCCACAACAAAATGGAGTGGTCGAACGAAAAAACATACATCTCTTAAAACACGGTTGGGCATTTTGTATATTCCACAACAAAATGGAGTGGCCAGGGCACTCATGTTCAACACCAATATGCCAAAAATGTTCTGAGGAGATGCTATTTTGACATCTGTCTTTCTTATAAACAGAATGCCCAATCGTGTTCTCTCATATGAGACACCCATTGGGAAACTAAAACACTGTTTTCCAACCTCTTAACTAATGTCAGACATTCTATTTAAGATATTTGGTTGTAAAACATTTATACATGTTCATCCCCACGATCATGGAAAACTAGATCCGAGAGCTCTCAAATGTATTTTTATTGGCTACTCTCTTACTCAAAAGGATACAGGTGTTATGATCCATCTACTAAAAGTGTCTTCACTAGCCTTGATGTCACGTTCTTTGAGATCACACCATATTATCCTTCCAAAACTCCTATTCAGGGGGAGAATGTGAGTTTTGAAGATCAGTTTTACTCTTGTTGATGTGTTAAAATGTGTACTCGCAAGTGTACGAATCACTCGTAGTTAAGTGATAAGCAACTTCCAAGGTCGGTCTCTCAAGGAATTGCAGTGATTTTAAATAACTAACTTTTAACTTAAACAGAGTTCTAATGAAAACAAAACACTAATTAAATAGAGTTCTAGTGAAACTAAAACTCTAAGTAACTAGAATCCTAACGCTAATAAAACTGTAAAAAGGTTGTTTGTTTTTGGTAACGAGAACAATCATACGACACTTAAACGAAAACAAGATCGCAATCAAACAATCAATTCAATTAAATCAAATATCAATAGAGGATGTATGGACGTTTAGCTTGGTTGACCATGCTTGCATCGAAAAGGTATGGTGAGGTAACATGAACGTCCTATATAAACAAAACTACCGGCTTTCCTTTTAATTACGAAACTCCTTTTGGCGGGGGTAGGTCTCTTTGATGATTAACTAATTAACTGCCTTTGGCGGGGGTAAATTAAATAGCAATCAAATTATGCGCAAGGAAAACATGCCAATCAAATTAATGCTATGACTAAGTCACTAACTTGAAGCTTTGATTAAGTGTTTCGGAATAAAGTTAAGGTGACGTTCCTATAACTAAATTATCAGATTTTTCAATCTAACTACGAACATCAAATGGGCCCATGATTATTCATAATCAAATATCTAAACATGCTCTTAATCAAAAAGTAATTTATTCATAAATCAATAAAATACACCATACACAATTCTAGCAAACATGACAACACAAACTAAACATCCATAATTAGACTAGCCGCTCATGTTCATATTATTATTCATAGACAAATAAAATATGATCATACACTTTAACAAATAGAGAAGAGAAATTAATTCTATAACAACAAGAAAATCCTAGATCTAAATACCGCTTATGGATCGGATAGCGTTCTCCTCCGTAAGCTTTATCTTCGATCGTCGTTGGCTTCCTTGAATCCTTAGAGTTAGAGTGTGGCAACGCTCTCAAAACTGATTGAATGTAGTGTTTGGGTCGCAAAATTGAGAAGAATGAGAGTTGTATACGAATTGGTCGAGTTGTATGTAAGGGGGACTCTAAGGGGGGTATTTATAGATGTAAGGGTTTACACGAATCCTATGTGCCATAAGAATAGGCGCGCCGCGGCATGCATTTTTCCCGCAGTGGCGCAACACAAATTCTGAAAAATATGCAAAAACCCGAGAGCTCCCCGCCGCGGCGCGCAATGTTTCTATGTTTTCCAGGATTCAACCCGAGAGCCTCTCGCCGCGGCATGTATTTCCCTCGCCGCGGCGCGCAATGTCTTCCTTCTTTTCATGTCCCCCCTTACATATGTGATGGCATTTTATGTAAGGCTTACATATTTGTCTTGTTTAGCCCGTAACTCGCGATCCGAGCGCCGTAGGTGTCCCGTCTTTGCGTGTTTTCATCATTTGACTCATTTGACGCTAAAAACACCTGAAATGCACTAAAATATACCCGTGACTCCGAATGGATAGATTTATGAAAATAATCGAAATAATAATCATAATAAATCTATATATCAATCAATTAAGCACAATTAATCACGAAATATTAGTGCTTTTCGAGCATTCATCACTTGTGACCTTTCGTTTCCTATTAATAGTACTCCTTTCTAAATAATAACAGTACCAGTACCTCCTTTCCAAATAATAACAGTACTTCCTTCCCGAATACAATCTCTACAACTCACCTTGAACCTGTTACACTAAATCACACTAACGTGCCATCTACAGAAACCTATTTAGACTCAGGGGGAGATGCAGAAATACAAGTAGATAAGGAGATACTTGTTTACTCAAAGAGGCCAAAATCAAAGTACAAAGGAAGATTCACTCTTGACACACTATAAGAGTTCTATCCTTGAGCTCTCTTTGAATCCAGGTAACTCTAATTTCACTGATGATTTACCTATTGCACTCAAAAAACAACCTCAATCTTGTACTTTTCACCCTATATCTAAATTTGTGTCATATAATACTTTGTCTCCTACATTCCATGCTTTCACTACTAACCTTGACAGGATCATAATTCCCAAAAATATTGATGAGGCTTGAAAAATTCTTGAGTGGAGAAATACAGTAATGGAAGAGTTACGAGTTCTAGAGAAAAATGAAACTTGGGATGTAGTGGACTTACCAAAAGGTAAGAAACCAGTTGGGTGCAAGTAGGTTTTTACTGTAAAGTATAAAGTCCATGGAACTGTTGAACGATATAAAGCTCGTCTGGTTGCAAAAGGATTCACCCAGACCTATGATATTGACTACACCGAGACATTTGCTCCAGTTGCAAAACTAAACACTATTCGAGTATTATTGTCATGAGCAGCGAACCTGGAATGGACTGTCCAATAATTAGATATAAATAATGCCTTTCTCAATAGAGTATTAGACGAAAAAAATTTCATGACATTACTTCCAGGTTTTTGTGAAGATAATAAACAAAATGTGGTGTGCAAACTGAACAAATCTTTCTACAGACTTAAACAGTCACCTCGAGCATGGTTTGATAGATTTGCAAAGGTGATAAAGGGTCAAGGCTATCAGCACGGTCAGTCAGATCACACAATGTTTTTTAAACACTCGGACGGTTTGAAAACAATTTTGATTGTTTATGTAGATGACATAATACTAACAGGAGATAATCTACTCGAAATTGAAAGACTACAAAGTATCCTTGCCACTGAATTTGAAGTTAGAGACTTAGGACAAACGCGATATTTTTTGAAAATGGAGATTGCAAGATCAAAAAAAGGTAGTAGTGTCTCACAAAGGAAATATGTTCTAGATCTTCTAAATGAGACTGGTATGCTTGGGAGCAAATCAAGTGACACTCCTATTGAAATAGGGAAGAAAATAGAACATGGTGAAGAATAAGTAGACAAAGAAATGTACCAGAGATTGGTCGGAAGACTAATCTACCTATCACATACAAGACCTGACATTACATTTGCTGTAAGTGTAGTAAGTCAACATATGCACTCCCCAAAAGAAAGCCACCTAGAAGCAGTGTACAGAATTCTGAGATATCTTAAAGACTCTCCTGGTAAAGGACTCTTCTTCAGGAAAACAGATCAAAGGAAAACAGAAGTTTTTTCAGCAGCTGATTGGGCAAGTTCAATTTAATACAGAAGATCCACTACTGAGTACTGTATTTTTATATGGGGGAACCTAGTTACATGAAGAAGGAAAAAACAAAATGTTGTAGCTAGAAGTAGTGTTAAAGCAGAATTTAGAGCAGCACAAGGAATTTGTGAAGGATTGTGCTTGAAGAAACTTCTAGAAGAACTACAAGTAGAAACTGAAGTTTCACTTAAGGTTTACTATGATAATAAAGCTGCGATCAATATTTCTCTTAATCCAGTCCAAGATGATCGAATTAAACACATTGAAGTGGATAGACATTTTATCAAAGAGAAAGTTGAGAATGATATTATTTGTATGACCTACATTCTTATACAAAAACAAACTGCAAACATCTTCACTAAAGGGCTTCCGCGTCAAAGTTTCAATGATTTTATAAACAAGTTGAACATAATTGATATTTATGAAACTAACTTGAAGGAGAATGTTGAAATCCCGAAATATTAGGGAATCTGTTTAGGAAATTTATTAGTTAGTTTAAACTAAAAATATTATTTCATATCTTTATTTATTTTTTATTTACTAATTGTATTATATATACCCTAGAAGTGTATATACGAAGAATTTAGAAATAATAAAACAAGTGTAGTTTTATTAATTCATAGAAAGGGCCGATGAAACAATGCTAACTTAATCACACCTTGAGAATCCAACGAGTTTAGAACATTATTGTGGAATTCTCATCGCGATCTAAAATAAGGTTCAACATTCGTTCGGGCTTAGACCACGTGCATTGTGTGCACGAGTCCACTTTCACCTTGGGGACTCGTTCGACACCCAATTAACCATAAAACCTTTGTCTCTTTTCTTATATTATTACTGTATACAATGGTTTTTCTATTTTTTTAATCTAAACGAGGCTATAACAAGTTATACCGACAAATAAATCAGGAACATAATTTTAACAAACGAACCTTAGATGCTAGAATAATTAATGTAGTATGTAGGTGTTGGCTTCTAGAATGTTCTCCTCTTTAACCTGCTCACTTGTAGTCAACTTTACCAGGATTGCATTAGGTTATTAAACTTTCTGTAGTTTATTAGGTTTTTGGCTTACATTTTGCTGCCAAAAAGATTTATGGCAGTTATTCTTTATGGTGTTTCTGAATCTGGTGCTAATCTTGAGATTGCCATTTTCACCTTTTAAGCCATTTCTAATAGTATGTCTGACTATCATGTTGCAGTGGGCCTCTATTGGATCCAGAAAAAAGTTTGGCTTATTTGATATACTTGGGATACAGTGGCGATCCTTCATCCTTTCTACGCGTGACCAGAAGGAGAGCAATATGTCGTAAAAAGCAAAAGACAGAAAGAAGCGTTTTTCAGTGCTTTGTCTTTGGTCCCAAAAATGCAGGAAAATCTGCAGTTTTGTGTTCATTAATAGCAAGGTACTGTATGTTTAAAAGCTTCCTTAGTGATGCTTATTCAGTTTGTATGCATTCTTGGTTTCATCATCAGCTTTCCTACTTATTCATGTCATTTTTTTGGGGGGGATTGTTATTATTTCATCCTTTTTACTTTCAACTATCTCTAGTGCAGGCCTTTAAAAAAAGGTACGTATTCTTCGAGAACAATTGAACGTTATGCAGCAAATAGCTTGGGGTGAGTCTTATTGGCACAAAGAGTTCCTTTGTAAATTCAATAGAATTATAAACACCTCTTTCTATCAGTCATCTTTGATGTGCTCAACTATTCTTTCGCCTTAAAAAATTTTAGTTGATAATACACGATAGTTAGATTTTCTGGCTTAAAACTCGAACTAATTTTTGTTAGATATTAATAAAAAGAGTTTGCCAGGCTATAGCTCTTTAGTCTTGTTAATGTCTCTGAGGTGAATATTCCTTGATATCAAGCTGTTGAGCTGGTTATGTTTGCTGCATATTGGACTTGTAGGGAATTAAGAAGACCCTGATACTGAGGGAGATACCAGAAGATAGAGTTAGGAAGTTCCTGTCCAGTAAGCAGTTTCTGGCAGCTTTTGATGTTGCAGTCTTCCTCTATGATGGGTAAGTTTGGTGGGTCTTTGCATAATGATGACCTGATAATCTTATTATTAGGATGAAAGGCCGGACATGTCCATTTCTTTTATCAATAGGGTCATTATTCATTAGAGTCCATTAGCTTTGAAGGTACCAATATTGTCCTATTGTCTTGAGTCCGGGTCGTAAATAACATGTACAATATAAATATAATCTATTTGATTTTAAAATAGAATGTCAGTTATATACAATATATAAATTTTACTTACATATATCCTGGACATAATTTACAGAGTGTACATAAATAAATATGTACATTTTATGTATAAGCTAACATACTAGTTTGAAACTAATTAAATTATGTACAAGCTAATATGTTATGATGGGATCCAAATCCATTGTTTTTACAAAAGGGTGATAATACAAATTTAATGGAATCTATTAAGTTAGGTTCAAAAGTACAGTTACATGCAATTGACTTTTATTTCTTTTGTACTATGTGTAATTTCAATTTTTCAAAACAAATTACATGTAATCAGAGGAACATAATGCGACCAGTCTTCTTAAGATAGCATGCAATTAGATGCTTCATCCATAGGATCTAAGTACCTGGATAAATTTAACTACTTTTGTACAAATGACATAAACAATCTTCACAAATATTCATTTTTAATTTAAAAGTTTCTTATAATTTAATCCATAACAATTTTCACGTTGAGGCATTGATTTAATTTAGTAGGAAAGTTAATTTGGTAGGAAAGAAAGGGATGGGGGTGAGAGTTTTAAGTTATGGACCTAATTAACCTAGAGAGAGTGAGAGGTTTAAATTATGGACCTAATTAACCTAGAGGGGGTGAATAAATTATTTTTAATTTTAACAAATTTTAATTATATAACCTAAATACAATGGCAAGATATGCAATTGTATGTAAAAATAAAATACGAAAATAATGAATAACATATGAGATTTTTGAGTGGAAATAACCTAGGCAACAACAATGACTTAAGAGGAAAATTACCTATCCGCCGGATTACCTAACTATTCACTATGAAAACAAAATGTTCAATTACAAGGCCAGGACTTAGACTACCATTTATAGATAAAGCCCCCAATGTAATTTATTTATGAGCTCATGTTCTATCTTCATAATCTTTACAAGGTACGGATCTGGATTGACGTTTCAGTAAATTCGAGTTACATGAATTATTGAACTTGTCCATGGAGCAGCCTGAAAAAAAGGTTAGCACAAAAACACAGGTGCTTGTATGTATTCTAGATGGATTTAATAACGAATAATCCTCAACTAGTAGATTCAAAACATATATTGAATTAAATTCAAATCTATGAATAATTCTAGAACAAAAATATTAAGCATAAATTCAATAAAAATAGCTTCTTGAAAACTTGACAATTAAAATAATAATTCATGAGTACATAAAGATTTAATTGATGCAAGTAAAAACGAATCTCAGCAATAAGAAGTCATGTGAACATAAAAAGTATGAAACAAATTGGCTAAAAATATAATGTTAATGAAATAAATCTGATCACAAATTAATATATATTAGCAAGCACTTATCAATAGCCCCTCAAACAATCCAAGTCGAAATCACCAAGAGAAACTTAATTTATGTGCACGGTCTAGATATAGGGTATTACCTATATCGATCAGCTTAAAGAAAGTATTCAAAACAGAGGGTGGATCGTTAAGCCCGAGTAGATAAGGGACACCATTGAAGCTCTCAGCCTTTAACCTTTAAATCTGTAACTCAGTTATTCTATCTCCATTTGCTGCTTTTAATTACCTTACTACTTGTCAAATGGTAGTATGGACAAATCAAACTCCCTGCTCACTAATTGATTTCCACTATTGCTGAATTCCCTTGTATAAACATGATTAACCCTTACCAATTAATATATATGTTTTCGTTAAACCCCACAATATATGCTTTAATCCCTTATATCTGTTTCCTCACACCAGGTACCGAATAGCCCTTTTTGTGATAAAGTTAATCACCATCTCTCTAAACATATAGACTTGCTGCCAGCCTCTGTATTTTTCTTAATTGTTTTCGGCACACAGGTTAGTTCAACTAATGTGTATATATAGGTGATAATATAAGAAGTAGGGTTACGTTTAATTTGAGCTTAATTGTTCAAAGCCCATTAAATACCTTAATGAAATAGAAAGACACTTCTTAAAAATTTGAAGCACAACAAAGAAAAAGGTAAGTGAAAATTTCTCAAGTTAGTTTGAGTTTAAATAAATATTTTTAAAACAAAAATCTTAAGCTCATTGATCAATAATAAATTTCGCACCAATAAGTAATTCTAAGTATTGTGAATATGTGCTAGTTAATACATGATACAATATTATGTGTGATAGTTATAAAATATATATTTGAAGTACAACTATCTGTAGCTTGAGTTTCTTCAGTTTTGCTTGAGAGATTTGATAACAAGTCTAGAAACTAAATTACAATAAAATATTTTGTCCACAAAAATTACTAACACTCATAGACTTTATAGGAGTACCATTTTTTTTTGTTGCTAAGATAGGGAGTACCATTTTCACAATCATGAATAGATATATCTTTATTTATTGTTTTAACATTTTTTTGTCCTTGTGGTAACCCTTGTGTCAAAACGGTGGGAATCTTGTGATGCCTTTGATAAGTTGGGGACTTTAATGACCTAATTGGTTAAATAGAAGGACCTTTGAGGTATTCTTTCCATTATTCTAACAGTTTAATTCATGAAAATATGCTCTTAGAAAAGTGTAAATAGTATAAGAATCAAATAAAAAGATATTTAATGTTGTTATACTCTGATTTCCTGTTGTCTACTCTCTGTATTATAATTGTTTATACTGGTCTTACCCTGCCCTCTATGTTTATGTATATATCATATATGCACTCGTGCTCAATGAATGTGGAAGTTTGTGCAAATGTTAGTATTCAAGTGTGCTTTTGTGTCGTGAAATGAAAGGCAGTAATTCTAATAGATATGTGTATTCTTCACCTTTGACATTCAAGGCATAAAAGTCTTGAATAAGTTTATGCAGTTTGCATGTCTGTAATTGAAACGGATGGATGCAACCCCCACATTTTGTTGTGTGCAACTTAACTTCAATCTAACCATGCATACACCATAACAAGAATTACAATGGTAATTTCCCAAATTTTCTTTGTAACCTGATTTTCTGCACCTGATTTTTTTTGCTAGTCTTTAGCTTGTTCAACGTTTGAGATGAATCTTTTGCAAAGTGTTTTTTGTCATCTGTGAGTTGTGTACTCTTTCTGTCTTTGTTTTAGGAGGATGTATTTAATTAGAATTTTGATGGACTTTTAAAGGGTTATAAATTTTAATTTTTTATGAAATTTGAAAAGACTTTTTCTAGATTTTACATGTCATGTGGATTGCAGTGTATTTTATTTTATGGACTTCTATAAATTCATATGATAATAGTTGAACAAATAATAGAGAGATAGGGAGAATGTTGGGGAGCAAAGTCATAAAATATAAAATCCTTGGTTTTGGGTTGAAAGAAGAATGGATGGATATTTTCCTACATATACATATAAAAAAGTTCATCAAAAGTTCACAAAAATTAGTAAGCTTTTAAAATTCTTGAAGATCAATGACTTTTGAATACACTTGAAAGGCTTTTATAAAATTATAATCAAATACACCTATAAAAGATTATAGTCTTTAAATTTTTTTAGTGAAACTCCTGTATTTTAAAACTCTATTAAAACTTTAAAGTCTAATTGAATACACCCTCTTAATTTGTACAGACTAATAGGGTAAAATTTGTTTTTATTTCTCTAGTTTAGACAAAAATTCATGGAAGAAATCAAAGGATTTGCTTCAGGAGGTTGCTAGACGAGGAAACTGGCTACGGTACCTTCACTTATCATTGCCACCAAGGATGATCTGGATCCACATCCAATGGGAGTTCAAGATTCAGTAAGGGTATTCGAAGTTCATTTTGTAACCTGTCTGAAGATAAACGCAGAAACTAAACTTGCAGAAACTTGAAACGAACAAGAAAGCAAATGCAGAAACTGAGATGAAAGAAAAGAGTTGTGAAACGAAAAACAGAGACTGTGAAGAATCTTTCTTTTCTTTTGTATTCTTATTAATCTTTGTTTTGTTTATGATCAATCGAACATTACATCTTAATTGCTTATTCACAACTATTTATATTGCTCATATTATTACATCAATTACATGAAACCGATTACACCAGATTATGATCTATCTAACTGACTCTGCTTAACAACCTAACAACCTACACCAGCTCCACGTGCTCAGCCTGCACTGTTATCAATTTCTCGTTAACAACCTGCACCAGCTCCACGTGCTCAGCCTGCACTGTCATCAATTTCTCGTTAGCATTGTCACTTTGTTACTGCACTATACTTGGCTGCTCCTCTGTACACCCGATTATTCATTCATCACTTCAATCTCAGTAACTCCACTCATAGTCACCATAAAATTACATATTCATGATCAATTTCTCTACGTTACTGTTATGTTCTTCCAATTACTTACTAATTTCCATTGAAATTTCACTTATGTTTTAGGTTTATCAGAAACTGGGAATTGAATTATTCATTTCTTTCAGTGCTATGTTAAATGATATGAACAATGTCTTTAATAGAATCATAAGTGCATCTGAGCACCCTAACCTGAGTATACCTGAAACTGAGACTGCGAAAAGATGGAAGTACCGTCAACAGCTTATTAGCCGATCTCTTATGTGTGTTTCGGGTATGTTCTCTCTCCTTTCTCTTCTCTCTGTGTAGAGTGTGTATATATTCATTGATGATCTATTTCGACTACAACTTTGCAGTTGGGGCGGCTGCTGCTGCTGGACTTGCAGCTTATCGTGTCTATGCAGCAAGGAGAATACTTCTGGATGGGTGCCAAATATTGGTATCTAAATCAAGGGATTTTTCGTATTGCAGCAATGAGAGCTGCTGGAGGATTTGAACTTTTAGGGTCTATATAAGAAAGGGTAAATACTTCCAGTTAGGTAGCATGTTTTTGGATTTTATCTATCTTGCTCAGTCTTGCAATTATGTGATTGGGCATTTTTGCAATAGAACATCTGAATTATCGTTTAACATGAGATTGGTTCTATATTTCAACTTCTGCTGAAAGTAAAATTGGATTCATCAATTATCGTTTTAATAACAGGTCAGTGTTATTTTCATGTCTTGCTTTCCAGTACCTTTTCTTCTGGTATAACTCTTTTTTGTGATATCTCACTCTTACATAATTTTAAGTTTATATGTACCTTCGTCCTTGCTCTTATGAAGGTACTTGCTCTTATTAAGGCCATGAGGCTGTCTTTAGGTCGGGTTCAACAGTTGTCCTCGGAATCTTGCATACAGGTCGGTGTTATTTTCATGTCTTGCTGTTCAGTACCTTTTCTTCTGGTATAACTCTTTTTTGTGATATCTCACTCTTTTAAGATTGTATATACCTTCGCCCTTGCTCTTATCAAGGCCGTGAGGCTGTTTTTCTGCATCAAGCATTTGGTAGGTAGGCATGTAGCACTGGGTATATAGACAATATATTTTGTTTAGAAAGTTAGAGATGACTGCTGAAAAAGTTTTCATTTTAGGGCAGTTTATTTGAATAGCTTTTAATGCATTTATGATTTTTTTTTTTTTTTTGAAAAATAACAAATCTAACACCCCTAAAACTTCTAAAATAAAAATAGCACCTTAAGGCTAACCCATACTATCTCAATTCAAGAGGTGAGTACTATTTTTGTTGTTGATATGGATGAAAATATCTTGATATTTTCTGATATTTTCCTTGAAATTTACGTAAAATGAAAGTATCAACATGGATATGCTAGTTTGAAAATACCTTCTACAATATTCAAAAGTTTCCAATATTCTCATGAAAATATCAATAAATATCCAAATTTTTTCGATATTCCATAACTTTGTTTTGTAATTTTCTAAAGTTTCGTTGAAAATTTTGAAAATATCAATATGAATTTTTCGTGAAATATCAATTTTTTAATTATTCAATTTTTTAAATTAAAAATACACATATATAATTTATTATTTGTATTATAAACTAAGTTAATATTTATGTAACAGTAATCAATTTTAGATTTTCTTAAATTTTCACATTTCCTTAAATGTATAATAAATATTTAATTATATGTTATAACTCATTATACTATGATTATTTGCTGATAATTAGTTACATGATTTTTTTGAATTATCTTTTTCTCTAACTCTATCATGCTAGTTTTTATTTTTAATGTACTTAATTATTATTTTTAAAATAATTTTGTATTTTTTCATTAATCTTTAATTTCAATATAGTTTATATAGATATATTAAAATTAAAAATATGCTAGCATTATATTTGTATATGTCATATTTGAGTCACATATATAATGTTTAAATAAAAAGTAATTTAATTAGTTTATTAGTATTTGTTTTAGCAATTTTAAAAAGTTTCATACAAAAATTTAAAAATAGATATAAATTTCATGATTTTCATAATTTTTTCTAATATCCTTTGATATTGATAATATTTTTTATATTTTTGTAAAATTAAAACTCAATATTTTCATAAATATCGATATTTCCATCCATGGTTATGAGTTTTGGGAGTCATTTGAGGTAACTTTACTTTTTTTTTTTGGTTTGCTTTCTTTCTTTTTCTTAGGTATGCAATTGAGCAGGTACTAAACAGTTACCTCCTACTTGATGTAAAATAAATTATATTTTTTGGTGTTGCTTACCGTCATTAAATATTAGCCAAAAAAACAATAACCTTTTCTAAGAAAACTAACAATGGACTTTGTTTCCCCTCACTTTTTGGAATCTTGAATTTCTTTGGAGTCTAGTGGAGGCATTGCTTCTTGGCAAGAGCAAATCATGGATATGAGAGAGAAAAAAAAATAAGCAAAGAGCAATACATGGATTGTTCCTGGAAGGGTTGGGTGAAATTTGCTCTCTGAAAATACACCACTATAACTAAAAAAAAATTTGTTTGCTGTGGTGGGTTTTGAAGAAGCTGTCTTTATAGAGCGAGTGAAATGCGGCTAGTCCATTTGCATACTTATCATGCAGCAGAGTAACTACATTATTTTCTTAGGTTAGATATTTTTTTTTGGGCTGTAATAGAATTTACAAGGATATGATCCATGTTTGTACAGTTTTTCCTGTTACGTCTTATGATTCACAGTGTTGTCCTAGTTCATCTTCTTAGGACATGTTTCTTTTCATGTGGGGGTTAAGAATAAAATAAGAGTTACAACCACAATAATAATTCATTAATAATAGTTTTATTCAATAATAATAATGACACTAAAGTGTAATTAGTACTAGGGATAAAATAGGCTTTTGTTGTTACAATAAGAAAAATACTTCTGACAATGTCATTACCCTAAAATAATCTGTAAGTCATCTTTCATTTTTCGATTTCACATCTATTATGTGATCTGCCTGAACTTGATGCTGTATCTTTGATGGGCCTATTTTTCCAGATTATATGAACTCATTGTATATATTTATTATTATAGTACAGGTGAAAGGAAGAGAAACGTGAATATTTTGAAGGTTGGAGCCATATATATATCTTAAATTTCTTGTCATAAAAAGAGGAATTGATTTAGTTGAAAGGGTATGATTTTCTCCCTCTTTCTCGTCTATAGATATCAGAAAACTCTATTTATCACAAATTTGTGATAAGTACTCTCAGGTCCATATTTATATTCAATGATAAAATATCACATCATTTATAATTATGATATAGTTGTGATGTATAGAAGTTATTGAAATTAAAATTGTATTTTACGTTAATGTTACTGTTGTAAGTGGTCTTTGATTTAATTATTTAATTTGTCTCGTGATTTTAAGAAAAAGTAATAGTGCCCAACACAATTAGCATTGGGATATATACTCAGTCCACTATTCTTGTTGCAAAATGCATTTTATTACAACTTACATCAATCTACTTACAATTTAATTGGCCCCTCTGTTGTCCTACAATTAACAATTGACACGTTATGCATACAATAATTTAATGTATATAGCACTATTTGTTGTATTAGTTGATTGAATTTCTAACTCAGATGATCTCACATGTCACAGAGAGAAGATCCCCACCCCTTTATTACCATTGATTGTTTTAACTCTCACGAGCTGAACACTGTTAGACACTTTCTTTCCCTGTGGGCTTTTGAGAAAGAACACTATTATATTCATAGATATATCATAATGATAATAATAGGCACATAGTTTTTTATTGGATACAATTACGTAGATATGATTGCACTTATTAATAAAATTATACCATATTATTTGAGATTTATCTTATATATAGAATTTTTCTTTGAAAATTTTGCAATTTATTTTTCGTACTTTTTGTGCGCTCATCTTGTCCTTTATTAGCTTGACAAGAAGTCTTGATATGATAAATTGATAATGTATTATTATTATAGCACAAAACACTTAATAGAGCATCATAGGGTAAATGTTTTATTTACTATTATAAGTTTTACTTTCATATGTTTAAGTTTTTTCTATCAATTCCATACATTTTCTATCCATTTTTATGTAAATTAGGTTCTTAGGCCCAAGTTGATGTGAACTTTGATGGAATAAGACTAAGTTATTTTTTTTTGTAATAGGAATAAGACTAAGTTGATCGCAATCAATTTAGTTTTATTTTGTTCAAAGGTAACAAAACGTATACACCTAAATATTTTTTGGGCAAATATTGGTGATATGAAATTAAATAAATGAAAAAAAAAAAGAAGTTAAAAGGAATAAAATAAAAGTAAACTAGTATGAGAAAACAACTCCACCAAAATATATATTGTGTAGACAATTTCACTCCTTTTGTATCTTTGTTATTGTTATTATTATTGTCAATATCCACATTATTAAAGGTGAATGTTTCTTAAATTTTGCATTTGCCTTGTCAAGAGCGAGTGTGTTTTGTATACCGGTAGGAAATTGACGGCTAGGATTTCCAATAAAGATGATTATTAGTCTTAGGATTTCTAATTAGTGCAATGAAATGAAGTTTGAAGGGGGCGGCCAGATGGTTCGTAATAAACTTTTTTCAAAATCATATTCAACATGTAGATGATGGCCTTTTACAACGGGGAATATTTTTTTGTCTGTTCTTTTAGATGGAACAGTAATGGGTATGATTTGGACGATCCCTAGGTGAACCTAAAAAAAATACTTTTTCAGTACAATAGCTACATTTTTTTTTTTTTGCTACATATTTCTCTCACATAGTAGTGTCTTATGGATCCCACATGAGAAATACATTAACTTTTTTTATTTGTTTTTCATACAAAACGAATGTGCCTAGTTAGGCAGAGGAACAAAAATAATTGCCACAAGACAAGGGAAAATCTCATGATTTCCAACAGCATAGAGAATAAGATATTCAGAATCCTAATGGGTTGTATAAATAGAATTGTGGGCCCATTTTGATCCCCTGTGGATCCTCACAATCCAATTATATATTTCTTTGTCAACCTTGATAATAAAAGCCCAATTTGTCAGCGTACTTCTGTCTCATGAGCTATTTTAACCTTTTAAATGATTTAAATGATTTTATTTTTAATTTTTTTAAATAAATAAAAAATATATTCATATTTTTTTAATATTAAAAAATATATATTTATTTACGTTATAAAAAAAATAAATATTAAAATTAAAATTTTATATAATTATATAATTTAACTTTATTTTAATCAATTTATCCATTAAAATTATTTATCTAGGTGATAGTGACCAATGAGAATAATTTCTTTAGATATTATTTTGTGTACGGTTCTAAGGATATGCACAGGGGATTCTGGTGGCATTCGTTGAAACTTGCAGCTTCCGGGTCTTTACAAATGGTCTCCTGCCACAATGATCGGGTCAATGAAAATAGTTATGATTCTTACATCATATCAAATATATTAAATATAATCATATTTAATTAAATTATATTATAATTAATTTTTATAATATTTAATAATAATTTATACAATATACTCTGATAAAATTAATAAATAAATATTTTAATAAAATAAATTATTTTTACTTTAAAATTTTAAAAAAATTAAGATAATAGTACAATTTTAAAACCGTACGATAAAATTTAATTTTAAAATTCAATGCATGACTTTATAGAAACTATACAATCATGGTTTGTCCAGCAATTTTTACTATGATATTGACACAAATCTAATTATTATTATCATAATTATTTTTTATTAATAATAGCTTAATCTAACAATGTAATAATAAAAATAAATAATTTGTATAATTTTATTGTAATAATAACAAAAATAATTATAATAATATTATTATCCCTAAATTAATTATTTTAAACTATAAAAAGATTCAAAGGAATATAAGAGTTCATAAAAAAAAAAAAAAAAAAAAAAGGGGAGGGCGGGGGAGGGGGAATGAATTAAGGCATAGAGAAAAAGTGATGGATTGGATTTCCACCAACAATGCAAGTAGAGGGGTAATATTTTTGGATAAAAAATGATTTTTATTATAAATTAATATATTTATATGTTCACATATCATAATATAATTAATTCATAATATGATAGATAAGTGGTTACAAAATTATTTAAATATCTTACCTTCTTATTTAAATATTAAATAAAATACATAGATAAATATATTATTTAATGTATAAAATATATATATATATTTTTTTGAATAAGTATAGAGAGAAATGAAGTTGAGCATGTAGGAGATAGGAGACGGAAGACCACATATATTTTTGGTATTGTTGGTATAGGGTTGGCTTGGGGAGAGCAAATTGGATGACAATTTTTGACACAATTTGATAACGACATAATATAGATAAAAAATTTAATAAAAGTTAATCAATAGTTTTTTTATATATTTAATTATTTTGTTATTTTTTATTATTATAAATAGGCATCACAAAAAAAAATCAAATAATTTTTTTATGTGTCAACAAATACGAAAATCTGACACAATTAATGCTAAAATATGACACAAATAAAACGATAAAAATATGACTAATATGACGCAATTGTCACCTCTAACCCAAATATATAGCAAGCCATTGAGCCTTGTTTTGCACAAGCGGACTCTTATTCCTATACTAGTTTTAGTCATGTGGCTTGCACAAGATTGTGTCTCAATAATAATTATAAATTAAAACAATTAATTTTAAAGTAAAAAATTATAAATATATTTTTTGATAATAATATTTTTTAAAATAATATTATATAATTTAGAATAAGGTCTAATACGACTGTCCTATAACTCACATGTAGTAATAAAATTATTTAAAGTTATATTTTTAAACAATATTTAAGAATTTATGAAGTAATTTTTTTTAGAAAAATTACTAAAAATAATACCTATAAAATATACAATAACAAAACTAATATCCTAATAATATTGAACGTTCAACATTGAATGAGTTTAAATTACTTTCGTTTAATTTCAATGGAATGAGTGTTCAAAGAAAAATGATATATCAATCATTTTTTAATTGTAAAAATACAAGTTTGAATACAAGGGGTGCTATTTATGTTATTACAAGTTTTGAGGGGTGTTATTTTTGTTATTTTTTTTTAATTTTTATTATATAATTTAAAAAAACAAAAAAGAGTCCCTATTAAAACCAAAATTTTAAACTCAAATAAAACTTGAACTGACCAACTACAACTAATATATATAGTACTATATTGTTCACCAAAATATTTTAATGTAACATAATAATTTACAATTATTTAAGTTTACAAATATAAACTTATATTTGTATTTTGATATATTGTGTGAGAATATTTTAAGTTTAAAAGTGAGTACACTTATATGAACTAATATTGACATATGAATGACAATCTTTTATATCATATATTCATAAATAAAAATTATGTAAAAATAAATGGATCCATAAAATAAAATTAATAAGAAAAAAACTACAAAGGGTGGTGATAAATTAATATAATATACTTAATAATCCATTTCAACAAATATTTTTTGAAAAAATATATTTAAAACATAAAATAAATCAAAAAAAATAATTGTTTTACAAAAATAAAAGTAAAAAATAAAACTCAATAAATTATAGAAGAAAAAAAAAAAAAAAAAAAGGAAAACCAAATAAAATAGGGAAAAAAAAAAGTTCAATTAAAATATCTAAAAGTACAAAAGACATTAAAGTAAGAATATTCCATAATTTTGACTCTTTTAATTCTATTTTAAATTTCCTCCTCTCTTCTTAAAGTTAATAATAAAAACAAAAAATTATTTATTTCATAATTGTCAAAAAAAAGTATCAAATAAAGATTGTAGAGTAAATTTTCTTTATATAAAGAATATAGACCTACTAAAAAAATATAAATATAAAATTAAGAAACAAACTAAAATAAAAAATATATAAATTATTAAAAAAATAATTAAATAAATACAAAATCACTAATTTTTCTTTGTATATATACTAAATAGAAAAATGAACAGATATAAATAAATTTTATAAAAATAATTATCTACTTTATTATTTTTTTAAATTTTTAATCTCAAAAAAATATTAAATAAATAATAACTATCTAATTAAAAATAACAAATTTAATATAACACCAACAGTTAAAATAAAAAATATATTAAATAAAATAAAAATTAAATAACTGACACGAGAGAAACATCCTTTTTCATTTATGTATATGTACGAATATCTATTAGACCAAGTCTTTTCTCCCCCTTTAGTACGTGTGTTATGTGGTGCCTGTATTAGGATTTCTGAGCTGCCACATATACATATATTCGCTGCTTTTCGTCCACATAAGGACCAAAGGACCATGTGGCTCTCCCTTGTAAATTTTTTTTTAATCAAAATAACTATAAAATTTACGTAATTAAAATTAAAATTTTAAATATTTTATAAATTCAAATAAATTATATATTATTTAACCAGACCTTATAATTAGCAACAACTATCATGTACACAATTAATTTATAGTATTTCTTAGCAAAACTCATTAAAATAAAAAATCTAATTAATCAATACTAACAATAAGTCACGTGTATTGTGATTAGCTTAGTGATATGGCATATAAGACTGTATTGTCACCTTAAAGTTTTACTTGGACTACATAATTCTTGTTTTATCTTAAATTTTTTTTTTATTTTATAAATAAGGCATAATAACTATACACACATATACATATTACTTTTATATTTTAGTATTTTTGTTAATATTTTTTGTAATATATATTTGTTAATTTGTTTAATAAATAAAATAACAACTACTTAACTATATAAAAAAGTAATTCAAATGTATAATTATGTAATTTAGATTACGTATAATTTTTTTGTAAAAAAGATAAATCCTAAAACTTTTACGATTTAATCTTTTAAGATAACGTAATTATTATTATTAAATAAATAAAATAAATAATAATAATAATTTTATAATTTAAATTTAAATTTAAAGATTAAATCGTTCAAAATGATAAAAAATACATAGACAAATAAACAGGATATAACTAATATCCAACTAACTTTTTTTTTTTTTTTATAGTGAATAGCCAACTAACTGGATCATAAAGTTGTTCAACATGTGGGGGTGTACTAGTGGGGTTTTGTATTTTTTAAAATTAAAATGTCCAAGTGGTGGGTGGACTGATTTGTTACATAGTGGGGTTGTTGTCATGTGTACATAATGATTCTGACTAGTATATAATTTGCATGTAGTTCTCTAATTCATACCTTCATAATAAACTGCATTCCAATTTTATCTGATTAATTAGTCATTCTCTTGTTATTTTTTCCCAAACAACTTTAACATTTCTATTACTAGCTTTTCACCTTAATGTATAGCTAGCTAGTTCCATGCATATCTACCACAATCACATCTATTTATATTATATTGTTCCCACTACGACTCTATTGGACGAGCAATAAAGAAACACAGAAATTATTTACTATTCATCCTTCTCAACTCCCAAGGACCTAGAGGAATTGTTTCGGGTTGTGTAGGCGATTGCGATAGTTCTCAATTGTGGGTTGGTTAGATAGTTTTGACGACTCATTAAATGAAATTAGATCGAATTTCATCGGCTCAGCTGAGTAGATGCTTTAAGCGAGGTAGAATTGAAAAAAATTAAGAGAGGCACATTTAAGGACGTTATTTTCTAATAAGAAAATTAGAAGATTGTTAACAATCAATTCTGACAAAAGTTCAAACTAATTGATGGTCGGATATTTTACGCCTAACACAGACGAAATAATGTGTTTTAACTCAATTATATAAAAACAAACATTTTTGGGTTAAGATTTTTAAAAGTCATATAATTATTGGGTTCTCTAATTCTTTAAAAATACATTTTAATTATCTATTTTTTATGGTATACTTTTAGGGTCCTATAATTTTTTAAAAGTTTCAATCAAGTTTAAATAGTTTTTTTTTTTTATGCATAAATTTAGAATTTTGAAAAATAAAATGCAAAAAGTATTTTTTTTAAATGAATATTAAAAATTTAAGTAAATTAAAAAATTAAATTTGAAATGGATTAAAAAATGGATAAAATTAAAGAATTAAAATTTTGATTTTTTTTTTCTTTTCAAAATTTTGAATTTACCTTGGAAAAAAAAAGAAGAATTATTTGAACTTGGTTGAAATTTTTGATGAATGATAGAATCTTAGGAGTGTAACTTAAAAGATAGAGAACTAAAGTATACATTTTGAAGAATTATAGGACTCTAAGATATACCTTAAAAGATACAAGACTAAAGTATACATTTTGAAGAATTACAAGAATTATATAAACCTCAACCTAACATTTTTTATACGTCCACTAAACAATGAATGGTGAATTAATCTTCATATACATTGTATAGAGGGTTGTAGTTAATTGGCTAGATATTTTGGTGAAAGAAGTTAAATGTGTTAGCACAAAGAGAACGCTTTTGTTGAGAGACATATCAGACAAGCAAATCGCAGCAAAGATTATAATGTTGTGGACATTGACAAAATGGTGATAGAATAAATGGCGTAAGAACCTAACTCATGACGATAAGGAACTTCTTGAAAAGAACCTATCACATCGATGGATAAACACGATTATGCATGTGAATGTTGTTAATGGTGACAATTTCCAATCACTATTAAAATACCATTTTATATTTGCTTTACGTTATTGATTCCCAAACTTCACTCTCTCTTTACATGGTAATGGATTCGAACGTGAGATTGAAAAATGTCTAAACTCTTTACTAATTATATTATTAAGTATACTAATTAAAATCTATTTTGATTACATAAACTAGTTATTTAAGTTGGTGTATAACTAATAACATTTTTAATTTCTTGAAAATAATAATTAATAGTAAGACTTTGTGAGACCTTTAAATAAAAATAAAAATGTCCTCTCTTAAGAAATAAAGTTAATTAATTTGTATATTAAGTACTAAAACACTTAACCTCACCAAATGTCCCATGTTGTGGAAGAGATTTGCATGAGAAAAGGACTTGAATCTTGGACATGATTGATAAAGTTTACTTGTCCAATTTTTTTTTTTGCTAAAATTTAATTGTCCAATATTTATATTAAAAAAGAATTAATCTTAAGATATATAAAATTAAGATTAGAGGAACAAGAAAAGATCACTTTCTTTGAAAAGTGAACAATCTTAAAGCTTTTTGAAACCTCGAAAAGGAAAATAATAGTAATATTTCATACCAACACAATGTCATAAACACACAACTAAACCCTACTAATATAGCACAACCAACAAACCAAACACAATTGAACTCCACCAAGAGAGCACTACTAAATTAGCAACAAAGAAAGAAAAAAAAAAAAAAAAGAAAGAAAAAAAAAATATCACTAGTTTTAAACGTTACGTCATGTGAAATTTTTAATAATAGATTGCAAACACCAATTTATATAGAGTATGAATTCACACCCTCTCAATATTTATTCCGAGTATATATCATTATAGTGCAAAATAATTTGCAATGTTACATCAAGTGTACTTAACAAATGATTTTTTAAACAGTTGCGTTCTTCAGCAATATATATATATTTGGAATGTGGATATTGCTAATGAAAATAAAAGGATACAATTTAGGAAGTTATTGATAACATTTTAACATGATCAATGAATCAAGATTGATAGGGGTTGGGAGATTTGCAAGAAGAGTAAAAAAGCAAATATGGCTAGCACATGGATGAAACTCAGTGATGAGGTCAGTCCATGTTGAGGTCTTCACCTTTTTGTACCCTATTCCTGACACTCGCACTTTTTATTTTTATTTTTCATATTCGGAGTATTTTTTTTTTATTAAATGTATAAAAATATGATTGATAATTTTTTTAATAATTTAAATTTTTGTTACGATTTGTTTTCTAATTATTTTTAACATGCTATTATAATTAAAGGTATTATATTTAAGGTCTAATAATTTTAATTGTTAAATTATATATATTTATAAAAAATATAATTGATTTTTTGAGTTAATTTAAATTACATGTGAAAGGTACTAAGTTCTTTCAGCTAACTCTTGTGTAATGTCTAGCCACGTTATATATATACACTATAGTAAAAATTGTTATGGAGATTTTTTAAATTAAAATTTTAAAAATATATAAATTTATATTCATAATATATATATATATATATATATTATGAAATTCAGAAAACTCAACAACATTGTAAATTTTCATAAAATTCATACTTACATTTTATGGTTTTTGTTGTTTCTATCTGACACTTGTTCTAATTCAACATCAGAAGTAAAAATGGCTCCACGCTCCTCATGAACACAGACAATCACTAGTAGCCAGATCACTTTGGTCATTTCGACCAAACAGTACTTTTCTTTATTTTTTTATTATAAACCGAACATTGGGACATATATGATTTAAAAGTAGCTAGAAAACGAGAACTGTGTTATTTTCTCACAAGGTTCTAAGTTTAATATCTTTAATTATTAAATTATATATATATATATATATATATATATATATATATATATATATATATATTTTTTTATAAGAGAGTTAATTTTTTAACAATTTTTAATAAAATTTTGGAGAGGCACGTGTCACATCTTAATTTTCGATAAATAAAATTTTAGGAGTAATATTTATTATATTATAGATAAATTATATATATAAAAAAAATATGACTATATCCCACTTAAATTTTAAATTTTATTATTTTAACATTCAATAAGAACTCAATAATTTGTACATATTTTTTATTTTAATATTTTTTAATTAAAAATAAATAAAAACTAAAAAATACACTATAATATCTCTCGTAAATATAAAATTTAAATCTGCCACCGGTCGAATTAAGAAAAAGCAAATGGAAAAAGAACATCATATGAATCAAGTTGTATCATATTGTGTAAAAAATATATTATATATAAAAAAAAAAAAAAAACATATTATTTAAAAACAATATTGTGTAATAAACACAAAACACTGTAAGACAGTTTTGGACCATGCTTGTAATATGCAAGTTTATGGGAAATAGTCCAAAATATTTATGGAAGCCATGAGCTCCATTAATTGAAGGTACTTTTAGGGACCGGTTTAAGAAATACAAAATAATATTTATAACATTCTTTAAATTTATAATCATAAATTAAAATAATATCATTCTTTCCTTAGATATGGCAAAAAGATTAAAAGGATTGAAGCTACAGGAATATTTGCTCATTGTGATCTGCTACGGATCAAATCAAAATATATATTTTTAGATTAGATCAATTCATTCACGTACAAGATCATCGAATCTAGTAGAATTGAAATAAATCAATCCATAAATTGAATTATATCAAATCATAATTTTAGAATTTAAAAAGTCACACATTTCCAAAATATTTCATAGACTTTAACAAATATTTATTTAGAAAAGTTCACATTATTATCTTTTTTATATTTTTTGAGAAATTAACTCAAATTTCATTTTTTATTTTTTAAAGAAAAGAAAACCTTCTTTATTGAATGAATGTATAAATTATGCTTAATTTAAAATTTTAGATGAAATTAAGTTAATAATGTTAAATATTTTAATACAAAAGTATTTTTTAAATTTATAGATTATAACATTAATAAAAAAGTTAAATTAAATTGAAGTATACTCATAAAATGAATAATAAATAATTTCTTATTTTTATTTTTATATATCAATTTAAAATATATAATACACTAAATTAAATAATGTAATACATTAAATTAAATAATGTAATATAAAAAAGTAAAAAAAAAAGAAGTATATAGCTAGTATTGAATTGTGAATATCCATTGAATACATGGATCACCAACTCATTTTATTTATATAATTCATGGCAAGAGCGGAGCCATAATTTTTTGAGATATTATAAAAAATAACACTCATAAAATTTATGATAATAAAAATGGGACCTTAGTAACATTCAACGATATACAATTGGACGACGTTTAAAGGTCTAAATTGTCATAATTCAATTTGAATGGCGTTAAAAAAATAATAATATAACAATCATATTTTTAATCGTGTAAATATTTGATATAAATACAAGGGGTGCTATTTTTATTATTACAAATTTTAAGAGATTTTTTTTGTTTATTTTCCTATTTTTTTTTTAAGGAGGCCAAGTATTACGTGGTAGTGTAAGAAATTATACACAAGTATAATTATAAATTTTTATTGAAGTATAATTAGAATTAAGTTTTTGTATGCTATAAATTGTATTAGCTTTAAATAAAATAATATTTTTTAAAACTAAATAGACAGTGATATTGTAGAAAAAATATAATATTGATTGTATATAAAATTTTAAATTATATAGTAGATAAATCGCAAAAGAGGTTACAAATTATAAAGTATTTCTAAAAGACAAAAAATTAAATAATAAGTTGTTCTATTTTAATTAACTTTCATATAAAGATAAATAATTTTATTGCAATGGAGGACTAAATTTTAAATTAATTTATATAAAATACCTAAAATTGGAAAATTAATTTTATATAATAGTAAAAAAAACTTCAAAATTTATCTGATTCGATTTATTGTCATTCCCCTTACTCGTTTCAAGTCATAGATTTAAACCACATTAAATACTATTTAAAAAATAAATTACAAAAAAAAATATCACTTGTGATTAGCTCATATATTTTTATTAAAATAAATCTTCAGCCCAATTTTTTATTATATATAATGTCATTCAAGTTGAATTTCAGTCAATTAGATACAATTTAATGTTATTGAATGTTATTTTTTATTGTTATAAATTTTATAGATACTACTTTTATTGTTATAAATTTTAAAAATATTATTTTATATAACTTTTTAAAAACTTTTTGCTATTCATACAATTTGTCACTTTTTTAAAATCTTTTTTAGTATGGTGTTCTTTCTATCTATAATTCCTTGTACTTATTTTTTCAAGTTTAATCTATTTATTTAAATGATTTATTTTTAATTTTTAAATAATTATCTTTTTTACATTAGAAAAATAATATATAAATATATATATATAAAAGGGAAAGATCAAGTACTTTTAAAGCAATATATAAAAGATATCACTTCTATTTTACATAACTATAATAACTGACTTCAGCACGTTACAGAATTCCAAGGTACGGAATCTTCAGACAATAACAATAGATAATTAGCTAAGAATAATAAAAAGCTAATTAAACAAATAGTAACAAAGTCAGCGAAGAAAAAAAAAAGGTCATTCTTCTAAGTAGCCACCCAGAATTGGTCCCAATTCATCATTATCTTGTTCTTGTTCCCACATCCACCCTCTTTACACCTACAAATTAGCTTCTTAATCTTCCCAATTCCGATTTCGTCCTCCTCATTCTCAGTATTTACTTCTTTGTCCTCTCTTTTATTCTCTTCTCCTTCAGTAATTTCTACTACCCCATCTTCTTCTTCTTCTTCTTCTTCTTCTTCTAGTTCTTCCTTTGTTTCAACTTCACTGTAAGTACTGTCAAACAATGTAAGCTTAAGCCTACCATCAGAACGTTCAGCTTCAAAATAGCTACAACAGCCAGTCACAGCAGTTAAAACTAGTCGACCATCTTCTCTATAAGGCTTCATTTGGAGACTACTTGAGTTACTAATTGATGACAATGGAGGTGGGAAGCTACTAATAGTACGTTTCAATCTCTTCATAGCCCAATTTTCAGTACTCTTCAATTTTGTGGGCAACTCCTCTTTTTCTTGAAATTGCAAAGCAATGTCATTGTTGTAGCTTTGGGTCATACTCATATCACAACCCGTCTCACTACCCAAGTTCTCAGTGCACATTTCTAAGCTTTTTTGGCTTAGCATTGAAGAAGAGCGCTTAGCAAGTGGATGTACATAGACATTCTCTGTTTGAGTACTGTTGATTTTTTGGGTTATGTCAGATTTGTGGTTAAGAGCAATTAAGAAACTCCAACCACTTTTTTCAATATCTTTTTTATTTGTGGATGTGGAAAATGAATTAAAGTTGTTTTCTTGATTTTGGGATTTTTGATCTCTAGTGTTAGTGTCTAAATCAGAAGGCTTAGAATTCCATTCTGAGAATCGAGAGAGGTTTAACTTCAAACTTTGGGGTTCAACGAGACAAGGTTGACACTTACTTAGAGACATGTTGAATATAGTATAAAATTAATGTGAAGAAAACAGAGTAATATAGAAACAGGGGAGGAACAAGGGACGTTGGGTTTTGGATAATAATATTATTAAATGAAAAAGGACTATGTTTTTTTGGTGAGGAGATTGTATGTATGTGAAAGTGTTAAGAAAAACTCGTGTTTGGTTTGAGAGAAAATGAAGATGGAAAATTTTTGGTCCTTTTTGGGAGGGAAGGAGTGAGGAAGATGTGAGAAGAAATATAGATGAAAAGAGTGAAATAAGAAGTGAGCATGAAATATAATTTGAAGGGAGTGGGGGTTAATTTATAGTAAAAAAAACAGAGATAGGTTCCTAGGCACCTCTGTAAAGAGAACTTTTTAGGCCCAGTAGAATTTACAACTTGATTACCTTTTTTTGTGTGAAGAATTTCTACCAATATTTTTAAAATTTTGCTTGTTTTTATTAATATTATTAAATTTTTAAAAATAAATATTAACACTTTCAATATTTTAAAAATTAATTAAAATTATTAAAAATTATGAACCAGGTATAAAATATTTAAATTGCCCATAATTAAAAATAAAATACTCAAATTACTCACAATCTTACAAAATGCAATCAAAATTATTGTAATTTTTAACACTTATTTTTTATAATTTAATTTTTGAGTTTGTTACTTTCTTATGTTATGAACAAATCCTACAAATAAGAAGAATCTAAATGCCAATCCTCAATTCCACAAAGGATAAATTAGAAAAATCTTAGTTGACAACTCGACCTTAACCTTCTTGCACAAACTCAGTTCTCTTTGATTCTTTGGTAAATCCATGTGCTTTGAATGTTGGGATACAGAGTTGTTTAAGAACTTTTGAAATTTACAAAGACGCTAAAGCAGGGGCACAAAGGAACACCAAATTTTCACTTTCAAATTCAAAATTTATTTGATCTCCTTACTATTTGTTTGCTCCTTTGAATACTCTATTTCATTTGCAAAGTGATACTTACTGAAAATTTGAGGAAAAAAAAATCTCAATTGATAATTTCCAGACCCAAAATATTATTTCTTCATTAGTGAAGGAGTTTTTGAATTGTGGGTTTTAAAGATTTTAGCCAATTTTTTGTGTGTTTATGAGCCGGAGATTTAGATAGATAGATTTGGCTCTATGGTGAAAGAGAGGAGATGAAGTAGTTTGGTGAGAAAATTACTATTATATCCTTATATTTAATACTTCTTTAATTCTATTAAACTTTGAGTGTATCATTTAGAAATAGGGTTATATGCTGTCATGACCCCCTATTTATTAAAAATCTGATATGACCCCCTCCACTTAATTTTTTTACATATTATGACAAAAATGCCCTTAATAATCCCTCAGTTGGACGACTGTCCAACTCACCTCAACAGAGTTGGACGACTGTCCAACTCACCTCAACAGAGTTGGACGACTGTCCAACTGATGAAATTTTGACCGACTGGCGACCCCACTCGCCGGAGCCGGCGACCCCACTCGCCGGAGCCCAGTTGGACACATGTCCAACTAGACTGCTCAGAATTGGACGACTGTCCAACTAGCAGAATTTTGATTGGCCAACGACCCCACTCGCCGGAGCTTAGTTGGACACATGTCCAACTGAGTTGGACGTATGTCCAACTGATCGAATTTTGATTGGCCGATGACCCAACTCGTCGGAGCTCAGTTGGACACATGTCCAACTAAAAACTGAAAAGTCACGGAGCTCAGTTGGACACATGTCCAACTGATCGAATTTTAATTGGCCGACGATTCCACTCGCCGGAGCTCAGTTGGACAAATATGAGTGTTAGTTTGAAGATCAAAATTGAATTCATGCGCATCTTCCAGATTATTGACAACAGCCTAGCAATACCAATATCAGATCACAGTGAACAAAACATCCTCAAAATAATTGCAACATATAGCGTTCGTTTTAGGAAAAAACAAGAAGAAGAATGAATAAAATCAGGTAATCCAATAGTGTGATGAAGAATTCAGTTAGTTCCATAATCATTGGAATTAGGACCACCAACAATACAAATTCCCTTTAAATTGAAGCAGAATTTCTTTATCGGTTACTTAGAACCATATGGATTCCAACAAAACAAGAAAACAAACAGAGAAGAGCATGAGAAAGATAACAACAAATATTGCCAATCTCACTGTACAGAAAGATAACAACAAAGCAGAAACTCGCACTATTTGTTTCCTCGTCGATGATGGAGATGATTTGCCCTAATTGAGACTACACTGGTTGAACCGTCGAATGGGTCTGCCAACAACAAACGATTCAAGACCACGCTGCGCCCAATCGCTCTGCCTCTCTTCCAATTGCTCAGCCGCTGTCTCACGAACGAGCATCGATGGCTCCCGCATCATCCTTCTGCTGCTCCGCAAGCCTGTCTCTGCCACGCCGCGAGCCCAGTCACCAGCAGTGCCTCTCGCCGTCCAGTCTGCGCGCCCAGATCCGCGCCACCAGTTCCGCGCCTCCAGCCTCCAGTCTGTGCGCCCAGTCCTCGCCTCCAGCTCACGCCTTCAGAACTCTGTTTGGATTCCCGTAGATCAGATTGCTTTATATCACTCGTAAAGGAAACAACAAATTCGCAATTGCAAGGGTAAAAATGGAATTATAAAATAAGAGTCCAATCTAGAATAAAAATAGTGATATGGGGTTATATCAGCCTATTTCCCTTAGAAATATTGTTAAACATAACTGAAAACTCAAAAGCATAGTTGAAATTTTCCCCTTTATTTGAGTAAAAATGAGGAATCTATTTATGGATTTGAACGTTAATACTTCATGTTCTAAATAATATATATAATATATAATAAATTAAGTTATTCTTAAAATAATAAATTAATTGTAAATAATATATATATATATATCAAATAAACTTTGTATAAATCAACAAGATGCTATGAAGTTCGAAATCTGATTCTTTTGTTATCAATTGTTGATTTGTTTTTTAAAAAGGGTACCCATTTGGTTTAAAATGAAATATGTGCATAAAAAGTAAATAGCAATATAATCATTTCTAATTATTATTATTAATATTTTCTCTCTTTTGCTCCTCTTGTTTTCTCATTTTCTTATTCTATTTTATCTTTCTCTTACATTTGTCTATTTTCATAAAATTCTCTTATTTTTTCTTTCATAATACTTTAAACCATAAATTTTAAACTTAATGACAGACAATAATAAAGAGAAAAAATATAGAAGAGAAGGAAAAATAATAATAATAATAATAATAATAATAATAATAATAATAATAATAAAGTTTAAAACCCCCAAACCAAATAGATACATTTTGGAGCATTTGGGTACTTTTTAAGTGCCATTCAAGAACTTATGAAATTAATAAATATTAAAAAAATTAATATGAGTACTAAAGTATGAAATATGAATGTTAAAAGTTACTAATTATTTCGTCCAATCACATCCTACCACACAATCTTAAAATAAATTAATGTGATAGTCTGAATCAATCAAAATATAAGAGAAAATAGTGTAAATTAAAAAGAAATAAAAACGTGAGTATTCTTTTATACCTCTCACTATGCTTATTTGATTGATTTGTACTATTACGTCGACATAGTTCAAGATATATATATGATGTGTTTATATATATATTAATTATTATTTGAATATAAAATTATTTGAAAATATAAGTTAATAAAATATTTGAGGGTAATTTTTATTAAAAATTAATTAAATTATAATATATATATTGTAGTATGTTAGTAATAAGCAAATATTTTTGGGAGAATAACAAAACTAACACCTCTTAAAATTTCTAATAACAAAACTAGCACTCCTTTATATTTTCACAATTAAAAAAATGACTAATATGTCATTTTTTTTAACATCCATCCAATTAGAATTGAACGACTATAATTTAAACTCGTTTAATATTAAACGTTTAATATTTTACGTTCAAATTGAATATTGAACTTTCAATATTATTAGAATGTTAGTTTTGTTACTATAAGTTTTAGGGGTGATATTTTTGATAATTTCCCAACATTTTTCTAAGTTGAGAAATCATCCAGACAATTATAGTTTTCCTAACAAATTCTACAGTTTCCACTCATTAAGGAAAAAATATGAAAATTGAAAAAAAGTAAAATAAACAAATAAGTTTTCAGAGATTCTTTAAATTGATTTTTAAAGCTAAGAAAAAGCAAGTAGGTCCCTTCTTTGTTGGTTTTTTTCCTTCCTTGTATGCAGCTTTTCTTTTCCACCGTATTAACTATGCTAAAAAGAGACATTCTTTTTGAAAGCTCCTTTCTTCAAGATGAATAAGATTTGTTATTTTTTAACTTGGTTTTTACGTTTTAAATAAGATTATTTCTCCAGCATTTGTGAGGGTAGTAGGTCTTTTCTTGGCGTTAGATCTGGTCTAGTACTGTTTTTTTCTAAAATTTTTTTTAATAAATTTCAAAATAATTTATTTTATGATTTTATTTCGTTCCACTTAGGTTTAGATCTAGTGTGATATTTTATTCACATAAATTTAATTTATAGTAATATTAGATATGCTATGCTATGTTTTGATAAGTTCTTTTTCCAAATCTAAATATAGATATAATAATATCATGTTGAGTTTCGTTACTGATCACAAATTCAAAATTTCAAGGCTTCAAAAATCAAATTTGTTGAAGATTTATCATTTGTAAGTTAGAAGAGCTAATTTTAAATAGAGACTTGAAAGAGCTTATGTTCGAATAAATTGACTTTTTATACTGCAGATTTGTTATTACAATTCTCATGATAACTCGATAATTTGATTTATTTGTAATCTTTTAATTAGAAGGTTCTTGACGCAATTTTATATTAAATCAATGAAACTTATCTTTCTAAAAAAAACGAAAAAGCAAGTGCTGAAATAAATCTAGGTATTTTGGTCAAGGTTAATATAGTTTTATATTTATTCGTTAAAGTTAAGTATTTAAAAAAAAAAAAAAAATGTAACCTTGAATAATAATATCGATAGAAATTGGGTTAGAGTGATAAAAGACAGCCTAACCTAGAAGAAGAAGAACACGATACTTTATAGAATAGTAGAGCAAACTAACAAATTTAACACCAAATTTTTATAATTTAAATTTGAGTGTGAGAAATAAACTATTATTGTCATTTATATAACATAAATTGATATTTTCTGTTAAATAAACTTCACGTGACTAACAAAATTATCACCAAATTTCTTGATTTATTTAAATCTACTACTTTCTTTAAATTTTGTTGTTTTTCCTAAATCTATTACTTTCTTTTCACAATATTTTCTGTTAAATAAACTTCACAATGTGGGGTTAACTTTCTTTTCTTAAATGACAAGAAGATATTTTTATAATATTTATAAGAGCATTGGTGGTACATGTCCCACCACTAAAAATTGGTGATAATTTTAGAAAAAATAATAAAATTAGTATTTTTTGTGTTTCAAATTTATATTTTTATAATTAAAAAAAATAATTAATATGTTATTTTTTTAACACATATTCAATTAGAATTGAACGACGACAATTTAAACCCGTTTAATATTAAACGTTCAATATTATTGGAGGTGCTAGTTTTGTTACTATAAATTTTAGGGGTGTTATTTTTAATAAATTTTTATAATTTTATTAGTTTACCCTAACTTATTTAAACATTATCATTTTCAAAAGAAAACCAAAGGGACCAGAATGCAGAAGAATATACTTAGGATATGTTTTAGCAACACAGTGAAGAGCCAATCAAATCATTTACCATCAACAAAATTAACAATTTAATTATGGAATAAATATATAAATATTATTTAAGGAAAATTAATGAGTAAATGAATGTCTTTTTGGTCATTTTGGTTTTCTTGATATAAATTGTTACGAGGAATGGAAAATTTGTTGAAAACGTAATTGTGCCCATCTTTTACGAGAGGTGGCAAAGGGAGTGCTTTACGCCTAAAAATTCGTCGATTTAAGGTCCAATAAAGTAGAGATGCAAAAGTTTTTGATATTTGTTCAATTTTATTCAATAAAGTGATATGAGCATCACTTAAAAAACTCCTTTTCACAATTCTCATAAATTTTAATAAAAAAATATTCTTTGTAAACATAATTAAAAAGGCTAAATTGTTTTTGAAATGCTTAAATTTAAATTTATTTTATACAAAAAGATTTTATATTTTTATTTATTATATCAATTAATTAGCTCACGTAACATATGTTAAATTTTGACATGTGACAACAAATTTTATTTTTAATTATTTGTAAATAAAATAAAAATATGAATAATTTTTATAAAAAAATAATTTAAATATCATTGTGTAAAATTATCCTAAATTTTGCAACTCATAAGTTGTTTAGCTTAATTAAAAAGGAAGGATCGAGTAGAGACACTTGTTTTCTAAAAGCGAACATTTGTAAACTATGGCACTATAAAATATTATTTTATTAAAATATAGTTGTAGGCTATATTTTTTTTTTTTTTTTCAGGAGTTAATGGTGAGAGTCATTGGTCAATAGAGATTTTGATCTCCATGAACTTGAGTTTAGCAAAGAAAAGTCAATCTTTTTTTTTTTTTTTTTGGTCAATCTTTTTCAAGCCGACGACAATAATAGTTTCTAAGGAATCTAAATTAATAAACAAAGAATTGCTTACAATATCTCCATGAATTTGAGTGGACACAAAAAGGGTCAATAATATAATCAGTTGAAATCTGCAGAAACTATTTTAATTTTAACCGACCAAATGAGATGTACATTAATTGATAAATACTTTTAAACAAAGTTATAAACCTTCCTTTACTGTCTTATAAGGCAAGACGCCTCCCCACTTATTTTGGTCCGAAAATGATGAAGCATAAATATAGGGTTTGCCATTTTAGTAATATCTTAATTATATTTTTGATATTTTTTGTTTTTGTTTTTTTATTATTAAGGGAAAATGTTTCGATTAACTTTAGGTTTATTAGTTTTGTGTCAATTATTAATTTTTTTTTTATCTTATTACTAAGACTATTAATTATGTACCGATTTAGAATTAAAACTTTTAATATTTAACAAACAAAAAAAAAAAAGTACTAAATTGATACAAAATTAATAATTTTAGTACTAAATTAAACGTTTTTCTTATTATTAATTAGTACCATAATGATACCAACATTAAAAAAAAAATTAATTTGATACAGTTTTCACTTTTCACATGTGACCAACATATGCAACTTTAATGAAAAATATTTTTGACATTTTTATCTTTTTCCTTTAACTACAACAAAAAATATATTTTTCAACCATTTTTGACATTTTGGCACTTACATTTTTTTTTCCATCTCCTCTTTTTCATACAATATAAACAATATTTTTTCATACATTTTTGGCATATTTAGCTAGTTTTTTCGTCTCTTTTCTCATGAAATTTTTTTTATACCAATTTTGAAATTTTTAGCTAATTGTTTTTTTTTTTTGTCTCTTCCTACTCTTCATTTTAATGATTCATACTATATAAATATTGCATTATTGTGGTTGGTCAATACTTGCTTGATGCAATCTTCTATGATAAGTTCATTATAAAAAAAAATTAAGTCAAATTATAAAAAAAATAAGGAAAATAGGCTACATTAGACCCCTTTTATTAATCTTATTCTGGACTAACCCCCTATTACTAAACTTCCAAATATACCCCTTTACTCATTATATCCACCTTTTGTCCACTTTATATATATATATATATATATATATATATATATATATATATATATATCATCTTTTCTAATTATTTAATATAATTGAAATTTGAAAGTAAAGATTCGAACTTCTTGAAAAAAATGTTTAGTTTTTATTCATTGTACTAATAGAAAATTAACTTATTTAATCTTCACATATATAACTAATTATTGTATAATCGATCCTAAAGCTATAACACATAAATTAATTATTTATAAAGATATATAAGATTTTAAGTTCATCTTAGATTTAGTATTGCGTTGATATTATACATGTGCTGCTCTATGAAATTCTAGATGAAATGGAAATTGAATTAGAAAATTTAGTGAAGATTTATTATACGTCATACATGTGGTGCTCTATCGCTATTATAAGACGGATTACATCATTCTACTTGTTGAATTAAAAGAGAAAATACTCGATTAAATGGAAAATATAAGTACCGTACACGTGAAAAATATTATCTTATGCATAAATGACATATGTCTAACTCGGCTCCGGCGAGTGGGGTCGCCGGCCGGTCAAAATTTGATCAGTTGGACGACTGTCCAACTGAGCTCCGGCGAGTGGACATATGTGTCCTCTAAAATATACTCATCTGGTTTTCAGTTGGACACATGTCCAACTCTGTTGAGGTGAGTTGGGCATACGTCCAACTGAGGGGTTATTTTGGGCAGTCTAGTTGGACACATCTCCGGCGAGTGGGGTCACCGGCCGGTCAAAATTTCAACAGTTGGACAGTCATCCAACTGAGCTCTGGCGAGTTGACATATGTGTCCTCTAAAATATACTCCTCTGGTTTTCAGTTGGACATGTGTTGAGGTGAGTTGGACAGTCGTCCAACTGAGGGGTTATTAAGGGCATTTTTGTCATAATATGTAAAAAAATCAAGTGGAGGGGGTCATATCAGATTTTTAATAAATAGGGGGTCATGACAGCATATAACCCAAAAAATAATAATAATAATTTTAGCTAACTATGAAAATGAAAAAAATTTATTTGTATTGAAAAATATAATATACAAGAAAAAAAATGTTATCAGGTAAATAATGAAAATAATTGAGTGAATTTAGCTAACTACGAAAATGGATAGTATCATAATTCTAAAATAAGTCAAATTATAAAAAAAATAATAATAATAATAATTTTAGCTACCTATGAAAATGAAAAAAATAAAAAAAAAATTATTTGTATTGAAAAATATAATATACAAGAAAAAAAAAATGTTATAAGGTAAATATTGAAAATAATTGAGTAATTTTAGCTAACTACAAAAATGGGTAGTACCATAATTCTATTTTTGTTTAGCAAATTATATATCTTTTGCTCGAGAAAGAAGACTAAAATTTATCAATATTTTTGCAAAAACAGTATTTTATAATAAAAACTTATAAGAGAATAATGCACATAGGTATTGGCCAATTATGGTAATGCATCTTTTATAAAGTATGAATCAGTTAAAAATATAGTGGAAGAAAAAAATTAAAAAAAAAATGAGCTAAAAATGGCTGAAAAAATATTGTTTTTGTTATAGGGAGAGGAAAGAGATAAAAATGCCAAAAATACCCTTCAATAAAATTATATGTGTTGATCACATCTAAAAATTGTATCAAATTTATACTTTTTTTTAAATGTAGGTATCATTAAAATACCAATTAATAATAAGAATAAAAAAAGTATCAAAATAAATTTAAGGTACTACTAAGATATAGCAAACTCCATAATATACACACATTTTATTTTTATTTTATTTTGTTTCCACTAAGAGAAGCATAATATGTACTCATTAAACTAAGGAGATAGGGTCAATAATTACAAAAAAAAAAAAATTATATAATTATTTAGTCCTTTATCTCAATCATGTTCCAAGCAAAAATTATAGGAAAATAGGCTTAAATAATTTCTTATTTAACAAAATTTTGATATAGACCTCTCTCACTTGGATTTTATTATTTATTGACTAAAATACCATTTTCAGAAACATATCATGAAATTTGATTTAAATAAAATCTAACAAAAATAAATGGAAAAAATAATAAAAAATTAGATAGAAAATTAAGAAATAATAAAAGTAGAAACTAGAAATATAAGACATCTCATGATATTTTTTACAAAAAAATATATTTAGCAGAAAGAAATTTAAAAAAATTTAAAAATCAAAGCTAAACTTTAAAGAAGGATATGAGTTTAGGGAAGAATTATTCTAAAAAAAAATATATATTTTCAAGAAAAGACAAAATATATTATAGTATAAGTAATAAAAAAAATGAGTATTACTATAGTAAATGTGAAAATTTTAATATACCATTAATTGATAAAGAAACTATTATAAAAAAAATTATCAAAAATTCTCCAGAAAGATAAAGAAAAAATTAGATATATTCATTTAATATAAATATAAATTTTAATAAAAATATATTTTAAAAAAAGAATAGATACACCAATTAAATTAATATTATTAAACAATATGATAACAGACAGAAAAGATCATGAATGATTAATAAAAACATAAGATACTATAAATTAAAATTTACAACATATCATAAATTTACTGTTAATATCCATGATAAAAACTTAAACCAACTACTAAGCTTACCTATGATTTTGAACGAGAAAATTTAATAAAAGATAAAAACTACTCATTTTTAATACATTATTTAGTAGGATATTCACTAACAAACAGTTACAACAGTTCAATATATGGACAAAACGAATTCATAGAATTAGATAAAATTTTCAAAGGAATAGGACAAATAATAAAATCATAAATATTAATAGAATATGAAGTACCTGATGAATAAAATTTAAATATTAAAGAAAAACCTCTCATACAAGTAAGAAAAAGTAATGCACAAATAATTAAGTTTATAAACATTCAGGCATAAATCAATAAAAGGGACAAAGAAATAAAAGAACTAAAAGAAGAAATTAAAGAAGTAAAAGAATTAGTTTATACAATAAAATAATATTAGACTAAAAATTTATGGTAAAAGATGAATTATGGAGAATACAATTAGAGGAAAATAATAACTTAACAAGCATGTGTAGCAACCAAATGTTTGTGCAGGGTTACAAGTTATGGTATGATGATGCTAACAAATGCATTATTAGTAGAGATGTAACCTTCAAGGAAGATGAGGGAGTTTTCGAAGAAATAAATGACTCATCACAAGAGTTCAGTCGCAAGCGTGTTAGCTTTGAGGTGGAGCCATTGGTGTTTAATAATCAACTCATGGGTGAGCATAGGCAACCAAAAGAACCTACTATACAAGAACCTCCTAATAATAATACTCACAATATAGAGATGGAAGAAGAAGAAGACACCACTGACCCTCGATCATCTAGGCTAGGAAACGATTACTTGTTGGCACGAGATCAGAGTCGACGAGTGACTAGAGCTCCTGAGAGGTTAAACCTCATAGCCTATGCATTGAGTATGGAGTCAGAGATCTCGGGACTTGAGCCAAGATCTTATGAGGAAGCATGAGTAAGAAGGATGCCTATAAATGGCAGAAGGCCATGGAAGAAGAAATGAGTTCTCTATACAAGAACAAGACATGGACACTTGTTCCTCGACCAAATAGTTGAAAAGTTGTGGGCAACAAATGGGTCTACAAAGTGAAGAAAGGTGTGTTAAATGTCGAGCTAGCCTAATACAAGGCTTGAGTTGTTGCAAAAGGGTTCGTCCAAAGAAAATGTATTGAGTATCGAAATTTTCTCACCTATTGTTAAACATAGTTCTATTAGATTATTATTATCTCTTATTGTGCATAATGATATGGAACTTGATCAATTAGATGTGAAAATTGCTTTTTTGCATGGTTACCTTAAGGAATAAATTTTTATGGAGCAACCCAAGGGGTTTGTTGAAAAAGGCAAGGGTGACATGGTATGTATCTTGAAGAAGTCTTTGTATGACTTGAAGCAATCTCTAAGGTGTTGGTACAAGAGATTCGACGACTTCATTTTGAAGATCGGGTTCAAAAGATGCAAGCATGACAATTATGTATATTTGAGAGGTACAACTAGTTCTTATACTGTTTATTTATTATTATATGTAAATAACATATTGATAGCTAGGTATGACCGATCTCAAATCACCAAGTTAAAGAATCAACTTAGCTCAAAATTTAAGATAAAGAATCTTGAAAGTGCCAAGAAAATATTAGGGATGGAGATTGTAAGAGATAAACAAAAAGGCAAGTTGTTTCTAAGGGTATTGTGAGAAGATACTTCAAGGGTTTAACATAGTCAATGCTAAACCGACTTCAACTCCGATAGCATCACATTGCAAGTTATCAATCTTGGACTCTCCTTCAACGGATGAGGAGAAGAAAGAAATGAAAAAGGTGCCCTATGTAAGTGCGGTGGGTAGCTTAATGTGTTTAATGATTTATACAAGACCGAATATTGCATATGATGCAAGTTTGGGGAGCCGCTAAATGACTAATCCTAGTAAAAATCATTGGGAGGCGATGAAATGGGTGATGAGGTATCTACAGGGTACAACTGGGGTTGGTCTTCTATATGATCGATCTAAGGAGTTGAGTGTTGGAGTAATGGGTTTTGTGGATTCAAACTTTGTCGATGATCGTGATAAGAGGCGGTTTATCATAGGGTACTTGTTTGGTTTTGGAGAAAACTTGGTGAGTTGGAAGGCCAATTTACAATCAATAATAACATTGTCTTCTACGGAGGTGGAGTTTGTTGTCGCAATGGAAGCAGTGAAGGAAACTATGTGGGTTGAAGGGTTTGGCTAGTGAACTCGGTTTTGAGCAAAAGAGAGTCATGGTACATTGTGACAATCAAGTAGCAATTTGCTTGACCAAGAATCCTCAATTTCATGATCGTATGAAGCTACATTTCATATGAGAGATAACAAAACTAGGCAAGGTGGAGTTGGTGAAAATTCACAATGATGATAACTAGGCAGACATGGCAACAAAACTAATTCCCTTGGCAAAGTTTGTGAAGTGTTAAACTTTGGTCAAAGTGACCACCCTATCTAAATGATGGTGAAAGTGTGGGTCTTCACCCAAGACTTTGAGTTCTAAGGATTAGCATCAATGTGGAGAAGTGTGATATTGTGATGCAAATTCATGGAGGATGCTTAAAAACCAATATGGGTGATCAAGCATCAAAAGTTGGACTATGAGCATTGCATGGTATCAAGTATAGAGAAATAAGAGAAAGAAAACAGGGCTACAGAGCATCCAGAATCGATCCTTCATAGACGGATCGATCCCAATCCAAGCGGTATTTGATCACACCCTTTCTGCTAGAAAATTGGTGCGACAGATTGATCCTACTTAGAGATAGATCGATCCCCCTCTTGCCAGATAGATCTCGCCCCTTATGGACAATTTTTGGTTTTTTCCAAAAAATAGGAAAAAAAAACTTCTAAGAACATGAGTTTTGTACTAGGAAGCTTGAAATAATTTGAACATTATTGTAATTGTGTAAATGTACTATATAAGCATCTTTAAGAGCTCTTAGGATTTATAAGAAAGTGTGTGCTCATAATTTACAAGAGAGAAAAGAACTAGAAAAAAGAGGAAAAAGAAAAAGAAGAATAGGGTTTTCACTATTGTTAGTGAGAAAACTTTATGAGTGTTTCTATGAGCATTTAATCTTTCTTGTAGAGTGTTTCTCTTCAAGCTAATTCTCCATTATATTTGTAATTTCTAAAGTGAAGCTAGTGAAACTCATCTCTATTGAAGGGATAAAAAATAAAGTAGACTCACCATATTGATTAGATTGAACTATTATAATTTTAGTATGTTCTTTCTTTTGCTATTATTTATATTTCTATTTCTTTTGATATAATTTCTAAGACTTGTGATTGTTGTTGAATTGGAATATTCATTGGGTTTTTTACTTAAATTTTTTTTTATTATGTTTAATTGTGTTCAATAATTACAATATTTAAAAATTTCATTCTCTCGTAACACTACTTTGTTTCTCATTTCATTTCTCTCTTGCTGACCATTGCATAACAGACACGATTACCGAGTTCTCTCTAGCTGATAGATCAACTTAAAGCCTTAAAATTATTTCCAAGGCCATACAACATAACTGAGAATGGAAGCATTACAGTGTCACCTGTGATCTTGCCCGTAGAAGAAGATGAATGTACAACCCAACCGTTAACTGAACCAATTACGTTTTTATTCGCTGCCTTTGCAAAATTTAAATTATATCATGAAACATGAAGATTTTGAATGTCCACTTGTAGAGTTTGAAGTTCTTTCTTAACACTGGATAATTCATCCTGAACTGCTAGTAGTTTTTCTAGTTTATGCCGCGCCACATCTTGGTAAGGCTCGGCAATATGTTTCACAAAGTTTTCCATATTTTCAGTGGCTTCCAAGAGATCTTTTTGCATGGCCTCTTCCACTTCTCGTGCTAGTGCATCAGCGGTCCTCTTCACTTTATCTTTCATCTCTCGCCTACGAACTGGGAAGTTTGAAACTGCTATAAACCTATCAGAAAAAAAAAAAAAGGGTTGGTCTATCACAAACAAATAAGTACATTACTCGCAAGTGCCTCCATATGTGATTCAACAAGCATGCTTTCATACTAATTTTAACAGAAGTATAGAATCAAATGAATTTCTAAGGCAGGATAATCGTAAAACATATTTCCCAGTCCATGACAGTTTTTAATTTTTAATCATCACAATCGATACATTCGAACCAATTCGGGGTTTACAAAGACCAAATAAAATCCATTGAAGTTCAAATTGAACATCAGGAATTATAATTTAAACAAGAAAAATAGTAACAAAAAAATGAAAAATTAAATAGATGAAATGACAAAGTGAAATTACCCGCCAGCTGAACAAAGGCCAAGCGCAAGTAGATCTTCCAATGTAGAGGGCAGCACAGATGTTAGAAGTGAAGCTAATAAACCAGCTGCTCCAAGTCCCCCAAATGTCCCCAGAAACTAAATAAAGATTAAATAAGATCGAATTAAATCAAATTTGAAATTAAGCATGACAAATAACAAGTATAGAAAGGCTTTGTTTGAACAAGCCTCAGAGAAGAAACTTTTCCAATTCATTTACACATTTCACTCTTGGAAGTTATTATTTTGAAAAGTAGATGCTATCTTTCTTCAACATTTTATAGAGTAAATGGTTGTGGAAGTTTCCTAGTTAGGGACACTTTGTTGATCAGTCCCTTTGTTCTAAACTAGTCTCTTTTTTATGTTTACAACATTCTTTTAAATTTGAAAAAGGGGCAACTAAAGACAAAATGCAATAAAATAATATTTAAAATATATAATGATTTTTTAATTTTTAGGGTTTATGTTTTAGAATTTAGAATTTTTAGTGGCATTTAGGGCATGTTCGGTTAGAGAAATAGACCTTTGTCCGTTTGCACTTTATAAGGCTAGGAATTAGAATTCCTTAGGAATGTATATTCCCTCTTATTTTGAAATGAAGACTAGTTATTCCACCTCCTAAAGTATTAATATGTTGTATATTCCTGATCCTATTATGTGATGATAATAGAATAAATTATAGAAATTGTAACTCATATTCCATGTTTCTTATTTCTTATTTCCAAGAATTAGTATTTCTAATTGATTGTTGATTGTAATTTTGTGAACCAAAAATCCCCTTAGAATTTGAAATATATTGTTTAAATAATCAAAAGTCTAAATGCAAAATATTAATTTATTACCAAAAATAATATTTTATTACAAATATTGTTATTTTATTATACTTTGTCCTGGTTGGCCCATTTTAAAAGAACCGAAAAGGCACCAGTTCAAAATAAAAGGGTTAACCGACATATTTTCAACAAAAGTGAGCATTGGGTCATTATAAAAAAGTAACCAGAGTGTTGTCACTCCACCCGAACCCGATTTTATAATGTGACATTTTGGTTCCCAAGTGATCTTAGACATGATTAAATACATATAAGTAATTATTATGCAATATTTCATCATTCCTCATCATTTTTGCTTACAAAATCATTTTTCATTTAAATAGATTCTCTATGTTTTAAAGTTGTTTTGATTCAATGATTAGGGTACATGTGAGCCACTCCCCTCTCCTAGTATTACGTGCTCACATTGAAAATGTCGCAAGTGCATGCAACTAGTGTTCTGAAAGATTTTCAACTCACCACTTCTTTGATTTCTTGTTCAAACAATTTGGAAGCAGCAGTGCCACTGAAGTTTTGCATCACTTGAACACTGCTTTCATTCACTTTTCTCAGCGACTCAAACCTTTCCAATTGCACTCCACTTGTATTAACAAATGACGGCAACCGTGTTTCAAAAGATTCCTTGTAGAGCCTCCCTTCACGAACATTGCTTGCCTGAATCCATGTCACGTATTCTCCAAGAAGCCTCTGCAACAAAAGAGACTATAATTTGAAGAGCAAAATTCCAAGTAACGGTGGGAAAAATAAGATGCATATGCATGAAGCAGAAAGAAAAAAAAAAAAAAAAAAAGGCAGCAATAATCTAAATGAAATCATGAAAAAAAAAAAATGCAAACTCTTATCCTGTGTGTATTATCTATTTAGAATATTATATGTATAAATATAATGTTGGCTCATTTCCCCAACAGCTTGGTAAGTAGAGGTGTCCTGATTGGTTCTAGTTTTTAGCAGCAAATTTTTTTTAACCAAATTGGACCATTTAGCTAATAAAATTATTAAAACCGGACGGTCTGGTCCGATTTGATTAACAATTTTTCATGATTTTTAATTTTTTTTCCTTCAAATCATGTTGTTGAAACTTAAAATTAACAATAAAAAAAAAACCTTAGAATCTAACTAAATTACTTTAGATATGTTACAAATATAAATCATATAATATCAAACATAAACTAACAATTAAGTTAATAAAATTTATAAAAAATAAAATCATCATAAACATGAAATTGAAAACTGCAAATTGTATGATAAAGAGTTAAAACTACAAAAACGAATTTAAATATAATATTTAATTTTTAATAATAAATAATATAATATATTATTTATTTTTCAAAATAAATAATAATATAATATATTTTTAAAATCAATTTTTTTTTATATAATATATAACGGTTCGGTCTAGTTTAAATGTTTAAAAAAATTAAAAAATCGAACCGAAACGTTTGAGAAACAGTTAAAAAAAATATAAATTGGACTGAATCATTTGACTCACATAATCGTTTAGACCGGTTCGGCCCAATCCGATTTTTCGATTTAATCCAGTTTGGTTCGATTCTTAGATACCTCTATTGGTGAGCAACACATAGTTTAACATAGTATCAAAACGGAATGTATTATATTCAAAGCAAGCACCCCTACTTGTTAAATTCTAAGCATAGTGCTTACAAATTGTCTAGATCCACACTTGAGGGAGTGTAATTTTTGTCAATCTCTTAATAGCTTAAACATACAAAAGTATTGGTGGCCAACACATCCTAACGTAGGCCAATGACATCAAGGCATTACTTGCCATGCTCAGTTCTAAAACTTACCCAGAGCAGTAGGGACAAAGAAATAGAAAAATTCCACAGAAGAATGTGAAATCATTAGACTTACTTGCACATCTAAAAGCGAGGGACCAATTACACTGCTTTGAACTGTTGTGGTGGCTGGCATGATGGCAGATTTTTCCCCTTTGAAAACGTAAGAAACAACAATATCAAGATTTGATAATTGCAGAGTAGCTTCTACGAGCTCCATAACACGTGACTTTGTAGTATCAATCTGCAACATCATACACAGGTATAATTTTGATATGTAATTTAATAAAATATATGAATAACATCCTAATTGCTCATATTAAAAGACGGAAATTTATAAGATACCAAGGATAATGTTTTCCTTCTCCAAGATATGCTCTCCCTTTCCATTTTCATTGCATACTCTTTTACACTACTGATTATACTATTGATTGATGCCAAGTCCTGTTCAGCATATTGACAATCTTGTCTTACAAGAGTTTCAGAAGCAGAGAGAAGTCTTTCTGCAATTCGAATAGGTGTTTCAAGTTTAAGTTTCATTCTTTCCATTCCCATGTTTGTTGACCCATCTAAGAAACTATACAAGAACTTTTCAAGTTCATTAAAACTGCTGGTTTCCAAATGAGAATTAGATAGTGACAATTTTCCATATTCCTTCACAAACTCAGACGAGGCTGAAAGTTTTGTTGCAAGAGCAGATCGTGCAGAAACAGGATACAGTTTAACATGTTCGGAATTTAGCAATTTCTGTGTATTATCCTTGATGAAAGATGTAGCTTCCTCTAGCTGCAAGAAATCATTAGAAAAATAATAATAAACACGACAGAACTAACCAAGTAGCACAAGCAAATAATTCCTAAATGGTTAATTTCATGAATAGTATAATGATATAAATCAATATACCTCATGTGCATTCTGATAAAGGTCAGATTTGTTCAAAACAAACACAACTTTCTTCTTCCACTGCTGAATATATCGAAGAAAAGCAACCTGAAAAGATTGCATCAGTTGTTAAACTAAAATTAAAAGCAAGGGAACTCTTTCATAATCCAACTGGCTAAGTCTTGTTGTGGATGTGAGAATCTTTGAATTTACTACAGTTAAAATAAAAAAATTCTGGAAGTATAAGATAACAAATATAAGGTTCTGTTTGAATACATAACATCAAAAGATTAAAGTGATTTAACTGTCAAAACTATCAGCATTAGATATACGATTTAAACAAATGTCTTTAAGCCTAATACCTTAGTTTATTTATTGAGCATAACTTGTCTACATTAATTGTAACCACTAAAGAAAAAGATAGTGACTCGAATAAGTCTGCTGCACTACCCTTGAGTGAGACTAATTTTGTTCGGAATTGCGGTAGACCAGTGAATATCGTATTTTTCTAAAATAGACGTTTGTCCCCCCAATAATTAGTTAATTCTTTATTCATAGATAAAATATCGACACTAAAAATGAAAGAAATAGAAAAAGAATGCACATTAACAACGGCATTCTGCTTCATACCATACCTCACTTTCCGTTAAAGGGCGATCTGCAGACATAACAAAAAGAATCAAATCAGCACGAGGCACAAATTCTTCTGTAAGCCTTTGTTGTCTCTGAAGAATCACATTTGTTCCTGGTGTATCAACAATGTTCATCTGCATTTGAAGGGATTCAAGTTTTTTTTAAATAAAAAGGTCCCATTTATGACGCAGCTTTAACTAGATAAACGCACAAACCTAAAGCATTTCTTCATATTAAGCAAGATGTGCAAAGAAATTGAAGAGGCTTCATATTTTATTACTTTTCAATTTATGCCATCTTATGCTCAAGACTTTGTGTTCACTACTATCCATATCAACATCAAGCCATCTGGGTTTAAGAGAAAATCAAGTCGTCGAGATAAAATTTTGGAGTGAATCGCATTTTACTGTAGATAACTGAAAATCTGTCTTTTTCATTCAAAATAATAAATAGCCATGAAATCTGCAGGAGATCATCAATAAGGCTCATTATGGACATTTACACATGCAACATAGTGGGTGCCTCAATGTGCAGAAAATAGCTGCACTAAAAAAGAAAAAAAAAAGTAAACAAATTGATAATAAATATACATGAAAAGATTAAAGTACATAAAGAACCGAATTGGTGGTAAGATGAGGAAGAAAACGTCTAACTCACTTCTTTAAGAATAGGAGCGGGAAGATAGCATATATATTGACCATCTGGATGTCTTTCACAACGTTGTTCCCCACTAGAATCCAATTCAGAATAGCGTAAGAAGGTGATTTCATTAGTTGTTGGAACAACCCCATCTTTGAGGTATCTTCTTCCAAGAAGTGCATTGATAACTGTTGACTTACCAGAGTTAAATTCACCCTGGTTTAACAAAGAGAAATATCAAAAGTATAAGACTGACCTAATATCTTTGCAAAATCTTGAAAAAAAAATGCCTTAACCCATTGTACATGTCATGAAAAAAAATCAATTTTTCAATGTGGTTTAAAGATAATGCTGATGAGAAAATAAATAAAAGGGAAGCAACACAGTTGATGCCCAAAACCATAGTATTCAGAAAAATGTCCAAGATAAATCTATGACCCACTCTCTCAGTATACTTAGAAAAAAGTAACAAAACAGCCAGAAATTTGTAGTCAAATAAAGATTCAGCAAGCTGTAATTTAACAGTAGTGGCAAAGTGTATGACTTATCACCGGCGATAGGCAAGTAACTCTTTTAGGACTAAATTGTTTGTGACATTATGCTTGAAAAAAGGAAATAAGGGATGCACAAACTCGAATTACGCTTCCAATTCATCAAGAACCAAATACTTCCAATATTTTACTAGAGCATATTGACAATAACTATAATGTCAGAGACTTACTTACAAATCAAGGTAGCTTCTTATCCTATTAAATATTGGATCAGCATAACAAAGGGATAGGTTATTTTAAATTTGTCAAAAGTTAAAAAAAATGATTTATTTGAAATCAAGAGCTAATACCAATGTTTATCCCTGGAACCAGAATTTGTTGAAGTTCAGCACACAATTACCACTATAGCCAGTAAAAAGGGCTCATCAATTTGAGAAACAGCATCAATCAGAAGTGAGAGCTCCTCCATCTGTCATTCAGAACAAAATTACAGAATTCATCATAAATAGCAGACAATATATAGAAAGAAAAAACTTGATGGGGCTCAGCATAAAATAAAGATCAACTTCAACTACCAAATAGTTCTAATTAAAAGATCACCAGTGGTGAAGCTTTCTGAACAACTTTTATTGCTTCAAGCAACACTGATCTCTCTCTTTCTATTAACTTTTGTTCTCTATCCTCCAACTTGATAAACCCAGCAACTCCTCTTTCTGCGCAAACAGCATCGTCCATATTCAACAGTTGAAGCTTACTAACAGTAGCAACTTCATCCTTGTTTATCTTATTGAGCTTGGATGCATCGTCAAACAATCTGCTCAAAGCATCATTACCAAGCATCTTAAAACCTTCTAAAGATGTTACTAATCCACTAGCACCAGATCCCAGCAATTTGGATGCGACAGTTAGAGATATGTCTTCTCCGTATGAAGGCAACATGACAAATGTAGGTATCTTCACGTTGTTTAGTAGTGATTTAATCATCGAATCAACATGTTCCTCTTTGCAAATGTTGTAAATAAGAAAATCAGCTCCTTCAGAATTAGATGCATTTAAAGCAGCATCTATTGTTTCCACATTCCTTGCAACTAAAGGAAGAACAACTGAATCAATTTTGGAATCCATCATCGTGCTTCTTGCTACAACCGCAGGAAGACCTAATGTACCAAGAAAAAGTCAAAAACACATCTTACTTGCATGGCCACAGGGTTTTGAACAAGCAAACTCAGTGGAGCTTTAGCATATAAATATATCTATAAATATTGAAGTAAAATTGTCATCAGTACCCACGTGTAAAATTAACTAAATAACTATGGCATAATATATACAATTGAAAAGCCTTGATCATAGGATTTAGAACAAACAAATTCAAAGTAGATGGGCATATATGCAGAAATTGAAGCCGACAGAATTCAATCTATCAACATTGCACGGCAAATTTTTAATAACCAAATGCTAGAATCAACTGAATACCTTGATCAGAGAGCACTACTCCACTAGCATTAGCTGCGGCGGCAATATCGACTCGTTCAGTGACCAATAAATAAGAGCGGTCTCCGAGCACAGACTTCAATTTACAAGCAGCTTCATAGAGCTTCCCTCCACTTGTTTGGCCACCATTGAGAACAACGATCCCAACCCATTTGGAAACGGCCTTGTCAATGAAGTCCAAAGCATTTTCACCACCCAATACGTCGTCAGGATCTAATTGCAGAGCAAAGGTGGGAACTTTAATCTCAGGGCGCTTGTAACCACCAGGAAACAGAGTCCTCGGTGGTTTTTGGTTTTGAGGGTCTCGACTATTTGGACTTGTGAACTGATATGGGTCTTGGGAAATTGAGCAAATGGGAAAGTTTATTCGACGAGAGTGGTGGGTTCTGAAACGAGGAAGGAGAGTAGGGAAAGGAGGAGTTGGGTTGAATAAGAGTGGGTATGATAATGAAGTTCGGAGAGAAGAGAGTGGTACCATGGCCAAGAGAGAGGAAGACTTGAAGGCCAATGCCCTCAGACCTTTACTTTTGAGAGAGATTTCGTTTCTTGTGTATTTGTGAAGTTGAAGTATGAGAGCCTTATCGGCAAATGGTGTATGGGTCTCAGGATTTGGTGGCCAATTATCTTCTTATCCTCTCGAGTCTTGAAAATGGAAAGCTAGCAAAATTGTTAGTAGATGTTGGCATTTTGCACCGGCAGTTTACGGTATTGACGTATTGTCAGCTGTGAAAAGACGATTATATTTTGTGATGTATTGAAATTATGATTACAGTAAAAAAAAAAAAAAAAAAAGATAAAAATACATAGAGATTGAATATAAGAGAAAAATATTGAATCATATATAAAATAAGAGGTTAAAAAATTTGAATCTATTTATTTTTTAAAATATACTCAATTTTTAATATATTATCGAAAAAAATTCATATTTTGGGCTGTTGACCGCCATCAAACTTTTTGCACTGTAGTATTCTTATTTTTATAAAAACATTAAAAAATATTATTTAAAAAAAAAAACACAAATCAAATTGTAAAATTCAAATATCTTATTTGAAGATATATAAGATTTAATATTTAAGTTTTAATTATAAATATATAAATAATGTAATTAATTTTATAAAAAATAGTTAGGTATGCTTTATCAATCAGAAAATTTCATTACAAAATAGGTAGAAGTTGACAATATAATTTGAGTTATGCAGAATATGCAATTTAGTAAAAAAATAATTATACTACGAATACGCATGACTTCAACTATATATTGTAAATTTGTTTCATGGCAGACGGATGGCAAGGTACAATATCTTAGAGGTGTCTAAAAATCAGACCTAATTATTTAAAATCAAAAAATTAAATTGAATTTGACAATTTTAAAAAATATATGGTCTAATACAGTTAAAATTAACTCAAACCGTTAGTGAAACGGTCGGGTCCAATTTTATAAATTTTTTAACCAGTCAAATTGGACTAGATTATTATAAATAATATATTAAAAATTATTTTTAAAATATATTATATTATTATTTAAAAAAATAAAAAAAATTATATATTATAATTTTGATTTAATTTGTAAGAATATTATATATTATATATTATATAAAAAAAATTTTGATTTAAGAGAGTTAAGTTAAGAGTATCCAAAAAACATAACATTTATAATTTCTTTTCTATTTAGGTTCCTATATTAACATTCTTAATTGATCAATTATTATGTAAAAATTTGTTATTATGTGTATCACATTATAATTTGATTGCACTCTTAATTATGAATTTTTTTTAAGAAAACAAGTTATAGTTTAGGGAACAAAAAAGTTTTAAAAATCGTTAACTAAATTGGACTAAATCGTTAAGTTACAACATTCTTATTAGTTAAACAGTCTGATCCGATTTGGTTAGAGCAATATGAACAGTCCAGTTTAGTTAAAAAAAATTACTATAAATTGGATCAAATTGAACCGTGGACACATTTAGTATATAAAGGTGTCCAAAAATCGGACCAAACTATTTAAAATTGAAAAATTGGACTAGATCGGATAGGATTGGACAAGTTTAAAAAACATATGGTCTAGTCCGGTTAACTCAAATCGTTGGTAAAACAGTCCGATCCAATTTTATAAATTTTTTAACTAGTTGGACTGATCAGGACCATTATAAATAATATATTAAAAATTATTTTTAAAAATATATTATATTATTATTTTTTTGAATAATAAAAAAATTATATATTATAATTTTGATTTAACTTTTAAAAATATTATATATTATATAATATATAAAAAAATTTAATTTAAGAGAGTTAAGTTAAGAGTATCATAAAACAAAACATTTATAATTTCTTCTCTATTTGGGTTCTTATATTAACATTCTTAATTGATCAATTATTATGTAAAAAAATTGTTATTATGTGTATCATATTATAATTTAATTGCACTCTTAGTTATGAAAAAAAAACAGTTTTGAAAATTATTGAAAATTGTAAACTAAATCGGACCAAATCGTTCGGTTACAACATTCTGATTAGCTAATCGATCTAGTCTAATTTGGTTAAAGCAATATGAAGGGTCTGATTTAGTTATTTTTTTTAACTATAAATTGGACCGTAGACATCCCTACAATATACAAGTGTATGAGTTATTTTACTAATTCAGATAGGTTGGTTTGTTTTAACTTGTTTATGCTAAAGGATAGAAAAAAAAAATATGTAAATTTATATTTATATTAATTATGAAGTGTTATATGGCAAATAATTTTGAAAAATAAATAATTTTATTATTTTTTAAGTTATTTTATCACATTATACAACGTAATTAATATTAATATAAATTTGTGTGCATTTAGTATTATAATAAATGTTAATATCTTAAATGTTAGAATAATATCCTATACTTGTACATGTAAATGATGATTAATTGTATGAATTTATCTTTAAAAATAAAAATGAATATATACTATTTTATATTCTTATGTGTTTATTTATCCTTAAAATATGTCTCTTAAATATTCTTTGTATATTTGGTATATCGTATTGAATAAATTATGTACAATTGTATTAGATTAAATTGTATTGAATTATATTTATAGTCTAATCGGATAAAATTAATTATAAATATTTTAATAAAATAATTTATGTTTAAAATAGTTATTATTATAAAATTTATTTAAATAAGTATTTATTTTATTTTATATTTTTATTACATTTTTAAAAATAAAAAATATTTTTATTTGAGATAAAAGAAAAGTCTTAACATATAATTTTACAATTAAAAATTCAGATAGATTAAGTATCCAGTATTATTTAAACTCACATTTTACGAGAAAATAAAATTTTTACACAACAGTGTTATTTTTATATTGTATGATACGATCTGATTTTACAATTAAATATATAACTGTATAAAAATTAAACAATCGTGATCTTTGGTACTATATAACAAACATATCTTATAGGTTTTATTTTTTTATTACTATTATAAATAAATAAATAAAAACTATTAATTTTATCATTTATCATTCATATATGTGATATATGTAAACTTTAATACGATGGCTTTATACAATTATAGGTGCTATTTTTAAAATTTTATTTAACAATTTAACTAACTAAAGTTTTAATCATAATTTTGCCCATGCTAACATTATACTCAAAGTTATATTTTTGTTGTTAATTGAGAAATTGTGCCAAATTCTATTATATGTTAATTACGTAAATAAATTTGTAAAGTTATTTTTAGTCATTTTGAAAATATACTCACAAACTTAGTAACATGACCTATAAATGGCAAGAATTTGTATCAATTTTTAATCAATAATCAAAATAGAATTTTTGTATTAATTTTATGAAAAAATGACATATTTAGTCTACTAAAAAATAGCATAATTTATGTGCTCTACTTGTATAAGTCCTTTAGTGCCATTCACCCTGTTTATTTTCTTATTATTAGTTATTTTTAATAATAATTTATATTTATATTTTTTTACCTAAATCTTTATTTAAATTGATTTTTTCTTCTTTATGTATTCATTGAGGATGGTTTATATCATGTTTAAGTCTATAAAGTTTGTGTTTTATTGTTAATCTAAATCTTTATTTATATTTGTAGTTTCGAAGATCATGAAAAATATAACATGATATCAATATTTCATTTTTTTATAAAGAATGATAAATATATCAATTTGAGTAGCCAAATAGTCAATTGAATAACCTTAAATTAGGGTGAAAGATAAAAGCTCAAGTTTTTTTTTGTGTGCTTAATAAAATTTTTAATTTTAGTTTAACAATTTTAATTATTGATGTATTTAAATTATTTTTTTTTAATCTTGATTGTACACTTTTATATTTAATGAAATTGTATTTTATCAAAAAAAGAAGAGTAAATAAATTTTTTTAACACCGAACTTTTGGAGTTGTTTAAATTTTTTTACCACCGAATTTTTGGAGTTGTTAAAGAAGTATCTTCGAATTTTAATTTGTTACTTTAATATCATTAAACTTTACAAATGTTATAAAAATACCATCATATTTTGATTTATTATTTTCATACCATTAAACTTTACAAATGCTACAAAAATACCTTCGAATTACTTGTAACTTGCCTTAACTCTTGTTAACTAATTAACATCAATGATATTTTATAATATTTTGACAAGTTTAATGGTACGAAAGTAACAAAAAAAGTTCAATCGTATTTTTGTAATATTTATAAAATTTAATGATATGAAAGTAACAAAACAAAATTCAATGTTACTTTTTTAACAACCCTAAAAGTTCGATGGTAGAAAAATCTATTTACTGTATAAAAAAAAATTATTATAGACTCCATTTGCATGAACTCGATACTTGTTATGAACTTCATTATGAATGAACTCCAAGTTTGTTGTAGGCTCAAAAGAAGTTACTATAATATAAAATGTAAAGATAAGTTGTATTTTCGATTAAAGGAGCTAAACATAATATAAAAGTGTGAAGATATGACATATCTTCAAATAAGAGGAGTTAGAATAGTGTAAAATAAAAATGTAATGCGAAAAAATTGAACCATGTAAAATTTATTTAAAGGAAATATTGTTAAAAATATTAAACAAAGTCTTATATTAGTTAAACTTTAAACTTTTATTGGTTTATAAGAGTTCAAGTATTTCACCTATTAGAATAACTTTTGAATCGAATTCTAATTCTTTGAGAGTACCGTACAAGCTTATGACTAGTTTGGATAGGTAGATTGTTTTTAATTATTTATACTTGAAGGATAAGATATGTGTAGAGTCTAATATCTTAGATACCGTATATTGATATTATTTATTTCTTTTTGTTTTGATGGAGAAAAAAAATATATTTTATTTTGTATTTTTTTTATTAATTATTAAATGCTTATCATATAAATTTTATTTATTTGTGATCTTGATGTTGATTAATTTGTATTTTAGTTTTTAGCTAATTCTCACATTTTGTAATTTGCATGTTGTTTAGAGATATTAAGTTTCAATATCTCTTACAATTATAGTTCGTATATAAATATAGACATAAAAATGTAGACGTGTTGTGAGATGACTGACTTATCTAAAAATGATTTGACCTTTAAAAATGAGATTGACGTGACTTAAAATAATTAGTATCAAACTTAGTGCAAGGATGACCAATAGCTCTAAGGTTGCGACTTATTTGAGTCCTAAAAATAAACAAAATTGTATTGGTTAATTAAATTAAATGTACGAGTTAGAAAAGAGCTCAATAGTGCGAGAGTCCATGACCTACCAATTAATTGATTAACCCACAAGTTGTCAAGTGACTCCATAGAGGTGAATCTAATAAAATAATGGATCGAGTTTTAAGTGAATCTTTAATATTAATATACTTATAACTTGTTTACCCAAACACATGTACTTTAGGATTATTGAAAGAAAAAAAAAGTAATTTAGGAAAAATTATCACAAATATTTTTAATTTTTCATCATTCATTATAAATATTTTTGATGTTTATAACTTAATAACAAATGTTCATTTTATACATTGTTACTGATAATTTAACTTTTAAATAGTGTTAAGACTTATTACTAGCTTTTAAATTTTTTATGAAAAATTATCACAACTATATTTAAGTTTTTATCTTTTGTTATAAATATTTTTAAATTTTTATCTTTTATCTTTTATATACATGAGTTTTCAATTTTTTTTTCATTAGTCAATTACGTTAATGTTGGCAGATGTGGCACACTAAATGTAATATCCTAAAATAAAAAAAATAAAATAAAAACGATTATTGTTATATTAAAACAGTGTTAAGGATAAGTATGAGTTTTAAAAATAAAAATAAATAATTAAATAAAAAGATTTGGCAGATCATGTATGGATAAACTCTACAAAAAAAAAATAATGCATTTAAGATTTTATTAAATAATAACAATAAAGATAAAAAGTCCATTTAGCAAAAAAAAAAAAAAAAAAAAACAATAAAGATAATAATTATAATAATAAGCTATTATCTTATTTTGAATAATAGTAACATATTTAGGTTATGAAACCTAAATTCTTACGTTCTTTTTCTTCAAAACAACAACAAAACAATTAGGTTAAATACTCTTAAATCATATCGTTGAAAAAAAAAATTGTTGTTAGACTCTCATTGATCCATAAAGGTAATTCTTCTTCATCATTATTCTTTAATTTCTTTTAATATTTTTATTAAATAATTTATATTTAAGATAAGAATTTGATAAAAATATGATCTTGGAGGGTTGTATTCTTAAAGTTATGTTTGATGATGATTTTTGGGATGTTTTATAATAAATTTTTGTATTACAGTTTATTGAATTTTCAATAGCAGTGGATAAAACGAACGTTTTCTGTATTATTTTTGTGATTTTTAAATCCAAATTTATTTTTATATTAAACTAGACATCTCAACGATTCTAACGCATATTCGTTTATCAAAAATTTACACATATTTATTTTTATATGAAATTTTGAAGTTCATTAAATTTGTCAGATTCTGAACAACTCGAGTTCCTAAACTATTTTCTATATTCTACGATTGAAATTGGAACCTGAAAATTTTATTTAAATAATTAGACATGATAAGGAAAATTTTGGCTTTTGAATCATTGATAAATATTTTTTATTTAATTTTTTATGGTTTTATAAAGTTTAAAGTTTTATGCGGAAAATGAAACTAGTGACAGTATTCTTCGGAAATTCTGGTTTTGTTAATAGTGATTGGGACTCCATAATCGATTAATATTTTTATGAAACGATTATATATGTGTTAGGATTGATCTGATAAAATTTCGTAATTTTTGGATAATTATTTGAATTTTAATTGATTTTATAATTCAATGTGTTCAGTGTTGAAAATCTAAAAGACAAATTTTTGTATTTTAATTTGAACTCAATTTTACGTATGAATTTGATCTCCAAATTATTTGAAACTTTTTGTGTGTAATTCCATATATGTTTTTTTTGTATGTACTAAAATCAGTTTTTAAAAATTAATTTTAAATATTTTTATAAAAAATGTTAAGCGCAGCAAGTACGCGTTTTGTGTACTAGTTTTTAAAATATATATATATATATATATATATATATATATATATATATATTGAAAATTATATTTTTTAAAGAATTAGAAAAAAATAATAATAATAAATAAATAAATAAACAATAATAATTGAGTTGTTCTTTGATTTTGAAATAGGCTAGGAGTACAGAAAAATACTTTCTTTGCTGGTCTAGACTTTTGCTTGAGTTGCTACGTTGAGGTAAGTAAACTCATTATACTTGAAATATTAAGTGGTCTGATTATTTTGTTTGTATGCTTGTATGACTTTATTACATGCTAAGCTTGTTATTATAGATATAATTCATATTAATGGTTCATGTGTGTAAGGTCAATTGCATAAACATGTGTTTGTCATGTGCATATTTGCATACATGAATGTTAAAGTTTTCTTTTATATATCAAAAAGGCTTTATTTTATTAAAGTAAACACGTTTTTGTGAAAAGTGTTTTGATAGAATGCCTTTGACGATCGTTATGATTTGACTTTGAATGGGAGAATATTGTATTTGTTTGAGCCGTATGAGGGACGTGTCCCTAACCTACTTAGGATATCCGGGGGCATTTGGTTCCTTACCATTGGGTATGGACGTATTTGTGCATGTGAGAATTTGTTATGGAATTCCAATTTGTCCCTTCGATATTTGGCTCACTTGTACTTACCCTTCATGCGTGCCAATCACCGACAGGTGATTTATTTGGATTGGGTCACTGACGGGTGACGTATTATTTTGGTTTCACAATTGTTACGAGAAGTCAAGGCATTCTATAAAAAGATAAATTGTAAAGATAAATTGCATTGAGAAAAATAAAGTTTTGATTGGGTAATTGATGAGTGCTCAAAAAGCACTAATATTTCATGATTAATTGTGCTTAATTGTTTGATATATAGATTTATTATGATTGTTTATTCGATTATTTTCACAAATCTATCCATTCGGAGTCACGGGTATATTTTAGTGCATTTCAGGTGTTTTTGGCGTGAAATGAGTCAAATGATGAAAACACGCAAAGAAAGGACACCTACGGCGCTCAGATCACGAGTTACGGGCTAAACGAGACAAATATGTAAGCCTTACATAATGTGCCATCACATATGTAAGGGGGTAAACGTGAAGAAAAGCAAAGCAACACGTGCCGCGGCGAGAGAATTGCATGCTGCGGCGGGGAGCTCTCGGGTTTGGACATTATTTCCAATTTTTGTGTTGCCACGCGGCGGGGAAAATGCATGCCGCGGCGCGCCTATTCCTATGGCACATAGGATTTGTAGAAACCCTTACATCTATAAATACCCCCTTAGAGTCCCCCTTACAAACAACTCGACCAATTCGTACACAACTCTTAGATTTCACAATTTTGCGACCAAACACTACATTCAATCAGTTTTGAGAGCGTTGCCACACTCTAACGAAGCGAGAGACACTATTCTAAGGATTCAAGGAAGCCAACGATGATCAAAGATAAAGCTTACGGAGAAAAACGCTATCCAATCCATAAGCGGTATTTAGATCTAGGATTTTCTTGTTGTTATAGAATTAATTCTTCTTCTCTTTTTGTTAAAGTGTATGATCATATTTTATTTGTCTATGAATATTAATATGAACATGAGCGGCTAGTTTAATTATGGATGTTTAGTTTGTGTTGCCATGTTTGCTAGAATTGTGTATGGTGTATGTTATTTGGAATAAACGAATTACTTTTTGATTAAGAGCATGTTTAGATATTTGATTATGAATTATCATGGGCCCATTTGATGTTCGTAGTTAGGTTGAAAAATCTGAGAATTTAGTTATAGGAACGTCACCTTAACTTTATTCCGAAACACTTAATCAAAGCTTCAATTTAGTGACTTAGTCATAGCATTAATTTGATTGGCATGTTTTCCTTGCGCATAATTTGATTGCTATTTGATTTACCCCCGCCAAAAGCAGTTAATTAGTTAATCAATAAAGAGATTTACCCCCGCCAAAGGCAGTCTCGTAAATAAAAGGAAAGCCGGTAGTTTTGTTTATATAGGACGTTCATGTTATCTCACCATACCTTTTCGATGCAAGCATGGTCAACCAAGCTAAACGTCCATACATTCTCCATTGATATTTGATTTAATTGAATTGATTGTTTACTTGCGATCTTGTTTTCGTTTGATTGTCGTATGATTGTTCTCGTCACAAAAACAAACAACCTTTTTACAGTTTTACTTGCTTTAGAATTCTAGTTACTTAGAGTTCTAGTTTCACTAGAACTCTATTTAATTAGTCTTTTATTTTCATTAGAACTCGATTTAGATTAAAAAGTTAGCTATTTAAAACCACTGCAATTCCTTGAGAGACCGACCTTGGAAGTTGCTTATCACTTTACTACGAGTGATTCGTACACTTGCGAGTACACATTTTAACACATCAGTAATGACCACTTTTTACATATTCATTTTCATGATCATGTATAACTAGAGTATGATATGATGTTAAATGGTTGTTGATGTGTATGCTTATTATTTCATGTATGATGAAGTTTGCTTACTGAGTGGTATCACTCACCCCAATATTTACTTACCATCTTTCAGGTAATACATGAGAAGGATTTGACACATCTTCTAGTCTTTAAGGGTCCCCTTAGGAAGTTAAACTTTTGTTATCAGGTTTTTATTTAATTAAATATTGAGCAACTACGACTCTTAGATTTAAGATTCAATCAGGTGGTTTTTGTTCCAGATGTTTTGGTGAATAATTAAGTTTATGGACTATATTATTTCAATTTATTATTGGTGATAAATATGATTTTTAGATTAATTTAATAATCAATTTATCGGGGTGTCACAGTTGGTATCAGAGCGCGGTTTAAGATTCTGTAGACTTAAGATTTGAATAAAGGGGGGACTTATTTGTGTCAAATCCAAGTAACTCATGACTTGCCTTAGCACATGCTAAATAAATTTAACACTTGTGTGAAGCAATATTGTTTGTATATGCTAATAATTCTCATACCTTTAAGACTTTCTCTTTGCTAATAGAAATATATCGTTATGATCTAATTACCTCAAGGATAGAAAATGGCACGAGGTGGAAGAGGAGGAAGAGCAACTGCTCGAGCCCAGGCTGCCACTCGGGCCGCCGCTCGTGCTGCTAATCCCGTTGCGGGTGCTGAAGGTCAAGCCCCATTGAATGATCAAGAAGCTCTTTTAGGCACCATGCAACAGTTTATGCAAACGATGACACAAATGATGCAGCAACAGCAACAACTTGCCCAACCTCCCCCACATGCTGAAGAACCTAGAAGGGAACGAAATGTTGTGACTGAATTCAAGAAGCATGCTCCTCCGACATTTGATGATTCCCAAGATCCCTCTTTGGCTGAGGAATGGATAAGAGATATGGAACACATCTTTGAATTCCTAAGGCCTTCTGATGAGGAAAATGTGATTTGTGCTACTTATATGCTGAGGAAGGGAGCAAGGTTTTGGTGGAACTTGGAAAAGAGGGCAGAGAACATAGGGCAAAACCCAATTGGATGGGAACGATTTAAGGAGTTATTCTATAAGAAATACTTCCACAAACTCTTCGTGATCAAAAGGAAACCGAGTTCTTACAACTGACACAAGGCTCTAGGACACTAATTGAATATGAAAGAAAGTTTGAAGAGTTGTCCCGATTTGCCCTCCACCTAGTGGACACTGAAGAAAAGAAAGCTCGTAGGTTTGAGAATGGGCTTAAACCTGAAATTAGAAGACATGTGAAAGTCTTAAGACACGCCACATATGGAGAAGTTGTTCAAACAGCTCAAACAGTTGAGCAAGATGTGGTGCAAATAGTCGTTAAGGAGCTACCAAGGGACCCAACTCATGGGAGACGTTGGGATAAGGAGGACAAGAGAAAATTTAATACAAATCGAGATTTTAGAAAGAAGCAGAGGACTGAAGCCCCAACCAACCAAGACTACTCAATTTGTGATACTTGTGGTAAGACACACCCTAGTGTTTGTTTCAAAAAGATCGGAGCTTGTTTCAATTGTGGGAAGACTGGTCATTTTGTACAGAATTGCCCCGACAAGAAAAGTGATGCTAAGGATGGACAAAAAAACTCAAGGAAGGGTTTATGCACTCACTAGGCGAGAAGCTGAAACAAACTCAACTGTGGTAGCAGGTAATGTTTCGGTGTGTGGATATGATGCTTATGCTTTGTTTGATTCTGGTTCCACACACTCTTTTGTATCACGCACATTCCTTGATAAATTTGGCATTAGTCCTGATGAGCTAGAAAATGAACTTTGTGTCTCAACTCCTTCTGGGGAGTTCCTCCATGCAAGAGAAACTATAAGATCTTGTAGGGTTAAAATAAGGGATCGAGATTTGGATGCCAATTTTATTGTGCTTGATATGTTTGACTTTGACATTATTTTTGGCATGGATTGGCTATCTGCTCATCATGCTAACGTCAAATGGTTTGAAAAAGAAGTAATCTTTAAACCTCCAAATGACACTGAGTTCTGCTTCATCGCTTCTAAGATTCATCAATCGCTTTGGCTAATATCAGCAGTGCAAGCTCGGAGGTACCTTAAGAAAGGGTGTATGGGCTATTTGGCTAGTGTTGTAGACAATGGTAAGGGATAATTGAAAGTTGAGGATGTCCCTGTCGTAAAGGAGTATACTGATGTGTTTCCTAAAGACTTAACTGGGCTTCCTCCTGATCGTGAGCTTGAATTTGAGATCGAGCTACTTCCTGGTACTGCACCGATATCTAAAGCACCTTACATAATGGCACCGGCTGAATTGAAAGAACTAAAGGAGCAGTTGGAGGACTTACTGGCTAAGGGTTTCATTCGTCCTAGTGTCTATCCTTGGGGAGCGCCAGTCTTATTTGTGAAGAAGAAAGATGGAACAATGAGGCTTTGCATCGACTATAGAGAACTTAACCGAGTAACTATGAAGAATAAGTACCCCCTCCCAAGGATAGAAGATTTATTCGACCAACTTCAAGGTGCAAGTGTGTTTTCCAAGATTGACCTACGTTCAGGGTATCATCAATTGAAGGTCAAGAAGGAAGATGTGTCAAAAACTGCTTTTAGGACAAGGTACGGGGCACTATGAGTTTCTAGTCATGCTTTTTGGATTAACTAATGCTCCTGCAGCCTTTATGGATCTCATGAACAGAGTCTTCAAGGAGTATTTAGATAAGTTTGTAATTGTGTTCATCGATGATATTCTTGTTTACTCAAAGAGTCAAAATGAGCATGAGGAACACTTGGGAAAGGTGCTCGAAGTGCTAAGGGAGAAGCAATTGTATGCAAAGTTTAAGAAATGTGAATTTTGGTTAGATAGAGTGGTATTTCTCGGACATGTTATCTCTGGAGAAGGAATAATGGTGGACCCGAGCAAGATTGAGGCAGTGACCAATTGGCCTAGACCCACTAATGTTAGAGAAGTGAGAAGCTTCTTGGGATTAGCGGGATACTACAGAAGATTTGTGGAAGGTTTTTCCAAGATAGCAACTTCCCTGACTAAGTTGACAAGAAAGAATGTCAAATTTGAATGGAATGATGATTGTTGAGAGAAGCTTTAAGGAACTAAAACAGAGGTTGGTAACAGCTCCAGTATTAACAATTCCATCAGGATTGAATGGGTACGTAATCTATAGTGATGCATCTCATAAGGGATTAGGGTGTGTTCTAATGCAAAACGGAAAAGTTGTGGCTTATGCCTCTCGACAATTAAAAAACTACGAGCAAAACTACCCTACACATGATTTGGAGTTAGCAGCTGTGGTTTTTGCTCTAAAGATATGGAGACATTACTTGTATGGCACAAGGTGTGAAATATTCACTGACTATAAGAGTCTTAAGTACTTCTTCACTCAAAAGGAGTTGAATATGAGGCAAAGAAGATGGTTAGAATTGGTGAAGGACTATGATTGTAGCATTAACTACCACCTTGGTAAGGCTAATGTCGTTGCAGATGCTTTGAGCAGGAAGTCTGGGGGGAGTCTGGCAATGTTATTGACTATTCAAAGAAATATTTTAAGGGATTTTGAGTCACTGGGGATTGAAGTTGTCAAGAGAGGTGACACCGCTTACTTAAGCAACTTGATTGTTCGACCAACATTAGTTAACAAGATCAAGGAGAAGCAGGGTAGTGATTGTTTTTTTAAGAAGGTCATGGATGGTATTGATGATGAGAAGTATTCTGACTTTCAGCTATCATCTGATGGGGGCTTGAGGTTTAGGAATAGACTATGTGTGCCCAAAGATAGAGAGTTGAAGAGAGAAATTATGATGGAAGCCCACAACTCCCCGTATTCAATTCACCCAGGGAGTACTAAGATGTATTTGGACTTGAAATTGATATATTGGTGGCCCAAAATGAAGAAAGAGATAGCACGATTTGTAGAACAGTGTTTAACGTGCCAACAAGTGAAAGCCGAACATCAGAGACCCTCTGGACTGTTGAAATCGCTATTAGTACCCGAATGGAAATGGGAGCACATTGCTATGGACTTTGTAGTGGGTTTGCCTAGAACTCTAAAGGGCTATGACTCAATTTGGGTGATAGTTGATCGTCTTACCAAGTCTGCTCACTTCTTACCTGTCAAAAGAACTTTCACCTCTGACAAGTATGCACGGATGTATGTTAATAAGGTTGTGAGACTACCCGGTGTACCTGTGTCCATTGTATCCGATAGGGACCCTAAGTTTGTGAATCCATTTTGGGTAAGCTTGCATAAGGCGATGGGTACTCGATTAAACTTTAGTATAGCTTTTCATCCTCAAACTGATAGGCAATCAGAAAGGACTATACAAATATTAGAAGACATGTTGCGAGCTTGCGTTCTAGATTTTGTGGGGAGCTGGGATGAACATGTAGCGTTAATAGAGTTTGCCTACAATAATAGTTACCAGTCAACGATTAAGATGGCTCCCTACGAAGCTCTGTATGGAAGGAAGTGTCGATCCCCTGTGCATTGGGATGAAGTAGGTGAAAGGACAGTGTTAGGGCCCACGTTAATTCAAGAAGCTTGTGATGCAATCAAGAAAATAAGGCAGAACATGATAACGGCTCAAAGCAGACAAAAGAGCTATGCAGATAGAAGTAGAAAAAAATTGGAATTTGCTGTTGGAGACATGGTCTTCTTAAGGGTTGCTCCAATGAAAGGAGTCATGAGGTTTGGTAAAAAGGGAAAATTAAGTCCAAGATACATTAGACCGTTTGAAATTTTGGAAAGAGTTGGTGATGTGGCTTATAGATTGGCATTACCTCCAGCACTGTCGAGAGTACATAATGTATTCCACGTGTCTATGTTACGCAAGTATGCTCGTGACCCGTCTCATGTAATTAGTTATGAGCCACTGGAAATTAAAGAAGACCTAACCTATGAAGAAAAGCCTTTGCGCATCTTAGACCACAAGGAACGAGAATTACGCTCCAAGAAAATAAGGCTTGTGAAAGTTTTGTGGAAGAATCATACAATTGAGGAATGCACGTGGGAAAGCGAGGCTGAGATGCGAGTCAAATATCCTAATCTATTTGCTAATCAAGGTATGTTAAATTTTCGAGGACGAAATTCTTTAAAGAGGGGAGAATTGTAATATCCTAAAATAAAAAAAATAAAAAAAAAAGATTATTGTTATATTAAAACAGTGTTAAGGATAAGTATGAGTTTTAAAAATAAAAATAAATAGTTAAATAAAAAGATTTGGCAGATCATGTATGGATAAACTCTACAAAAAAAAAATAATGCATTTAAGATTTTATTAAATAATAACAATAAAGATAATAATTATAATAATAAGCTATTATCTTATTTTGAATAGTAGTCACATATTTAGGTTATGAAACCTAAATTTTTACGTTCTTTTTCTTCAAAACAACAACAAAACAATTAGGTTAAATACTCTTAAATCATATCGTTAAAAAAGAAAATTGTTGTTAGACTCTCATTGATCCATAAAGGTAATTCTTCTTCATCATTATTCTTTAATTTCTTTTAATATTTTTATTAAATAATTTATATTTAAGATAAGAATTTGATAAAAATATGATCTTGGAGGGTTGTATTCTTAAAGTTATGTTTGATGATGATTTTTGGGATGTTTTATAATAAATTTTTGTATTATAGTTTATTGAATTTTCAATAGCAGTGGATAAAACGAACGTTTTCTGTATTATTTTTGTGATTTTTAAATCCAAATTTATTTTTATATTAAACTAGACATCTCAACGATTCTAACGCATATTCGTTTGTCAAAAATTTCCACATATTTATTTTTATATGAAATTTTGAAGTTCATACTTTAAATCTGTCAGATTCTGAACAACTCGAGTTCCTAAACTATTTTCTATATTCTACGATTGAAATTGGAACCTGAAAATTTTATTTAAATAATTAGACATGATAAGGAAAATTTTGGCTTTTGAATCATTGATAAATATTTTTTATTTAATTTTTTATGGTTTTATGAAGTTTAAAGTTTATGCGGAAAATGAAACTAGTGACAGTATTCCTCGGAAATTCTGGTTTTGTTAATAGTGATTGGGACTCCATAATCGATTAATATTTTTATGAAACGATTATATATGTGTTAGGATTGATCTGATAAAATTTCGTAATTTTTGGATAATTATTTGAATTTTAATTGATTTTATAATTCAATGTGTTCAGTGTTGAAAATCTAAAAGACAGATTGTTGTAATTTAATTTGAACTCAATTTTACGTATGAATTTGATCTCCAAATTATTTGAAACTTTTTGTGTGTAATTCCATATATGTTTTTTTTGTATGTACTAAAATCAGTTTTTAAAAATTAATTTTAAATATTTTTATAAAAAATGTTAAACGCAGCAAGTACGCGTTTTGTGTACTAGTTTAAAAAAAAAAAAAAAATTAATATGCTAATATATAAATTGAAAATTATATTTTTTAAAGAATTAAAAAAAAATAATAATAATAAATAAATAAATAAACAATAATAATTGAGTTGTTCTTTGATTTTGAAATAGGCTAGGAGTACAGAAAAATACTTTCTTTGCTGGTCTAGACTTTTGCTTGAGTTGCTACGTTGAGGTAAGTAAACTCATTATACTTGAAATATTAAGTGGTCTGATTATTTTGTTTGTATGCTTGTATGACTTTATTACATGCTAAGCTTGTTATTATAGATATAATTCATATTAATGGTTCATGTGTGTAAGGTCAATTGTATAAACATGTGTTTGTCATGTGCATATTTGCATACATGAATGTTAAAGTTTTTTTTTATATATCAAAAAGGCTTTATTTTATTAAAGCAAACACGTTTTTGTGAAAAGTGTTTTGATAGAATGTCTTTAACGATCGTTATGATTTGACTTTGAATGGGAGAATATTGTATTTGTTTGAGCCGTATGAGGGACGTGTCCCTAACCTATTTAGGATATCCGGGGGCATTTGGTTCCTTACCATTGGGTATGGACGTATTTGTGCATGTGAGAATTTGTTATGGAATTCCAATTTGTCCCTTCGATATTTGGCTCACTTGTACTTACCCTTCATGCATGCCAATCACCGACAGGTGATTTATTTGGATTGGGTCACTGACGGGTGACGTATTATTTTGGTTTCACAATTGTTACGAGAAGTCAAGGCATTCTATAAAAAGATAAATTGTAAAGATAAATTGCATTGAGAAAAATAAAGTTTTGATTGGGTAATGACCACTTTTTACATATTCATTTTCATGATCATGTATAACTAGAGTATGATATGATGTTAAATGGTTATTGATGTGTATGCTTATTATTTTATGTATGATGAAGTTTGCTTACTGAGTGGTATCACTCACCCCAATATTTACTTACCATCTTTCAGGTAATACATGAGAAGGATTTGACACATCTTCTAGTCTTTAAGGGTCCCCTTAAGAAGTTAAACTTTTGTTATCAGGTTTTTATTTAATTAAATATTAAGCAACTACGACTCTTAGATTTAAGATTCAATCAGGTGGTTTTTGTTTTAGATATTTTGATAAATAATTAAGTTTATAGATTATATTATTTCAATTTATTATTAATAATAAATATAATTTTTAAATTAATTTAATAATCAATTTATCAAGGTGTCACAAAGTTGAAGTTTTTTCGTGTCAGATCCTAGTAAATGATAAACAAAAGTAAAAATTATTAATTTATTATAAAATCCTCTCTCTAAGTTGAAATAATAACCACAAAAAAAAGAAGAAAAAGATAACTATTATTTTCAAACATGTAGGGTGTTTTTGTTGTTGCATTAATTATAGAGAGAGATAGTTGTAATACATCTGTATAAAAATACTTTTTATTTTTATTATAATTTAATGTATATATTAATTTATATAATATAATTTAATTAATTTTTTATTAATAAAAAATTAAATAATTATTTATTTATCTAATATATTTAATTAATAATTAATATATTATTTAATTTATATCATAATTTGATAATTTGATATATATGATAATACCTATGATAAATTCTCGTAGAAGAAAAGGTGAGAAAAAGAAAATATCCAAATCTTTGTTGTTGTTAATTTATCCTTTATTATTTTTTTATTTTGAGAGTAAACTATTTTGAGGTATTCAAACATAAATTTATTTTACACAAAAGTACAAAAAATATTTTTAATTAATTAGTTGACAATATCAAATATTCAATTTATCACATAGTAAAATTAGATAACTTAACATGCCCTTAATTTTAAAATGATACTTATTTATAAATAAAATAAAAATATAAGTAATCTTTTTTTATAAAATAAAAATAATTTAAATACCTTTTTATATAAAATAGGTCTAAATTTTAATACATTCAACTTTATTTTTATTTTTATTTTCAAGTGGCACAAAATTAATAAAAAAAAGATTATATTAGTTTATTTCTCAAAAATCAACGGCCCAGATTTACAATTCTTTAATTTAGAAGAAAAAGTTTGAGATTACAGAATCTAATCATCAATTAGCAATTAGTCACGAGCTGGCCTCATGATTTGAACGATGTAACGTGATAATTTTTAAACGTCCTACTATTTGTTTAGATTCTTAGAAAGCTTGCTAGGGAAGTACTAAGTAGAGAGAGATTGAGAGAAAGAGGATAAGAGTTTGTTTTGTAGCAGCTGTCTGAGTGAGAAAGGAGATGGGTAGGAGACCAAAAGATCCAAAGCATTCAGGAAAGGCTTTAAAGATGGTAAAGTTTTAATTTTTATGCTAAGATTTCCTTTGACCATCACATGGTCTTTTGTTTCGTTTATATATTCTTAAATGCTGTTCTAATTCTTTGTCTGTGGATTAGTTATTATTATTATTATTTATTGTTTTAATAATTGTGCAAGCAAGTTTGTCTTCTGTTGCTGGTTTACATAATGACATTTTTATGTTATTTGTTTAGGGTTTTTGGTTTAGGCTTGTGGAATATTGTATCTTTTGCTGAATTTACTTTGTATTTTAAGGAAAATAATCACACAATCGCTAACCACACGTTCCAGATTGTCATTGTGATTTTAGAAACATGGTCTCTCATTATGATTTTTTTTTCCCTAGTATTTCATTGAATATAATGCAAGTGTATGCCTCCATTTAAACCAAAGCATAGTGCTGCAGAGCTCAATGTTTGCGGATGACTTTAGACAAAGCTCGCATTTTTCTAATGGACTTTAGGGCACATTTACTTATATGTAATAAAAATGAAACGGAATCAGATTTTTGATTTAAACTTAAAAGGAATCAGATTGTGGGTGAAACGAGAATTTCATTGTGGATGAATCAGAATAAGAAGGAATTGTAATAACTGATGAACAAAAATTAATTCCTTATATGCGAAGTTTGGATAATGGATGAATCGGAATAAGAATGACTTATAATAACTAGATTAATTATCTTTGATGTTGTTACTTTTTCCAGGAATTGGAATAAATAAACAAAAAATAATTCCTTATATGTGAAGTAAGCATGTTGAAATGGAATGACCCCATTTCACGATTCTGATTCACAGTTTGGTTAACATTCCCTTAATGTGTTTCTACTGAGCTTTTTTCTGAATTTTAACTTCGTTAAATTAGTTTTGAAATTTAATACATTTATTAAGTTTGCAAAAGAATGAAATTACTGACAATGTTAATTCTTATCATAGCCCGAAGCTAAATTCCTTTCTCTGAATCACATAGAGCAGCACCCTGAACGTGCAAGTCCTCAAAAGGAAAAAACAAACTCAGTGTATAGTAATGGTGAAAAGTCTACCCAATTATCCTTGTCAAGGAAAAAATCTAAGCCCCAAAAATTTCCTATTAGACGTTCCCGACGCATACAAAATATCATTGTTCCCTTTCCTGCTCCAAACCGAGAAATACAGCATGTGGTTCAAGAGATTGTTGATAGTGATAAAGAAGAGGAGCCACTAGCTTTTGAGGAGGAAAATATACCGGAGAAGTATGTGAGTAAGGAAAATGTATCTGAGCAATGTGCCTCTGAGAAGGAAAATGTGTCCGAGCAATATGTTTCGGAGGAGGAAGAACCACCAGCACCAAACTCGGGGGAGAAAACATTGGCAGCCAAAATTGACCATATTACACAGCTACTAGAAGCACAAGAAAAGACCATAGAAACAGTGAAGTTGAAGGTATTCATTTCTCTTATATATGAGTAAGATACATTGAGCTGGCTTTTGATATGATGAACATCTCTTATTTTTATACCCTGCATATTAGGAGATATTTGATATGGGACCCTTCATCATTTTATGGATGTTATGTCAGGTGAAGAAAAGTTCATTCCCGAGTAACAGTGCAGATATGAGATACAAAGACTTATATATAGATTCTCAAAAGAAGGTAATTTCTGTTATATCTACACAGGAACAACTTGATTTCATTATCTCTTTTGAAATTTCGTATATATTTTTCTTATTATCTCTTGTTTACTTGCAGGTGGAGGTTTTGACAAAAGAGAAAAATGAGCTTGCTTTGAAGTTGGAAAATGCTCTTGGAAAACTTGAAGCTGTATGTTCATTGTCAATTCTTGTCTCTATATTTCTGGGACTTTTTGACTGTACTATTTTTTAAAGCTTACAGAGACAATTAAATAGTCTTAGTTGTTGGTCTTGGGGTCTGTTTGGAACTATTTTTCTGTTGGCTGAAAGATCTTTCAAATGGGTCAAAGTGCTTTTAAGAGTTTGATAATTTCAAAGATTGGTTTTAAAAGTTTGAGAACCATGAAAGAATAATTGATAACAATACTTAAATTGCTAGAATGTGTCTAGTTAGGATTTTATTACTTCTTAGGCACTGTGTTTACCTTTGTTTGAATTTTGATTGTAATTAGTTAGGTTAAAATATTTATCTTATCTACAATAAACACTTATAAATAAGTGTGTTAGCATTGTATTTCTCTTTCAAGTCTCAATTGTATACTTCTTCCTAATTCCTAACCATTATTCATATGAAATTTCTCTCTCTTACTTCTCTTCCTGTTCTATGTTGCGTTATTTACACTTCAAAAAAAAAAAAAAAACAGAGAACACAATTCAGATGCATGTTCTCGTCATAAAATAATTGAAAATGTCACTTAAAATGCTTCTAATAATTATATTTCAGACACTTAAAAGGCTTATCATGAAATCACATTTGATTAAACCACCTTATTTCATCCACTCCCATTAAAATCACTTTGAAGAGAAGTACATCTAGTTTCTACAGCTTGTTGAGAAATTGACGCTTGATTTCTTTCAACCTCTTTATAGCTTGTTATCACACTTTGTCCCAGAGTTTATGCATCATAATGTAAGAACACATATATTATAAGAACTTGTAGCAGTGTTAATTGTGACAGTAATCACAACTAATGATCACAGTAGAGTTGTATCTGCAGCATTGCCATTTGCCAGGAACCTAGGACTAGCGCTGAGATTCTCTCTGTTTCAGCAATGCTGAGTTTGTATTTATTTGCTCTCTTCTTGATGAAATGCACGCATGTTGCATATCTCATAAGCATGTCTTGCATCCTCTGGTTCTACTCGTTCACATAGATAGTAACTGAGATGGGAATTGTCCAATTGATGATTTTATGCATTTTGGTTAAAGTTGAATCTTCTCACAGTCTTGTTTAATTTTTGAAGTACATCATAGGTCATTTGAATCAGTGCAAAAATATTCAGAGCAAAAATAAATAAATGAATAATTTTTATGCATAGTCAAATCTTAGATTTGACTTGAAGTTGTTGTTTGCAGTTTGAGAAAGGAATTCCAGGGTTATCTGAAATCCAGAAGCTGAAGGAGATTATCTTCATCCAACAGCTTACCAAAGCTACTGAAGCAGCAGTGAATGGGTCATCTCAAGCCGTGCGCAATGATTTTTCTTCAGAAAATCCTGGGCCTGCGGGTTTTGAGACTGGAACTGCAGCTAAGAGAAAGAAAGCCCTTCATTAAACTAAAGAAATGAAGTTCATGATCCCAGTTTTATGAATATGGTTAGGAAAAAGCTGTTGCTGTGTTTTATATCGTAGGTAAGTTGTGATTGTTTAATAATGTAGATTATGAAGACCGTTATTTGAACTGTTGGATTGCTGTAATGCTTAGGTATGTTAAAACCGTTGTATGGTAGTGCTTTACTTTCCGTTTGATTTTCTTTACGAGGCTGCACAGATTGCTAGCATTAAATTTTGGAAAATCCACCGCTTAGAACTTGTAGCAAAAATAGTATCTTGTTCAAAAATTTAACAGATCATCTCACCAATCATAATGAATGTTATTTGAGAGAATCCTAATGAGAGAATTACTACTAGTAAGGGTTCCGAGAGTTCCTTCAAGGTTTAACTGTTCATGCTAATATGCTAGTAAAAATGCATACGTGGCCTTGAATCATTGGTTATGAAGCAAGATGGGTGCATTGAACCTAGGTACGATCAGGATAGTCGACGAAGCATTTGAAGTGTCAGAGGGGTGTTTATCCTTGAGCCAATACTTAGGCCTTGCCAGTCATTATGCTGCTTGGGTGTTTACATGCTTTGCGGGCCGTCTTGTGGGTTATACATCCTGAGTGTATGGTGGCTCTTTTTGGCCTCTTCACTCCTAAATGAAGAATGCGTTAATTTATTCACGCAAGTGTGGGGACACCTGTTGGACTACGGCTAACAAAAATCAGGCAAACAAATGTTGTTTAACTATATATCGTTAAAGTTGAACTAGTATAGAATTAGTACTTTAATGATATTTATATTTATCTTTTGGTATTTATTGTTATCCAAGTTCTTAAGTGATATCTTAAAAGTATCCAAATTTTTAAATTGGTAACTTTTTAGTTAAAAATTAATCACATACATGTTACATAATAAAAAAGAAAAGTAATTCGGTTATTTTAAATTTATTAGTATTATTCTCTTGGTTTCATGTTACATTGGTACTGTAACTTTTAAGATGACTAATTTAGTCATGTAATTTAAAAAAAATGTCAATCAAATTCAAAATTTAAAAGTCGAGATTTTTTTAGGAGTAAAATAAAAAATTATTAAAATTAAATAAAAAAGAAAAAAATTAAATCTTCTTTCACAGTCAATTTTTAATTATCTATTTTTTTACTAATAATTATTTAATTTTATTATTTCGGTTCTATAAATAAAACTTAATAATTTATTTATTTTATAGATCAAAATTAATTGAATATATTATTAGTTTTTTTTTAATTATTTGTTGTTTCTTCATTTTCTTATTCGTTTAAATCTTTAAATTTGATTTGCGTATTATTTCTTCCTCCTATTCTAAGTTTGGTATCAGAATCATCAAGAAGATTTAGTTCTATTATATAAAATTTATATCCATATTTAAAAAAAAAAGTTTACTTAGAAAGGAAAATAATTTTTTATCACAGTAAAATGGGAGATAAAACAAATATAATTTTTTATTTTATTTTTTAATAATTTTTTAAATTACAGAACTAAATTAGTTCATCTTTAAAATTATAGGACTAATGTGTCACTTACTTAAAGTTATAAGAATAATGTGACATGAAACCCAAAAAATAAAAATAAAAAATTTAAAATGATTTAATTATTTTTCATTTTTTATTATGTGACGTGTACGTAATTAATTTTTGGCCCAAAAAGTACCAATTTGATAACTTATGTACCACTTAAAAAATTAAGTAACAATAAATACCAAAAAATAAATAAATAGAAGTTCCATTAAAGCACCCACACTAACTATAACTTTTTAAACCTGTTTTGTTTAACTCCTGGGTGCTAGTTATAAGTTTTTTTAGTGTTTTTTCTGTATGTAATTTCCCTGCCTTCTATTTGGTAGGAGAAATATAGAAGATAGAGAGGGAATAGTGTATGAAAGAAAATCTGCTTTTAGACATCGTAAAAACGCTTATCAATTTTACGAAAATTTGTTTTAAGTACTTTTAGAGCTCATAAAATACCTTTTATACTCCCGACATAAGTACTTTAGGATCTCAAGTTCTATTTGCTTCTATGGTCTGCTTAATATAACAGAAATGAGTAAACAATTAATCAGCCTAAAGGGTTCAATTTTGCTGAAGATGCCAAAACTGCTTTTACAGATATAACAGACTGGAACAGTGTAGCATAGACTATAGAGTTTTCAATCAAAATCCAACTATGTTCTTCCCCATTGACAGAAAAGGATAGTATATTATTTCAGTTTATTCAATTTTCTTTACAAATATCTCAGACAATCTCGGTTCAAAAGTTGACATTCATCCATGGGGAAAAATACCTGCAGCTCCTATTGTCCAAAAAGGATCTTCTGTGACCATTCAAAATGATGAAGCCTGCAGCTCCTATTGTCCAAAAAGGATCTTCTGTGACCATTCAAAATGATGAAGCCTGCAGCTCCTATTGTCCAAAAAGGATCTTCTATGGTCACCATTCAAAATGATGAAGCCCTTTTCACATAATAATTGGTAACAACAATAATGTGAAATTGTGATTTAAATGGGAGCACCAGATCATTAGATCAACACGAAAATAAACACTATTTGTTTCCGGCGACTGTTCAATATTGACTTTCATAAATTCTTGAAAACATGAAATTTGAATCCAATATTAAGCTCATCTATCTAAATTTTAACTAAATTTCACTTAAATTTTATAATTGAATTTAAAATTTTTAAAATTTCATACATAAATTTTCTAAATTTTTTAAAATTTATATATATATCTCGAACTTAATATTAAAATATATATTTTTAAATTAAAATTTTAAGGCCTTAAAATATAAAAAATATAATGGTTAAATTATATAGTTTAAAAATTTATAAAAATTTAATTAAAATTTAAGAATTGTTATATATATAACATTAATATTAATCTCCAAGACTACAACAAAGTCAAATTATGATCACACATAGACTGGATAAGATCAATATGCCCAAAGCAATAACCTTTACAAATCTGTACCGCCTCCTCGTTCCTAGGCAATCTGTTGCCTCTGCTTCTCGGCGAGCTTCTCAATAGCCGATTGAACAGCTTCGCGACCACCTATGAGTAATCGGGTCACGATTTTTGGATCGGTTTCAAATCAGGCCTCATCGAACTCCTTGCGGGCGTTCTCTCTAGGATGTCTCGCCAAAGAATGCCCTGAGAATCGGGCCAAACGAAAAATCGGGTTGCTCGGAGGATGTCTTGGTAGAGACTGAAGGCCTCGCGCTGAGTGCTGGTAAGTCTCCGTTGAGTCTGCAATTCGTCCTCGTCCTTATCGAGGGGCTTGTCTTTCTTCACAATGTGTCGGTCAAGGAGTTCCTCTATGGTGTCCGGTCCGCTGTGCAATAGTCGTCGGCTAAACGCCAACATGACATTGTTGTATCCAAGAAGGTTTATAGCACTTCGATATCTGACTAGCATCATATTCCTCCAACTCGGAAGCGTTCTAACACAAGACGAAGATCGTAACTCGGTTGTGAATTTGACACGCACATTAGGCAATACGTGTGTCCTTTTTAGTTCTATATTTTTTTTTAAAAGAAAAAGGTGTTGGACTCATGGAATAAAGTAATTAAAAATGTTTTTAGGCATAAAATGCATACCGCGATTGAGTGTTTTGGTCGTAAATATACACTCGAGGTGTCAAACGGGACGGCCCGACCCATGAATTTATGTGTCCAATCGATCCTCAGTTCGTTAGTTAAACGGGACTGTGCTGGCCCTTGGTCCTTAATCGTGCCATGTCGTGCCTTAACTTTCAGCCTACAGACTTTAGCATACTGGGTCGTGCTCTGTCCATTAATGTAGTCTTAATGGGCCATATGACCCGTGACCCGTTAGGCCTTACAATTTACTTGCTTCAAAAAGTGCACATACATATAAAACCCCACAACCAAATTTTGAACAAGCAACTTGATGTTTGGAATAACACCCATTTCCACTGAGCTACAAATTCTTTTATGTTATATATTTTGTAAAATATATTTACATTATATTTAATTGTAATAAATTTCTAATTTACTTTTACATTTGCTGAATTACATTTATTATTTTTTTACCCTAATCAATAATTGCAATTCGCATTAGAAGTGTCAAAAGAGCCCCGCACGGCCCGTTAACGGTGTGATCCTTTGGCCCGGCATGGCACGACATTATTAGTTTATATTAAAGTACGGCCCAAGCCTTTGGCACAAAATGGGCCTTGCTGGCATGCTATAATCTATTTTTATTTATTTATGGAATGGCAATTCCTTTTATAAATATATATATATATATATATATATATATATATATATATATATATATATATAAGGAAACTTCTGTATGGAGATAAAATGTTAGATAAACTTAGAAAAAATTAATTTAAATTCAATGAATCAAATAAGAAACTACCATTAATCAATCAAAGTCTGAAGAAAATAACCGAACAAGCAATAAATTGTGCATTACCTGTACAAGCAATGTTACACCAAGTAATGTTTTGATATCAAGTATAATACTTGGATTTCCATCCCACTGCATTTCCAACTCTATAGGAATTCCATCATCAACAATGGAGACTCCTAGAGAAGAATTTGCAACAGCCACTAGGTTCAATAAAAGTCATCCTTGCAAGTACATTAAGCAGCAAAATTTCAAGTGTAAACATATCCATATATGTTATTTTTTGTCTTATTAAAAACTAGAAAAGATGTAGAAAATATAGATATTTATTTCAATTTTTTGTTTTAATTCAATCAATAATTATTTTATGTTTCAATTAAATTCGTTTTGTAAAAAACGTGAACAATTGAAGTAGGACTCGATCTTTTCAAATTTCAAGTGTTACATACTTTAAAAAAAAAGTCTTAATGTATTCCTTGATGCAAAATTGTTAAATATAAGCATTGTCAATATTATTTAATTTCCAAGCGTTGTTCCCTTCTCAGTTCTCATTTAATTAAATTGACCAAATTTTTGGAACAAGTTGAAATTAGTTTGTAGCATAATAATAATTAACGTAGGATACATAATAATGATCAACGCTTGAAAATGTATCAACTTTGCTCAAGTTAGCCATACATGTACTGATGTACACAACAAAGTAGACATTCAATGGCTTATTAAAGACCATTTTATAAATCTAAACCACCTTAGCAGTTACATGCCCCGAATACCACAAAGAGCACCAACAACAAACTCAAAATATCAACGACCTGATGCAAGACTCTCTAATATCCATATTTACTTCAGTGAGGTTAAAAAGAGCACCAACAACAAACTCAAAATATCAACCAGCCACTTGTGTATTTGCAAAAGCCATATTAGATATATTAAACCTTTTTTTAATAGAGGGTTATAAAAAATCAACCTATAAAACAACATATCAATCTTAATTTAGATATTTCTAGCAAAAAAGAAAAATGTTAATAAAAAAAGGTATGACTGATCTTAGATGCACAAAGCAACAAGTCACTGACAAATGGAATAAAAACAGACAGTCAGACTGTATAACACATGTACTGTTGAGGAGCTCTTCAACATAGACAAATATCCACAAAGAAGAAAAGCCCTACCAGCTATAACCAACATCTATGCTGAAAGAAACAGATGGAAAATTCATGTGGGATATATATGAGATGCTCAAAGGGTCATAAACATAAATATATAAAAACTTACAACATTGAATCAACAGTTAAATCCAAATCTACAAAGCGTTGATCATCTTCTTCCAAGTCATGTTCATAAATTTGTTTAGGCATATCTTGCAATTCTATGCAATCATTTCGAAGTTGAACATCAGTCCAATCCTTCAAGCAAACTAAAGCATCTAATGTATCATCCCTTAATCGGCTCCTCTTCGTATCTAGTGTCCTCTCACTTGCAGTAAAAGCACTCTCTGATGGTACGGTAGATACCGAAGGAGTTAGTAAATCCCTTGCCATTATTGATAGTACAGGAAATTGCCTTTCACATGACTTCCACCAATCAAGGATGTCAAACTCTTGATCTTCCATAATAGCAAAGTCACTCTCCAAATAGCGAGATAATTCAGTGTTGGAAGTACCATCAGCTCGTTGTTTTCCACATTGTGACAAGAGAAGATTCGTTGAACGTGAAGCATATGTAGAACTAGAACCTTGTACATGTGGATTGGAAGATGTAGAACTCTTCTTCCCAAACTTCTTTTCATAAACAAAAAACGTAGAATTCAACAAATGCTGAATTTTCTCAAAAGTTCAAGTATTGGAATATTCCATACCAAAATTAACATAATAATGATCCAATGTAGTTACCAAAATACTTGGTTTCATTCTAGGATCCATACAAGCAGCTAAGATGAAAATTGTAGGCAATTCCTTCCAATACTTTTTGAATTTGAATTCAATAGCCAAACACACAAGATTAAATGCTTCGTCCTCACGATACTTAGCAAACACAATAGACATAGCATATAATTGTGAGATAGCCAAATGAGAAGTGGGGTAATACATTCCTGACAATTCCTTGGTAGCATTATAAAAAACTTCCAAAAATTCCATGAAAGCAAAAGCAACATTTCAATCTTCAGTTGTCAACTTTTGCATGCCATCAACAACTCTTCTATTCAAATAAGAAGTAATAGCACCGTCATAGCCCACACAAGACTTAAGCATAAGATAAGTGCTATTCCATCTAGTTGCGATATTAGGTTGAAGTGCTCTTCATTTCAAATTATAAGTAGCGAGATTATTCATATATTCTTGTGTCCTAACACCCGATGAACTTATAAAAGTGATAGCATTTTTTATTGGCTCTATATAATTTTTCAGGAGTTTGAAGCCATCTTGCACACGTAAGTTGATTATGTGGCACATGCATCTCATATGAAAAAACAAATCCTTACTACCATGCAATGATGGGATGATATCCTTCAATGAATTAAAAACTACTTTGTTGACAGTAGCATTGTCAAAATCCATGCAACAAAGTTTTCCATTAAGACCATATTCTGTAAAGATACTACTCATCAAACTAAAAATTTGATCAGCATTGTGAGGATATTCAGCTAACCTAAGTGCAATGATCATCTTCTCAAGTTTTTAGTCAACACTTATCCAATGGAGAGTGACACAAATATAGCCATGATTATTGCACCCAGTCCATAAATCAGAAGTGACAGAAAATAAAGTGACACAAATATTCGTTTAACGAATACATCATTCTTTGTCACTTCTGATTTATGGAATGGGTGCAATAATCATGGCTATATTTGTGTCACTCTCCATTGGATAAGTGTTGATTAAAAATTTGAGAAGAGGATCATTGCACTTAGGTTAGCTGAATATCCTTACAATGTTGATCAGATTTTTAGTTTGATGAGTAGTATCTTTACAGAATATGGTCTTAATGGAAAACTTTGTTGCATGGATTTTGACAATGCTGCTGTCAACAAAGTAGTTTTTAATTCATTGAAGGATATCATCCCACCATTGCATGGTAGTAAGGATTTATTTTTTCATATGAGATGCATGTGCCACATAATCAACTTACGTGTGCAAGATGGCTTCAAACTCCTGAAAAATTATATAAAGCCAATAAAAATGCTATCACTTTATAAGTTCATTGGGTGTTAGGACACAAGAATACATGAATAATCTCGCTACTTATAATTTGAAACGAAGAGCACTTCAAACTGATATCGCAACTAGATGGAATAACACTTATCTTATGCTTAAGTCTTGTGTGGGCTATGACGGTGCTATTACTTCTTATTTTAATAGAAGAGTTGTTGATGGCATGCAAAAGTTGACAACTGAAGATTGAAATGTTGCTTTTGCTTTCATGGAAGTTTTGGAAGTTTTTTATAATGCTACCAAGGAATTGTCAGGAATGTATTACCCCACTTCTCATTTGGCTATCTCACAATTATATGCTATGTCTATTGTGTTTGCTAAGTATCGTGAGGACGAAGCATTTAATCTTGTGTGTTTGGCTATTGAATTCAAATTCAAAAAGTATTGGAAGGAATTGCCTACAATTTTCATCTTAGCTGCTTGTATGGATCCTAGAATGAAACCAAGTATTTTGGTAACTACATTGGATCATTATTATGTTAATTTTGGTATGGAATATTCCAATACTTGAACTTTTGAGAAAATTCAGCATTTGTTGAATTCTACGTTTTTTGTTTATGAAAAGAAGTTTGGGAAGAAGAGTTCTACATCTTCCAATCCATATGTACAAGGTTCTAGTTCTACATATGCTTCACGTTCAACGAATCTTCTCTTGTCACAATGTGGAAAACAACGAGCTGATGGTACTTCCAACACTGAATTATCTCGCTATTTGGAGAGTGACTTTGCTATTATGGAAGATCAAGAGTTTGACATCCTTGATTGGTGGAAGTCATGTGAAAGGCAATTTCCTGTACTATCAATAATGGCAAGGGATTTACTAACTCCTTCGGTATCTACCGTACCATCAGAGAGTGCTTTTACTGCAAATGAGAGGACACTAGATACGAAGAGGAGCGGATTAAGGGATGATACATCAGATGCTTTAGTTTGCTTGAAGGATTGGACTGATGTTCAACTTCGAAATGATTGCATAGAATTGCAAGATATGCCTAAACAAATTTATGAACATGACTTGGAAGAAGATGATCAACGCTTTGCAGATTTGGATTTAACTGTTGATTCAATGTTGTAAGTTTTTATATATTTATGTTTATGACCCTTTGAGCATCTCATATATATCCCACATGAATTTTCCATCTGTTTCTTTCAGCATAGATGTTGGTTATAGCTGGTAGGGCTTTTCTCCTTTGTGGATATTTGTCTATGTTGAAGAGCTCCTCAACAGTACATGTGTTATATAGTCTGACTGTCTGTTTTTATTCCATTTGTCAGTGACTTGTTGCTTTGTGCAACTAAGGTTAGTCATACCTTTTTTTATTAACATTTTTCTTTTTTGCTAGAAATATCTAAATTAAGATTGCTATGTTGTTTTATAGGTTGATTTTTTATAACCCTCTATCAAAAAGAGGTTTAATATATCTAATATGGCTTTTACAGATACACAAGTGGCTGGTTGATATTTTGAGTTTGTTGTTGGTGCTCTTTTTAACCTCACTGAAGTAAATATGGATATTAGAGAGTCTTGCATCAGGTGGTTGATATTTTGAGTTTGTTGTTGGTGCTCTTTGTGGTATTCGGGGCATGTAACTGCTAAGGTGGTTTAGTTTTATAAAATGGTCTTTAATGAGCCATTGAATGTCTACTTTGTTGTGTACATCAGTACATGTATGGCTAACTTGAGCAAAGTTGATACATTTTCAAGCGTTGATCATTATTATGTATCCTACGTTAATTATTATTATGCTACAAACCAATTTCAACTTGTTCCAAAAATTTGGTCAATTTAATTAAATGAGAACTGAGAAGGGAACAACGCTTAGAAATTAAATAATATTGGCAATGCTTATATTTAACAATTTTGCATCAAAGAATACATTAAGACTTTTTTTTTAAAGTATGTAAGACTTGAAATTTGAAAAGATCGAGTCTTACTTCAATTGTTCACGTTTTTTACAAAACGAATTTAATTGAAACATAAAATAATTATTGATTGAATTAAAACAAAAAATTGAAATAAATATCTATATTTTCTACATCTTTTCTAGTTTTTAATAAGACAAAAAATAACATATATGGATATGTTTACACTTGAAATTTTGCTGCTTAATGTACTTGCAAGGATGACTTTTATTGAACCTAGTGGCTGTGTAATATTCCAAATTTTCAAATAACATTAATTATTAAAAAAAAATAAAGAATTATTTGAGAATAAGTTATAATTTTAAAATAGAATTATAAGTATAAATAAACTCTTTAAAGATAAAGCAGAAAGTAGGTTTGAATTTGTTGTCTAAGGTATATTGGACTCTTATTTAATTCAAAGAATATGACAATAATAATTAGAATATCCTAATAAGAATAGGTTTCTATTCACATATAAAATCTTTATTAGAACAAAATATATAAATCATTTACTAGACCAAAGGAGAAACAAAAACCCTACGTCTATTCTTCTCACATATGTCTTTCACAACAACAGTCATAAGAGAATAGAAGTTCATGAAGTAAACTAGGTACATTTGTTAATTTTCCTCCATCACTTTATCAGTTATGATTTAAGGGTTTATGGTTAATGTTTAGTGATTTTTTTAAGAAATTTTATAAAGTAATTGTTTGCAAATTTTCTGCAGAATCTTGAAAATAAATTAGTTTCGAAACCTTATACTATTCAATAAAATCTTAAACTATTTTTATATTAAACTAGATTTCTTGAAGAGTTCAACGAATATTTATTTGTCAAAATATCATTTATATTGAATTTGTTATGAATTTGTGAAGTTTGTGTTTTGAATCTGTCAGTTTTTGAACTACTCGAATTTTAGGGTTGTTTTATATGGGTTTTGATTTCAATTTGAAGATAAAATTTTTGCCTTTATAACTATACACAATAAGAAGAATTTTGTCTTTGGAACCTTTATAAAATTCGATGTATTTAATTTAATATAATTTTTTGAAGTCAAAATTTTATGCTGGAAACAGGAAACCTGACAGATTAAAACGAAAAGTTTGGAATTAATTTATGGTGTTATAAATGTTAAACATTTGTGAAAATTTTTATAATACGTTATATGGGTCTTATTTATTATTTGATAAAATTTTATGATTTTTAGATCAGATATATATATGTTATGAATTTTTGATTTATATATGTTTGTTGCTCAAATATTTTACAGCAGATTTATTGAACTAGTTTCAAAACCCGTTTTACCTATGAAAACAGATTCCAAAGTATTTGTAAATTTTTATGTATAATAATATTTAAGTTATAAAACTACGGTTAAAATTTCAATTTGATATGATTTTCCAATATTTTTCTAAAATTGTTTAAGTCCAGTAGTATTGCTGATTTTCTTATACTGGCAGTTTTAAAAGTTATCGAATAAAAATCACTTTTGTAATTGTTTAGCATTCGGTTTTACCTAAAAAAAATTATTGAAAATTTTACTATACCTCTATGAAAACTCTGAAAAATTTGGTAATCTTATGACACCAATTAAGTTTGAAATTAATTATTTAGTTTCTGTTGACAGTGGAGACAACTAATAATTTTGTGAATAAAAATATGAAACTTTTGGAAAAAACAAGAGTTAGACCTAAGTATTAATATATATATATATATATATATATAAAGGAGGATACCTAATATATTATGAGTATCTAATAATTATACAATTATAATTTATTTAGGCTAAACTCAGTTGAATTAGTCGGTGATTTTAGCAGTATTGGTTGCTCGTATCAAGTAAGTAGACTAACCCTACTTGTAATATTAAGTATTGTTTGCTTTGTTTGTGTATGAATATTTTTTGGTCGTTTTTACATATATGTTTTGTTTGTAACCGTTATGGTTAAATAGATAGCGTGATCTCATTTTCGTATGTATATGTGCTTTGTGTTTGCATAATTGATTATTGGTTATGTAGTATTGGCATAAGCATGTTCATATGCATAACATTCAAAACTTTTGATGTTAAAAACTCATGTTTTGAATTATAACTTTCGACTTTAAAAATCAAACAGATTTTTGAAAATGGTTTGATAGAATGCTTTTGACCATCGTTATGATTGGACTCTAATTGGGAGCATATTGTAATTGTTTTGAGCCGTGTGGGGGAGGTGTCCTTGGGTACCCGAGGATATTTGGTTCCTTACCATATGGTTTGGACATATTTTTGCATGTGAGCATTTGTTATGGAATTCCAGCTTTGACCCTACGATTTTATGACTCACTTGCACTTACCCTTCACGCGTGCTAATCACCGACGGGTGATTTATTGTTTGGTCACCGACGGGTGATTTATTGTTTTGGTTGCCGACGGGTGACATTTTGTATTGGCTCCACCATTCATGCGATAGAGTTCATGGCATTCTATAAAATATAGTTTTGAACAGTTTTGTTATGAGTCGTGACATATTGAGAAAGATCATTTTTGAACGTTTTGCTATGAGAAGCGACCTATTAAGAAAGATAAGTTTTTGTATGTTTTGGATACGAGTCACGACATTATTTGAAATATGGTTTTCAAAGATCATTGTTTAAGTAGAGACCATGCCTTACATCGACATTCATATTGAAAACACAAGCATTGACATGTTGTTTGTCTTGAATAAATTGTTTGGTTGCTTAATGTTTCAAGTAAGGTAAGTTTGCTTACTAAGTGATTTCACTCACCCCAAGCTTCCTTTCACGTTTTCAGGAACACCATGATGAGAATTTGGCAATGCTTGAGGATTGTTATTGGTTCCTTAAGATTAAGTTCCCTTTTTCTTGGCTAATAAATTGTAAACTTTAATAAGTGCTAAACTTTTTGGCAAGTTTTTCTTTATAAGGTTTTTAGTTATAAAATCTTTTTCCATTTAATGTCTATACAATTTTTCAATTTTTCTTTTAATAAAGCCACAATTAATTGTATCAAGGTTTTCAATCTCTAAAATGTTTAGATAATGCCCTTATTTGTATGTAAAATATCGGGGTGTTACAGGCTGTTGCAAATTCTTCTCTAGGAGTCTCCATTATTGATGATGGAATTACTATGGAGTTGGAAATGCAGTGGGATGGAAATCCAAGTATTATACTTGATGTCAAAACATTACTTGGTGTAACATTGCTTGTACAGGTAATGCGCAGTTTATTGCTTGTTCGGTTATTTTCTTCAAACTTTGATTGATTAATGGTAGTTTATTACTTTTTTATTTGATTCATTGAATTTAAATTAATTTTTTTTAAGTTTATCAAACATTTCATCTCCATACAGAAGTTTCCTTATATATATATATATAAAAAAAAAAAAAAGGAATTGCCATTCCATAAAATAAAATAAAAAGGAATTGTCATTCCATAAAATAAAAAAAAAAAGATTATAACGTGCCAGCAAGGCCCATTTCGTGCCAAAGGCTTAGGGCCGTACAATGCCTTAATATAAACCAATAAGACCGTGTCGTGCCCACCTAACGAGCCGAATGATCACATTGTTAACGAGCCGTGCTGGACCCAGCCCTTTTGACACCTCTAATATACACAATGAATCTGTTGAATTCTCTTACTTTTGTTTTTTGGCAAGGAAAATTCCCCCGTATTAAAAGATACTTTATTGGAGGATAAGGGAGCAAAAAAGGTTTTTTATTTTTTATTTTTAAATTGACATTAAATTTCTATAATTTTTTTTACTACTAATGATATTATTATATAAAAAAATACATTTAATTACACAATTATGAAAAAAAAAAAAATGAGTATTAAAAATTTTATAATTATATAAAATAATAAACTTCATTTTCACAACTAAAGAACAAATTTTATGCTAAAATTCATAATTTCAATAAACAATGGGACTATAAGTCACCTACAATAAACTATACATCTAAAGTGCTTTTATAATATTAATACAATTAGGATATTTTTTCCAATTTTTTGTTCACCCGCTTATCGCACTCTCTTACTAAAAAGTCATGTTTATATATTATTTTTATATTTAGTTCTTATTTTTTTTAAGAAAATAAAAATAATATGATCATAATTATAAATAATATATTTTTTTATTAAACAATATTATTATCATAAGAATTAATTTAATTCTATAACACATACATTCTTCTTTATATATTTTTATATTTTCATTAAATAAATGTTTATAAAAAGAATAATATGATAAGGTTATTGTTTAATTCATCTTGATTATGTTTCCGCATGTTTATTTTATATGTATTAGAGTATACGCTAATTATGACACTATTTAGGATTGGATAGATCAATTCGTTTAAAGTATGAACTTGTGAGTGAGAGAGCACATAAGACTAAGGGATGAGATCGTTAGACATGAGATTGTCCCAGATCACATCGGATATACGACGTAGATCAACAGAGGATCATTCCAGATCACATCAGATATACGACGTGGATTAACAGAGGATCATTCCAGATCACATCGGATATGTGACATGGATTAAATGAGGATCGTCCCAATATCACATCGGATGGATTACGAACTACGAACCTTGGGAAGAAATCTTACAGCTCTTTCCTCTGCATACTGAACATTCAAGTCTGACACAAACACAATATCAGGGTTGTTCATACCTGTCAAATGGTGACATCTGTAATCTTTTTATGTCTATATATAAGCACCTATTATCTCTATAGAGGAGATTCGACTCTTCATGTATAATTTCTAATGTGAGAAAATTCTTAAAAATAATTTGCGCCCACTGTGGAACCTCAAGTTTTTTAGCTCTTACTATTTTCGTTTGAAACCTTAACTTTAGTTCATAACTAAGAGAATTAGATCATACTTCAAGAAATTCAGTTCATCAATTGTTATTCATCTTGATGGGACTCCTTCCTAACACATTGTAATTCAAAGGCCAAATGCCCACCAACGATCTTCCAGTTCTAATTCAAGCTAACGAAACCCTATAGCGTGCAATGGGATCTTTTCCAATTGATAACCAAACAACTAATCCTTTACCTGAAGAAAAGTCTGATTCCTCATAACCATCAGGTCGTCTCGCCCTAAAGGATAACACTATGATGCCCCTTTTGCAACAACAATTGGTGGAGTTATAATCATCTTTTTTACAAAGTCAAAAAGATAATCGGAAGCTACGAAGTCATTTGGCAAATGTTCGTAATCCTAGATTGAATTTAGAAGATCAACAACAAGAACTACTTCATGATGCAGAGAGCTCCCACAGAGCACGCTACTCCCCACCTCATCAAGCTTCAATTCCCCCACCAGAATCTGTCCTATCCCTAATTCCTTATGTTCCTCATCAAAAATCACAAACAAATAAAGAATGGGATGAAAGGTTGAAGAAAATGGAAGAGCGGATTAGACAACAAGAAACAAGGACTCAATATGATATTAAAAGAGTTTGCAATCAACTAAACGTATCACCTTTTTCTGATGGTATTGAACACATCGTACCTCATTGTCCAGCCTATAGAGGAACTAAAGATCCAGTTTCTCACGTCATGCAATTTAAAACCATTATGGCACCGATTTGCCTACCTATTGAAAAAAAAATGCAATGATGTGCAAGACCTTTGCGTCTACCTTGCAAGATTCAGCTCAGAAGTAGTTTAGCGGTTTGACTCCAAGGAACATTACAAATTTTGGGAAATTCATAAAAGTATTCATTACCAATTATGCAAGTAATAAACCTATAAGGAAAAAAGCTCACATTTCTTCGCAATAGTTCAAGAATCACAAGAAACTATTGAAGCTTATCTCAAACGCTTTAAGATGGAAAACTTGAAATCATTGATTGTCTAAAATCTCTGGCAATTGAAGCTTTTCGAATGGAAGTTAAACAAAGTTTTGCTCTATTTATTGAATTAACAAAAATCACTCTGAAATCATTAGAAGCAATGTATGACGAGGCTCACAAGTTTGTAAATACGGAAAGAGAAATGCCCTTAGCAAAGTTATCTACCTCAAGAACCAGCGACCATGGAAGAAAATTGCCACATGATAAAAAACTTAATGGAAGAAGATCATATCAAGGGATAAAACCTTACTCTTCAAGGTTTCGATCTAATAACACTTCACCACAACAAGCAAGAACTTGGGGAAGATTTTTGTCTTCTTTCAGAGGACCACCTCTTCGTGTTTCAGTAGCCGAAGCAGTTTGTCATATGAAAAAAAAACTCAACAAGTTCGTTGGCCTGCTCAGATGAAAACCGCTCAGTGCAACCTTAACAAGTATTGTGCTTTTCATAAAGACACAAGACATTGGATTCAGGACTGTCGACATCTCAAATGGGAGACTGAGCAGCTCTTATCTAAAGGTTTGTTGTGGGAATTAGTGGATGATGGCGTGGTAGGATCAAATAGAGAATGAAGGAATTATGCCACAGAGTTCGCACACAACCTTCCTCCTAGAGACGAACAGCCTAAACATGAACAATCAGCTCATGTGACAATTATTCATACAATCCATGGAGGTCCAACCATGTCTGGGTTCTCACAAAACTCAAGAAAAATATATGCTAGGGAGGCTCGTGAAATGAACAAACAGGCTTATTTTGTGAGAGAATTGGATGTCATCTACGCAATAAGTTTTGAGGAAAGAGAAGTACCACTCCCTCATGATGATCCATTAGTAATAACAATAAACATTGCTCATTGTAAAGTCAGGAGAGTATTGATAGACAATGGTAGCTCATCGAATTTATTATACCTCACAACATTATTAGACATGGAAATTGATTCAAAAGAAATTGTTCTCAAAGAAATACCGTTAGTGGGATTTAATGGCAGCACCACAATGTCAATAGGAACTATACGATTGCCCGTCTCAGTCATCGATGCCATCATTTTCACAAATTTTGTAGTACTTAACACTCCAACTCCATACAATGTTATATTAGGACGAAATTGGTTGCACAAGATGAGAGCAGTTCCTTTAACTTATCATCAATTGTTGAAATATCCTACACAAGAAAGAATCAAAGAAATAAGGGGGGAACAAGAAATGGCTCGAAGTTGTTATTATTCCACCATGAAAAATACCGAATCACAATAGCAATCAAAGTATGAACCATTTTTGTAGAAAGAATAAGCCAGATGGTTCAAATATTCCTAAAAAAGTTTTGACAGTTTCACCAAGTGATTATGAACTCATACCAATAGGTGACAAAGAAGAGGCAAAATTCTTAAGGGTCAATGCATCACTTCCTGATCATGTGAGGAATTCCATAGTTACCTTTCTCAAGGAAAATTTGGATGTATTCGCATGGAAACCAGAGGATATGCCAGGAGTAAACCCCGAGGTAATTTAGCATAGACTAAATATTGATCATATAAAGACGCCAGTATAGCAAAGGAAAATGAAGTTTGCGCGAGAAAGAATACGATTATAAAAAACCAAGTGCACTCTCTCAAGAAAGTCCATTGGGTTCGTGAAGTAAGTTATCCCACATGGTTATCAAACGTGGTGTTAGCCAAAAAGGCAGGGCGAGAACATCGGATGTGTGTGGATTTCACAGACGTCAATGCAGCAACTCCTAACGACTGTTTCCCTCTCCCCAGTATCGATCAATTAGTGGATGCGACAGTTGGTTATGAAATCATGAGTTTTATGGATGCATATTTAGGTTATCATATTCAAATGGCTCCCCAAGATGAAGAAAAAACAACCTTTATCATTGAAGAAGGAACTTTCTGTTATACTCACATGCCATTTGGTTTAAAAAATGCAGGCGCAACATATCAAAGAATGGTTAATAAAATGTTTGAGGAACAGATTGGCAAGAGTATGGAGGTTTATGTTGATGATATGGTGGTCAAGACAAAGAACCTAGAAGATCACATCACAAATCTTCAAAAAGCCTTCTTTATCATTCGCCATTACAATATGAAGTTACACCCTAAGAAATATATCTTTGGTGTGGCATCGGGAAAATTTCTAAGTTATTTAGTGTTAGCACATGGTATCAAAGCTAATCTTGACAAAATTGAAGCATTAGTTAACATGCGATCGCCTCGATGTATTAAAGAAGTTCAACAATTAAATGGTCGAATTACAGCTCTCAATCGATTCATATCTAAGAGTACAAAGAAATGTCTTCCATTTTTTCGACTATTGAAGAAGAATACAGATTACAATTGGAACAAAGACTGTGAGAATGCTTTTCAAGCTATCAAACAATAACCGGGTCAACCTCCCATATTGGCCAGTCCTTTTGATAAAGAAACCCTATATTTGTATATGGCCGTCACTATGACTGCGATAAGTGCTATTTTGATGGTTGACCGAAATCGAAAACAACAACCTGTTTATTATGTCAGTCAAGCACTAACGGGAGCTCAACAATGGTACCTAATTCTGGACAAAGTTGTTTTTACTTTGAGAATGGCAGTTAAAAAGTTATGACATTACTTTAGTGGGCATGTTATCATAGTCATCACTTCATACCCTTTGAAACATCTATTAGGTAAAACCGAAGCGTCAGGAAGGTTGTCAAAAATTGCCATTGAATTAAGCGAGTTTGAGATCCAGTACCAATCTCCCACAGCAATAAGAGGACAGGCGATAGCAGACTTTGTAGCTAAGTGGATGGAAGTACCACAGGAAGCGGAAGTCATAACAATAACTGGTACAACTGATCCTCCAGTATGGAAGGTCCATGATGATGGACCCTGTAATTTTAAAGGTGCAGGTGTCAAAATTGTCATTTTTACACCAAACAGGGGAATGATCGAACAATGTGTTCGAATGAATTTTCAAGTGACCAACAATGTTGCCGAATATGAAGCAGTATTTTTGGCCTTGCGACAATTAAACGTCTTAAGGGCTAAGAAAGTGGTCATGTGTAGTGATTCTCGATTAATTGTCAATCAAGTCAAGAGAATTTTTGACACATGAAGGAACGAATGATACAATATTTGGAGCTAGTCCAGGCAAAAATATCTAAAATGAAAGATTTTGTTTTGGTCCAAATACCGCGAAGCAGTAACAGTCATGCCGATTCCTTAGCAAGTTTAGCTTCAGCTGTCGCAACTGACATGAAGAGAATGGTCCTTATCACATGTTTAACTTTGCCAAATATACCGACTGTAGAAAAAGAAAAGGATGAAAGCATGATGATTGACACCAATGTAAGAGAAACATAGATCACTCCTTATGTGCGTTATTTGAGTCATGGGATGTTACCTCATGACAATGATAACTAAGTCTCAAAGTCACATATTGTATGATAACTTTTTATATTGAAAGAACAACAGAGGTCCCTGGTTGAAATGTTTGGCAGATAATGAAGCCCAATTGGTCATTACCAAATTGCATGAAGGTCATTGTGGAGTTCACTCGGCGGTTAGGTTTTGTCGCAACGGATTATGCTTCAGGGTTATTACTGACCCACTTTACGAAAGGATTGTATGTCTTATTCCAAACAATGTGATTGTTGTCAAAAATACGTCAGTTTGTCACATCAACCCACCAGTGAGCTAAAATCAATTGTTAGTCCATGGCCTTTCCAAAAATAGGGACTTGACATTATAGGTCATTTACCTTCACCTCTGGCTCAAAGAAAATTTCTCATTGTAGCCACTGACTATTTTTCAAAATGGATCAAAGCAGAACCGTTGGCAAGAATTCAAGAAAAAGACGTCACCGAATTTGTTTAGAAAAATATTGCATGTCATTTTGGTTTGCCAAGAGAATTGGTGACGGACAATGGAAAACAATTCACGGGTCAAAAGGTCGTCACATTTTGTAAAGAGTTACAGATCAAACTTCTCATTGTACCTCGAACAGGCCTTAAGCAAATGGACAGGTTGAATCTTCCAATAAAATTTTAATAAATAATCTAAAGAAAAGATTGGAGGGAGCCAAAGGGAAGTGGATTGACGAATTACCTAGTATGTTGTGGGCTACCAGGACTACCCCAAGATCGGCTACGGGACAGACTCAATTTTCTCTAGTATATGGAACAGAAGCTGGCATACCATCAAAGTTGCAAGAACCAACCCTGCAATCAAAATTGTCACAAGAAGATCATGAAGATTTGAGGAGAGTAGACCTTACGCTATCTAAGGAGTTGAGGGAATTGGCCTTAATCAAGATCGAAACCCAAAAACGATTAGTACAGAGAACTTACAACAAAATCGTTAAGCCTAAGACTTTTGATGTCGGCTAATGGATATTACGAAAAGTGGTCAGAAACAAGGTTGAAACTAGACATGGTAAGTTTGCAGCTACATGGGAAGGACCTTATGAAGTCATCGATATTACTCCAGGAAGAGCTTATCACATTCGACGGAAAGAAGGAAAGCTAGAACCTTTGAGTTGGAATGCGGACCAACTCAAACGTTATTATTTTTAGACGAGGTATCCTACATGTCAATTTTGGGCTTTACAAGACTATTGTAAATATATCCGTTTATTGTTGTTATTTTGAATGTACAGGATGTTTATCAAGATATTAAAGTGTTCCTTCAAACAACACTTAAAACAAATGTTTCCTCCAATCAAAACTCTAAACAAATGCGAAGAGTTCCCAAATGGAGAACCTATTTCTAGATGATAAACATGATAACGACAGACTAAAATTGGCTCATTCATGTCCCTTATCACAAATAAAATAACGTGATATCGCGAATAAAACGCAAAGCGTTCCCAAATGGAGAACCTATTTCTAAAGGATAAACATGATAGCAAAAGACTCAGATCGGCACATTCATGTCCCTCATCACGAATAAAATAACGTGAAATTGTGAATAAAATGCGAAGAGTTCCCAAATGAAGAACATATTTCTAGAGGATAAATATGATAGCAACAGACTCAGATCGGCTCATTCATGTCCCTCATCACGAATAAAATAACATGATATTACGAATTAAACGTGAAGAGTTTCCAAATTAAGAACCTATTTCTAGAGGACAAACATGAAAACGACAGATTCAGATCAGCTAACTCATATCCCTCATCACAAATAAAATAAACATGATATAACGGACTAAATGTGAAGAAAATACATACATAACACATCAAATATAAAGAACAAAGGCACACGCCTATATAATTTCATTCATAACAAAGTTTTAGATATTATAACACATATGATTAGTTATGGTATTACACAAACACGTTACTTTATCAAATTTATTGGTTTCCCATATCGTTTGCAACAGTCAAAGATTGACGATACAAGTTCTTCCAATATTCCACCTCTTGTGTTAATTTTTCTCAATAGTCTTAAAGAATGACATTCTTCTGTTTAAAAGTATTGCATTCTTCCAATATTTGGTTTCTTGACGATATCAGTTCCTGAGTTTTTGCAACCGTCATATCTCTAACTTGACAAAGTTTTTCTACATCTTCTATTAATTCGTTGAATTCTTTAGTAGTCTCGTGATATAGCTAGTTTCTTTCATCGTAATCTTTTTTAAGCATAACAGCTGAATCATACAGATCTGAAACTTCCCTCTCATTATCATATGTCAATGATATAGCCTAAAAAGAAGTCAAAAGAGGTACGAAGTCCATAATACGAAGTACATACAACGAGGTACAACGTGAACAAACGAAGTGAATTAAAGGTGTTTAAATTCAACAAAGTTAAAATCTCTACCTCTAGCACGCGACGACTGGCCAGATGTCATAGAGCTCCTATTTCCTTTTTCCTTATCTTCGCAATGGCCATTTGATCTTCTTCATTACCCAAATGATGATATAAATCGTCTTGCGCGGAGGTGTTTCCAAAGATTTCAGTCTCAAATAAATAAGGAAGATATGGGTCTTGACATACTATACAAGGCACTTTGTCATCATCAGATTCGGAAGACATCACATAAGTTGAGTTTTCTGCTTTGAGAATTTGACCTTCGTCGACCTTTCCAGCATCTTTGAGATCAATATTCATAGGCTCGTGGACATTGGTGCGTTTTAACACTACATATTCCTTTTCCACCTCGTTTGGGCTATGTTCACAAAAGGACGTAAGGATATATTTCACATTAACTTGTGAAAAGTCCATCAGTCTGACAAACTATACGACCTAAAACTCTAATTCCTACGACCTACTTCTCGTACAATTGAACTAAAATTCTCACAAGTATTTTGTTTAAAACCTAATTCTCTCTTCTTTCATAATTTTAAAATGATTGCTCCATTTGTTTTGGAATTATTTTACTCATATGCCTACATATACTATATTTAACATTGTCTGCATTACCCCTTTCCTTTTATTATATCTACCAAAAAAAAAAGAAAAAAGGATTTGATTTGATGAATGATAATAATACAGACAAGTGAAAACAACACGTGGGTCAATTCATTTTTCATTTATATTTCAAAACGAAGTACTTTGCATGGTTACAAAAGTATTGAGTTCATCTAAAACTAACACACGATCAAAACATATGGAGTTCATCTACAAGTAATGAAACCTATATCACTTCTGAGGAGACGATGTCATATCTTCCTCTTGAACTCCCATAGTACTTTGCAAAGGCGAGCTGGTTGGTTTGGACGAACTTTCATTTGATTACATAGCTCGTACTAAACTCATAAAATCGCCAGTCAAGTTCAACCTCGAAGCTTATGTTTTTAAACTTGCCATTACCCAAGACACTCCTTCACGGTAACCTCGTACACAATCTTCTTTTAATTTAGTCACCAAGTCACGAAGAGAGTTCACCTCGTCTTGTACTCTTTTCGTTTCTTCCTTCAACACACGAATCTCTTCTCCAGCCTTATCAGCACGAGCTGTTTGTTCCATAGCCACATTCCCAGCATTCTTTAATTTTTCAGTACGATCTACTAGCTCGATCCCTAAGTTATTTATTTTTAATCGAAGATGACCAATAGTGACATCCTTTCGGTTAATAGCTTCTTCATACTCAGATAGTAAGGACTCCGCTTCATACTTTCTTTGACGATAAGCCCAATTTGTTATCTCCCCTTCTCGGATAATGGATAGAGCCTATAAACAACATCACATACATTTTTTAGGATAAGGTTTGAATACAGGAACTAAAGTTTATTCTGTAAGAGACATCGTATAAGTTTTTGTTTGTGCAAAGAAAATAAAACACATCATATAAGTTTTGTACGTGCAAAGAAAGTAAAATACATCATATAAATGTATTACCTCAAACAACTTTTGAGCAACCATTTCTCCATGTGTCAGTCATTCTTCTTTGCAAGCTGTTTGGACACGAGCTCGCTCTTCTCTACTCTCGAAGTGCTGATAAAGGTACAGTTGAAGATCATTTCTTCCAAATATCCCTTCATTGAAGTACATCACTGGAGTGTTGACATATTTGACATCTTTGAGATAGATGTCACTCAATTCTAAACTTTCAGGATCAAGCACACAAACAGGAGTTCTTTCTTCAAATTGAACTGCCTTCATTTTCCTTTTCTTGGATAATTGGGGGTCAAATTTTGTGTGAGAAGAGCTCGGCGCTATAGGGGATACGATCACTCCTGTCGAGTGTCTTACGATGTTGTCCCCTACATCAGTGAACAGGTTTGAGCAGTCAACTCTAAAGTAATCCATATCTGTAACACACAAAAACAATATTAGTATTAAGAGGTTGGATGGTCGTCAAAGTACCTTTGCGAACACAGAAAGAGTACCACTTGAACGTCGTATTACCACACTATTCTAGACACTTGTCTCCAACAATTTTTTTGGTGTTAGTATACTTCTGTATGAGTAATACTCCGAGTTTTTTAATTTAATATGATGCAATTTCTCCTTTTCTTCGGACGTCAACCTGTATAGAACTTCGTCCCCTTTGGGAAAATCATTGACAAAGTTGTGGTTCCATTTAGATCGAATGTTGCGACCATTATCTGACTCTTACAAGTCACCTCGTATATAAAAGTACTTATCTTTCCAAGAATGTTGACTGTTTGGAAGATTTAGTACGAGCCCCTTTTGTTGAATAGGGAATATGTACGATCTCCTTTTGTCTTTCCCATTTTTCTTAACAATATACATCGAACGAATTAATCGTTCGTCAATATCCAAATTCAACTCACCACTGAGCACTGCGAGACACAGTAAAATCCTCCAACCATTTGGATTCAATTAGGCTGAACTGATATCGTACATACTGAGAAACCTTGTGATAATACGAGGAATGGAAAACCGAAGTCCCACCTTAAAAGCCCTCGTGGAGGACGTACCATCCTTCTAGAGGATCGTCATTATCACGTAGGTGAGAAGGCACGTGCTGTAAGTTGACTTCTGGAGCAATCTGATAAGATTCCCTTATCCCATCAGGTCAGTACCCATGAACCTACTTTGTAGTTTCGAGATCAAATTTTTTCAACCTTGCATTTTCTCCCGACCTCGTTCTGAGCGTGGTTTCTCACCAAATTTCTTTTTTCTTTGTTCTTGGGTTTTCACATTGGGAATATTGATTTTTGGAAGATGACCTAACAAAGACAACCCAATTTGTATTGGAGTTGGGCTCGGTTTAGTGGAAACTAGTAGAGCTAAGACCCCCGCTTTTTGTTTGGTCGGCTGTTTAGGCCCTAACTGCTGGGACATCATCCTTCCTCACATCGTGATCCTTCGATTTCAAAATCGTACGACCTGAGGGAAAAATCACTTTTGCGTGTTGCCCAATCTGGTCAGTACTTACTTTGAAGGTTATTTTTCTTCCTTTTTCTAGATCTGAAGCTTTGGGAGTAGATACAGTTCCTTCAGGATGACTTTGAGGAGTATCTATTTTTGGAGAGTTTGTAACTTCAGGAAAAGTGTGTACCCTCTCTTCACTCGAAGCCATACTCAAAGTAATGCAGAAAACAAAACTAAAAAGTGTGTAAAGAAATTCAAGATTGAACGTTTTACCTGTAGATAAAAGGATGAAGAGGGAAACTCCTTTTTAGTCTGAAGAACTGATTTTCCCAAGAAAACGATCTTGTTTCCCAAAATTCATGAACTAATTTCCTTCAAAAATAGACTTACGAGGTTATTTTCCAAAAGTACGATCTAAAATTCTCTGCTTTGAAAATTTTGAAGTTTCTGTGAAAGATAGTGATTGTGGGAACAAAAATCTCTCTTTATAAACTAAAAATGTAAAACGTTGTGACCTAGGGAAGTGGAAGAGACATAAGTGGAAAGAATTAGTAAATGTCTTTAATTTTCAAAATATTAATGAGAAATATCAAGGAATTAAACAGAGTTTATGATATCAATAAAGTAAGTGCATTCTTTTACTTTGCCTCAAAGTTAAAGAATGAGGGACTTAATGTTAGAATATACGCTAATTATGACACTATTTAGGATCGAATAGATCAATTCGTCTAAAGTATGAACTTGTGGGTGAGAGAGTACATAAGACTAAGGGATGAGATCGTTAGACATGAGATCATTCCAGATCACATTGGATATACGACATGGATCAACAGAGGATCATTCCAGATCACATTAAATATACGACATGGATCAATAGAAGATCATTCCAAAGCACATTGAATATGCGACGTGGATTAAATGAGGATCGTCCCAATATCACATCGAATGGATTACGAACTACAAACCTTAGGAAGGAATCTGACAACTCTTTCCTCTACACACTGAACATTCAAGCTTAACATAAATACAGTGTCAGAGTTGTTTATACCTGTCAAATGGTGACATTTGTAATTTTTTATATGTCTATATGTATGCACCTATTATCTCTATAGATGAAATTTGACTCTTCATGTATAATTTCTAGTGTGAGAAAATTCTTGAAAACAATATGCAACAAATTCATTTCATGCTTAATCCAATTTTTTTAAAAAGTTAGTAAATGACATCCAAGGAAATAGTTCCATCGATACCGTTTTCTTTTATTTTAATTCCTCCACAATTCTAACCTCTTAATGAATTTTTTCATCTCAATCTTTCGCTTATCTTTTCATCAGATTGAGGATTTCCTCAAATTGAGTGATTTCTTTATTGTTTTTCTCATATTGAGTGTTTACCTTGTTGATTTCTTCATCTCATCTTTTGCTAATTATTCATCGTTATCTATTGAAAATGCTTCACTACTAATTGTTTGACTTTTTTGCTTATTCTTTGCCATTTTTCATTTATTTTGTTGTGTCTCTTTTGCTTCGCTACTGATTTCTATCGAATCAAGTTTCCCTCTCAATATTTCTAAGAGCTCTATCTCTCTCGTATTTTTAAGAGCTTTGTCTCTTTCATTCTCTCCGTGAGCGTTTAAGCTCTCTGGATTTGTGCTTCTTGTGGTGCTCTATTTTTAGGCTTCGTTGTGATGTTCTTATCATATTCAGCTTTAATTATTTTTTTTTTTTTTTGTGGTTCAAACTTCAGCTTTAATTCTTTTTGTTTTTCTTTTTTGTGGTTCAAACTTCAGCTTTAATTCTTGTTGCTTATGTTTTGAAGCTGTTCTTAAACATCTATTGCTTTGGTTTGTGCTTGGGCGTTTGCAATAGAAGATATGTTCAATGGTTCGAAGAATCATGATCTCATGCTTAAGATTGAGGTCTTAATTAATATGGAGCAAGAACTGCTTGATCTGGTTGTTGAGGCTTATACCATAACTGGTCAGTATAAGGCTTTGGAAGATTTGTTAAAAGTCTTTCAGTACGTGTGGGTGAAGAAAGGAGGCATTAAGCTCAGTGTGTGTACTGGATTGAATATGTGTATTTTTGTGCATATCATGGGAGTTTCTGATGCTATTGCTCAGCCTAGAGGTAGTCTTAGTTTCTCTTATTCAAGCTTTATTCAATTAGCTTGGAATTTTCAGGCAATGTGAGTGTAGTGTAAGATCCTGGCAAGTTTGATTTTACTGTTTCATTGATACATTTTGTTTGGTTGTTCATGTCTTTAGTATTTGTTGTTTTAGTGATGGAGCTTTGTGTTGTTTACTTTTTAGAATATTTAGTCTTTTTTTTATTCACACATTGTTGAATTGAAGCGAATGGAGTGGAAGTTGAGATATCTTCAAAGCTGTTAAAAGTTTAACAGTGTAATGCTACTGATTGTGATTAAGTTTGGTTCCCTAGATTGCTTCTGTGCAATTAAAGTTGGAACTAACGGTTTAGTATTATTCTTGTTAAGGTCTTTTGAATTGGGTTAACTTTTTATTTTCTAATTGTATTTTTGTTATTAATATTAATGAAATCATCTGCCCATGTTCAAAAAAAAAAAGAAAAATTCTAACCTCTTTAATATTCATTTTGGGTTGATAAATACAACCTCAATGAATTAATGACTAAATACATTCTAATAACTTAAAACTTCCAACGACTAAATGCCACTTTTTTTAAAATTTATTTATAAAATTTATGCAACGATGTCATTTTGTGTATTTCTTGAAGGCCTTAGCCCTTGCCGTCATAGAACTTGGATTAAGATCATCTATTTATTTTTATTTTTACTTGTTAAATTTAAGTCATATATTTTTAATCTAAGAATTAAATATTACATTCTATTAATAACTTTACATTTATCAAATACATTTAATGTAAAAATCAATGATAGAGATTTAAAAAAAGCACAAACAAGTAGAGGAAAAAAAAATCTTAATTTAATATAGAATGTCTTACAAAATTTGGACAAATATTTCATTTAATACTAAAATTATTAGTTTTTTTTTTTTTTTATTAACTTTCTACTAAAAACTCATGAAACTTGTTCTAAGTTAGTATTATGATAATTTAGGCATCCATAAACTAATAGAAAAATCAAAAAAAGTTGATCATGTGGTAGTGACAAGACCCCATTAAGGATATTTTGTTAATTCTGGTAATTGTAAAGAAAATTGAAAGTCAAATTAATAAACCCAAATCGTTCAGAGCCCTAAAGTAAATATCATCGTCTCCTTCAGCTCGTGATACCAGCAAGCAGCCTCGTCAGTGGCCACCACCACAGCGATCAAGCAGCCTTGCCAATCACCACCACCACAGCAAGCAGCGCTACCAGTCGCCAACACCATAGTGAGTAGTCCCGCCAGTCGCTACAACCAACACGCGCACATAAACCACTGGCTTGGGTTGCCTCACTCCAGCCCAACAACACAAAGCTCGCCATTTTTGCCCAATCACCACGAAATTTTGAAAAGTCTACTTTCCAACATCATTTTTCCCTTCCAAACTTTCATTAAACATTTTTCATTAAATGGCCAAAATATGGTAACTTTTTTCATTAAACTTTCATAATTGTGTGATATTGGAGATTTGTGAAATTATATTGTTTATTGAACATATTGGACCAAAATTAAATATCCAATAAAAATGTTTGTGTATATTGTTTATGTTAAAGTTGTTATTTTAGTTTAATCATGTTGCTAGTGCTCTTTTAATAATTCCTATTCCTGTTAAAGAAAGTCTACTTCTTGAGTTTGTATATAATCTCTAATCCTTAAACGTGGGTTGTATCTTAATTTTGATTCAATTCTCATGTAAGCTATTTAAAAGCCTTAGTTGTTGTTTAATGGAATTACGACATTCTCACGAATTTATCATATCGACAAAGTCACGACCTCAGTTCTTGTCAGTTTATTGTTATGTATATTGATATTTCGAATGTGGGATTTCAGATTGTTGAACCATTTTATAGTACTTAAATAAAAAGTTGTAATGGTTTATTATGTCTTTTCGTAAAAAATATGTTAAAGAATTATAATTTTTAGAAGTGAGATGTTATGTTGAAACTTTTAGATGTCTTGTAATTGTTATTATAACTTTTGAAAGATTCACGACTAAACAAAGAATTGTAACCTAATTTGGTTGCATAAAATTCTATAAATACATCATTCATCTAGGACTTTTCAAACATGTAATTTATGATTTTACTAGAATTCAGATTGTTATACAATCTTAAACTATTAATGAAATATCTATATGAAAAAATGCAAATCAAGTTGTGATGTCTACAAAATTTGATGATAATCAATACATTCTTCCATTTTACAGGGACAAATAAAACAAAAATAAGGAAGCTTCAACAGATTCATTTTAGAAAAAGAAAATGATCTTACAATTTTTTTTTTTTTTTTGAAGAGTTAGATAGACATGTGCAATAACTCATTCAGATTAGTGCATCGCCATTCAAAGTTCAATAAAAAATGGAAGAACGTTCAAAGTTTATTAAAAAAAAAATTACCCTATCGTTTGTAGTGGGTTGGGCTGGAACGATGCTGGAAAGTAGACTTGTCGGAATTTCGTGGTGGCTGGGCAAAATTGGCGAGCTTTGGGTGGCTAGGTAAAAATGGCGCGCTGGGCTGGAGTGAGGTGACCTGAGCTGGTGGTTTCTATGCACGCAGTGGTGGTAGCGACTGGCGGGACTACTCGCTGTGGTGGTAGCAATTCGCAAAGGGCTAGTCACTGGTATCGCGAGCTGAAGAAGACGATGATATTAGGGCACTGAACCATTTGGGTTTAATAATTTGATATTCATATATATATATATTATATATTACTATATACAGATATATATTAGGAAATAACAAAACTACCTTTCTCAATGAGATTTTTAAATTAAGGAACTAGTAATTAGTTGTATTACAAAATATATTTCAGTAGTAACATAAAATTAATAATTTTAATATTAAATAAAATATTTTGCCTGAACACAATTCATTAGAATAAACGTTAGATAATTTAAAGTCCTTAGGCCGAATATTGAAAAGTTCAATATATTATACGACGATATATTTAGACTGTTGTAATTAGAATACTCTGCAATATTTTCGTTAATTGACATATTGAACGTTTACATATTATTGGATGTTAATTTTGTTACTATAAGTGTAGAATGCATGTATTTTAAATAATAATATCTTGTTTTTTTTTTTACCAATTAGCAGAATGGGCACTAAAGACCCCTATAAAGAATACTAAAATACATAGAAGTCAAAGGGTTAGTCCATAAAAAATAATGTTCTAGTAACATAACAATGTAATAATTTCCATAGTAAGATAAAATATTTGCCTTACATAAATTTCGAAAATGTAAAAAGTCCTATAGGCCGAATTTGACCAAAATATACACCCTATAAATATATATATATATACATAAATTAGTACCCTTAGAATACTCTGCAATGCCTTATGACAAAGCACGTTTAATATTGAAAAAATTCATATGAGGTCAATTTGAACGTATCAATATTAAAATAGGTCTAATTATCGTCATTCAATTCTAATTAAACGGCCACTAAGTCCCTATGAAAATCAATATTGATACGAAGTCAAATGAGTTGTCCATGTCAATGTCTACACTTGAACACGTAGAGGTGTAGCTTTGTTATAGTAATTGATAGAAGGACGTTAGTTTCATAACTTTTCGAGAAAAATTAAAGGATGTGATTTAACTTATTAAATGCAACTTTATAAACATAATTGAGCTCAATAAAAAAATGAGAAATTACCAAAAATAGCACCCCCTAAAAATTATAATAACAAAACTAGCCTGTGTTCAATTAAAATTGAACGTTTAATATTGAACGTTCAATATTCAATTTGAACGTAAAATATTGAACGTTCAATATTAAATAGGTCTAATTGTCGTCATTCAATTCTAATTGAACGGATAATATTGAACGTTCAATATTGAACGAGTCTAAATTATCGTCGTTCAATTTTAATTGAACACAGGGGTGCTAGTTTTGTTATTATAATTTTTAGGGGGTGTTAGTTTTGTTATTTTCCCTAAAAAAATATTCTAGTTTAGAAGTTTTTCACTTTCATGTAAATGAGGTAGTTGTTCTTCAATTAAGAAAGAGATTCAAAATTGAGGAGGGAATATTGTCCATTTAATGAACTAGGATTGGATCTCAAGATTAAATCTTCTTGGCGTGTTTTATGGGAGGGACTTGCTAAACACTTTTCATTAAATCCAGTTACTCCCCTTCAGAACACTCGTTGAGCTTGGATAAGCCAAAAAGACAAGTTTTAGACATTACAGGTATTCACTATCAGCAACATCAATAGACTCATCAGTTGCATCATCTTCTGCTACATATGGTGTTGGAGACGAGAAGTCTAAACTCATTCCCTGTACAACGTGTTCATAAGACGGACATAATAAGTCTTGGGAATTAGTAAGCTGGTGATACTCCACCAACTGGTGAAGGCATTGGTTTTCCCTTATCAGATTTGTATTTTCATTTGCTAGCCTTGATTTCTCTGCCAGTAGTGCCTCAAATTGGAGCCTCACCTGCCCAAAAAAAGTTCATAGCTTTGTGGGTTGACTACGAAAAACAGCAAATTCAATAACAAGTCCGTTTGTTTCTACTTACAAGATTCTATAAAAGCGCTTTTCACAAGCGCATGTAAAACAAACAAAAAAAGTTACTGAAAGCGATTTCAAGACTCAAAATATACATTTGTACTTGCTTGTTTCCTGAAATGATTTCTTCTTCATCTACTTATAAGCACAAGAACACACCCATAGTTTTCTAACCATATCATCTTTGTATCTGGTTAAGAGATTATATAAAAGCGTTTTTTATATAAGTGATTTCAGGACTACAAAACACATTTTTTGTACTTGCTTGCTTTTTGAAACCGTTTTCTTCTGAATCTACTTATAAGCACAAGTAAACACACCCATATTTTTCTTACCAGATCATCTTCCTCAGGTCTTATCCCTTTAGCAAACCCATCACGAAGCCTTTTGTTTTCTTCTTCTAGCAGAGAACATCGCTTCTTCGTAAAACTTAAACCCAAATTTAATGACTTCAATTCTCTTGCAAGTGTAGCTGCTTTAGCTGCCATGGAAACTGCAAGCTGCAAGAAAATGAACATTTCAGAAAAACTCAAACTTTTTAGCACCCAGCAAGGAGTGATATTGGAAAAGGAGGCTAACATTTTTGGCTTTGTTCAGTTTTCCATCATTTGGGTCTTGCTCATCCTTCTTATTAGAATCCTCTTCTAGATCCACTAAGCAATGGCTACCATCGAACTTTCTCTTCAATCCTTCTTTGGGCTCTGCTTCATTCTCTAGTTTTCTTGATTGTTCTTGTTTAGTTTCTGAGTTATTGAGGCCACTCTGGAATATTTCTATTAATGTGGGCGGTTTGGCTAGATAAGTAGCTCCCTATTTATACAGCAAAAGAAACTTCGTAAGCTAAATTAAATTTGATATGGTCTTCTCCAGTTTCTCTTGTTCAAACAATCAAAACAGTTGACTAATTGACAGACTGAAAATGTCATTTTAATTCAGTATGCAAAAAATTTGAACAGATTATAACTCAAACATAAACTAAACTGTCCATTAATAATATAATCGGAAGAAGTGTAAAAGCTGAAAGTGTACCTGAAGAGCACTTTCCAAATTATTCGTTAGCTGAGACAGGGCATGAGAAATGGAATCAAAACCTCTTATCAAAAGCAATGAGTCCTCCTTCAATCGTTTGGCACGTTCAGATTTCCCCAAGTTCTGCAGTAACCAGTCAGATCATTAAAATAGAAAACTGCCCAGAAATAAACTTATCAATATTTATACAGATCTAAGATCCCAATACGAGACTCGGAGCAAAATTAGCTAAAGATATAAACAAACACTCACGGTTAGTTTGGGCTTTGAAGAGTCGGGATTTGGGCATTGCCCAGTTGGGATTTGAGATCTTCGATCCTCGGTAAGATTGTCAAAACGGCTACTAAGAGTGCTCCAGAATCGCTTATCTGAGGATGGACTAAACAGAGGAGAAGAACCCATAGAGAAGCTCGTTGATTCCTGTAAAGACATAGAACAAATGCGTACGAGAAATTGCGCAGCTAGATAATATAGTGGAAGATTAAGAATAAAAACGACGATGAAGCAACCTTGTTGAGCTCGGTTGGTGATGGCGTCTCCACTGAAGCTGCCATTAGAGAGAGAGAAATAGAAACGTAACGGCTAGTTTCAAAGGACATTTGTCTTAAATAGACCTTAAAAGATGAAAAATTAATTTTTGTACCCTATTTTTTATCAAAAATGATCTCTTAGCCGGTTAATAACCTCCAACAACCCGTTGAAAAAAGTTGAGAAAATAAAGAAAAAAGAAAGAAAAGAAAAGAAAGTAAGAAGAAAGAACAGATTCACCACAATCCACAGCCTCGTTCTATGGCTCCAAAGGCCAAAGACAAATTAAAATCCTCACCATCTCCATCGCAACCTCCCCTTTCAATTGAATATCTTTTAACTTCTATCAATAAACACATTCAGTGATTTGAATTTGAACAAGCTGTCAAAGTTGCAGATTCAATTCTCATTTTTTTCCCCTTTCTTCTCTATGTTGAATTCAACAAACGACGCACCGACTCACAGACGGCATCTACTAAAGAAGATTTCTTGATCTAAAGCAGCTGTAAATTTATTGTGGTAATTGCAATAGTAATTTTTTGTTTTCATATATAAACAATTACAAACTCATACGAATTAAGAAAATATATCGAAGTAACCATTTATTTCTTCAGATCATTTCGATAGTTTCTTCAAATTATTTATTTCTTCATGGTATCAGAGCCAAGTCGTTGCTTTATACAAATTTGAAGCCTTAATTCTCATAAACTGAGTTTTCTTTCTCTGAAAAAAATATTTTTTTCTTAAAAAAAATACTCTTTCAAACACTCATACTAAACTTAATTTAAAACTCCAATTTTGAAGCAGTCTCACCTAATTTTACCATATTACTTTAAACAAAAATCTAAGTATTTTGGTAAAATTAGAGTGGAAAAAAAGATCATCATGCGCCACCAGAAGTGAGCTGAAAAATCCACGCGCCATCTGAAGGTTGAAAACGCTGACGTGGCCGGTTCGCTGACATGTCAGTCCAGTTCGTACAGGTCCGGTTTGGTTGAACAAGAGGTCCGTTTAAACCCGGTTTGAGCCAGCGGTTCGGCCCAGACTCGATTTTTTACCCAATTTTTTTCCTTTTAACCAGGTTTGGTCCATTTTATCGGTCCAAACTCGATTTTTTTACCTAGTTTTGTCCATTTTGTCCCGTTTCTCACCAAATTTGATCCATTTTATCCAATTTTCTTCCATTTTTATCAAAATTGATCGATTTTATTCCAATTTTGATCCAAATTGACTTATTTTTAACTCAGTTTGATCCAAATTTACCATTTTAACCAATTTTATTCCCGATTTGATATTATTCAAACTAATTCTTGAAATTTTCTTTCTAATTTTGAAATTATTACACCATTTTCTAGTTTTTCTACTATAGAATCATGACAAATGACACAAGTTCATTGCCTGTGGAGAAAATAGCTCCAGTTATTGTACAATCTATTCATTCTGAAGGTGTATTTAATGCCAAAATTATTCTTACTGAGACTAATTATGATGTTTGGTCTCAAATAATAAAAATGCATATTGCAGAAGGAGAAAAACTTTCTTATATTCATGAAAAAAATTTGCAACTCGAAAAATCATCAGCAATTTATAGCAAGTGGTATGCTGAAAATCAAAAAGTGAAGAAATTGATACTTATGTCAATGAGTCCAGAAATCATGAAGCGTTATTTACGCATACAACTTTTCTTGAAATTTGGGGTGCTTTGACAAAAGTATTCTACGATGGAAGTGACGAATTATAGGTATTTGTCTTAAACCAGAAAGTTTTTACTTCCAGACAAAATGAAAAATCACTTTATGAATATTATGGAGAGTTGACTGAAATTTTTCAAGAACTAAATCATCGTGATAAGGTGGTCATGAAAGATCCTGATGATCTGATATCGTATCAAGAGTCTATTGAAAGACTAAGGGTACATATTTTTCTTGCTGGATTAGAAAATGAGTTTGAACAGGTTCGTGGAGAAATTTTGCTAAAAGAAACCATCCCAAATTCAGAAGGATGTTACTCCTTGATTCGACGAGAAGTAGTGCGTCGAATGTCATTGAAAGAAAAATCTGGAGACTCTGACGCTTCAGCCATGATATCTCAAAACTGTTTTTTTTTTTTCAAATAAGTAAGAACGAAAGAATTTCAAAAAGGTTGTTAATAAATCATCATTTAAATGTACCCATTGTCATCAAAAGGGTCATACCAAAGAACGATGTTTTGAACTTGTGGGATATCTTGATTAGTGGGATCACAACCGTGACTCTCGGAAGAAAAATCCAAGACATATGTTGGTAAGATGCTTAAAGCTTTTCCTTCTATTTTTAATAATACATGGATAATTGATTCAGGTGCAACTGATCATATGACATTCGATTCTAGACAAATCTCAAAACCATCTTCACACAAAATTGTTTGCACTGCCAATGGTAACAAAACCTCAGTTATTGGGAAAAGCTCTTTATCTCTCACTAGTACTTTAAATTTAAATTCAGTGCTAGTTGCTCTCTCTTTAGAGTATAATCTTATATCTATTTCTCAAATAACCACTATTTTATCTTATTTTGTTACTTTTTGGCCTGATTTTTGTGTGTTCAAGGACATCCAAACAAAGTAAACGATTGGTCGTGGTGTTAGGCGAGAAAACTTGTATTATTTGGACTTGGTTTCAACAAATCATGCATTGGTAGCAAATTGATCTAAAAGAAAAGATACATCAAATATATGGCTATGGCATAGGAGATTGGGTCATGCTTCTTTTGGATATTTAAAGAAATTATTTCCAAGTTTATTTTTGAATTTAGATTTTTCTTCTCTAAAGTGTGATGTTTGTGAATCAGCAAAAAGTCATCGTTCCTCTTTTCCTGTTACCTTAAATAAAAGTCCACTTTCTTTTATGGTTGTACACTCTGACATATGGGGCCCTTTCAAAGTCTCTACTTTGGGAGGATCACGTTCGTTTGTTACATTTATTGATGATTTTAGTAGAATGACTTGGGTCTGTTTAATGAAGTCTAAAAGTAAAGTAAACTTATTATTTAGAAAATTTTATAAAATGGTTCGTACTCAGTATAATACACAGATTCAAGTTTTACGTAGTGATAATAGAGGAGAATATAAGAGTTCTGAGCTTAAAGAATATCTTAAATCAGAAGGAATTATTCATCAAGTTACTTGTGTTGATACACCTCAACAAAATGGAGTTGCAGAAAGAAAAAATCGACACTTGTTGGAGGCTGTCCGTGCCTTATTGATCGAAGCTCATATGTCATTATCTTATTGAAGAGAAGCACTTACTTCTGCTGCATATTTGATCAATCGGATACCTTCCAGTTCCATTGACTTCCAAACACCACTACAAGTCATCACTAAAGCAATTGTTGCACCAAGTGTTCCCAATTTACCTCCCCATGTCTTTGGGTGTGTGACATTTGTACACCTACATAAATAGCAACGTAGCAAGTTGGATCCACGAGCAATACATTGTGTTTTTATGGGATATGCTACACAACAAAAAGGGTACCGTTGTTATCATCCTCCAACAAAACAAATGATTACCACCATGGATTTTATTTTTCATGAAGATACAATGTATTTCTCTTCTAAGCCTGAATTTCAGGGGAAGTACAACCATGATGAAATTTAAACCCTCACATATAAATTGTTACCTTATGAAGAAAGACAAATTATATGTGATCAAAACACAAATAACTTGAATTCAGATGGTAATAACTCCCAAAATGGAAGAGATTCAAGGGAAATGGAATCAAGTCCTCGTCAACTCCAAGATCATCAAGCAAGTTTATTACTACCACTAAATGAGTACGAGTTTCCTACTCCACAAGTTGCTGATATACCTAACCAATCATTTGCAGAGGATGTTCCAACTATTGAACCAACTAGAAAAATACTTCCACCACGTCCTAACAAAGGTATTCCTAAAACCATGTATGAACCTGAGATTTCTAGTAAAGTCAAATATCCCATGAGTAACTATGTGTCTAAACATCATTTGTCAAAATCAAACATGTCATTTGTGAATCAATTATCTATTGTATCTATTCCTAACAGTGTGCATGAAGCTTTAGCTGACCCAAAATAGAAAGATGTTAAGAATGAGGAACTGAGATCCTTAGAAATAAATAGAACTTGGGAACTTGTTGATCGTCCACCAACAAAGAAAATTATTGGATGTCGATGGATTTTTTCAGTAAAATACCAAGCAGATGGTATGATTGAATGCTACAAAGCAATATTGGTGGCAAAAGGATACACTCAGACATATAGGATCGACTATGCAGAAACATTTGCATCTGTAGCCAAAATTAACACTATTCGAGTCTTGGTATCTCTAGCTGCAAATCTAGATTGGCCATTATATCAGTTTGATGTAAAAAATGCCTTTCTATATGGAGATTTAATTGAAGAAGTCTACATGGATCTACCACCAGGAATCAAGAAATCAAAAATCTATGATGGAAAGGTATGCAAATTACAAAAAATCACTGTATGGTTTAAAACAATCTCCAAGAGCATGGTTTGGCAGGTTCACAAAATTAACACTATTCGAGTCTTGGTATCTCTAGCTGCAAATCTAGATTGGCCATTATATCAGTTTGATGTAAAAAATGCCTTTCTATATGGAGATTTAATTGAAGAAGTCTACATGGATCTACCACCAGGAATCAAGAAATCAAAAATCCATGATGGAAAGGTATGCAAATTACAAAAAATCGCTGTATGGTTTAAAACAATCTCCAAGAGCATGGTTTGGCAGGTTCACAAAGTCTATGAAGGCATTTGGCTACAAGCAAAGCAATTTAGACCATACTTTATTTTTGAAAAAAAGGCATAGTAAGATCACTGCACTTATTGTATATGTTGATGATATGATAGTAACAGGAAATGATCATGAAGAAAGGAAAGCTCTACAAAGTTATTTGTCTAAAGAATTTGAAATGAAAAACCTTGGTTCCTTAAAATATTTTCTCGAAATTGAGGTTTCTCGATCAAAAGAAGGAATCTTCTTATCTCAAAGAAAGTATGCCTTAGATTTATTAAAAGAAACTGGTATGTCGGCATGTCAACCAGCTAATACACCAGTACAGGAAGGATTAAAGTTATGTATCAAGGTTGATCAAGTTCCAGTAAATAAAGAAAGATACCAAAGGCTTGTTGGAAGGTTGATGTATTTGGCACACACAAGACCAGATCTTGCCTATGCTTTAAGTATTGTCAACCAATTTATGCATAATCCTGGAGAACAACATATGAATGCAGTTATTCGTATTTTGAGGTATTTAAAGTCTGCTCCTAAAAAAGGAGTATTATTCACAAAAAAACACAGAGTTCTAAAGAATAGAAGTATATACTGATGCTGACTGGGCTGGATCAATAAATGATAGGCGATCTACGTCAGGCTACTTCACTTTGTAGTGGAAAACCTTGTAACATGGAGAAGTAAGAAACAACATGTTGTTGCACGTTCAAGCGCAGAGGCTGAATACAAAGGCATGGCACTTGGGCTTTGTGAGACTCTGTGGTTACAATCCCTCTTGAATGATTTGGGATATCCTGTTAAAGAATCAATTAAATTATTTTGTGACAATAAAGCAGCATGTGATATTGCTCACAATCCAGTCCAACATGATCGTACAAAACATGTTGAAGTTGACAGATTCTTTATTAAGGAAAAGTTAGAAGAAAATTCTTTGGAATTATCAAAAATTAAGTCAAAAGATCAATTGGCTAACATTCTCACTAAAGCAGTCTCATATCGAGTATTCACAGAAGTTTCAGTCAAGTTGGGCATGAAAGACATATATGCACTAACTTGAGGGGGAGTGTTGAATTCAACAAACGATGTACCGACTCACAGACAACACCTATCAAAGAAGACTTCTTGATACAAAGCAGCTGTAAATTCATTGTGGTAGTTGTAATAGTAATTTTTTGTTTTCCTATATAAACAATGTACAAATTCATACGAATTAAGAAAATATATCAAAAAAACCATTTATTTCTTCAGATCATTTCGGTAGTTTCTTCAAATTATTTATTTCTTCACTCTACTTCCTTTGCCTTTTTGGGCTTTTTGTCTCTTGCTATATTCTTTGCCTAATTCGAAGAATGTCTTTTGCTTACCATTCTAGCTATTGCCCCTGAGGATAAGGATGCAATTTGGTGTAAAGTTTAGGGTTTAATCTTTTTTTGGAACAACAAGGTTGTGACTTTAATCAAAGATGATAAAATTAATGAGGCCATTTCCTTAATTCAATCTTCCCACAAGACTTATGTGGATTTCAACTTTTTCAAGGTTCATAGTTTACGGCTCCCTTATTTATATTTTAGCAGTTAATCATATTTTCTCACTTTGTTTAGTTTTCACATTAAAATGGAGTTGGTTCTTTTGATCAATTGTTCTTTAGAATATGGAATTATTTTATGTTCGGGTGCTTTGGGTAGTTCAATTACTTGAGTAATTCTATAAAGCAACGTTGGGCCAGCAACACCAACTTCACGGATATACTTTTTAGTCACTAATTAGCTCTATAAATACAAAAGTCATTTGAAATTGTGACACATTGGTTGGATTTAGTGGTATATTAGTGCTGCAAAGGATTTTCCCAATTACTTCGGCATAATAAACATTGTATTTTATGGCCATACTTTTGCACATCATAAAATTTGGGCTTTTTTATTAATGACAAAGTTTGGTCCACATTTCACATTGTTGCATTAGATTGCGTATTAATTCCCTGATATGAGACCTTTCCAACGAAAATTGATTTTTTTCCTCATATAACAAAACGGTTGTGTTTTGGTAAAATATAAATGACACTTTTAACCCAGCCTTCGCTTCTTCTTCTTCTTCGCTTCTTCTGTTTTCCAGAATTGAAGATGAAGATTTCTTCGCTTCTTCTTCTTCGCTTTCGCTTCTTCTGTGTTCCTGATTTGTATGAAATCCTATAAGTTTAAATTTTAATATAAATTAATTGTGATTTCTTTATTTCTCGCTGTTTTTTAGTGTAATTTGAAGCTTTTTGTTGTTTGATATATGTAGGAAAGAGTGGAGCAGGTGAAGAATTGAAGATGCAGATGAAGATGAAGATGAAGTCATGTGAATGTACAGGTTACATACAAATTTATTTTATATGTAACCTGTACATTCACTTGAACCCACTTGAAGAAGAAGAAGAACAGCTTATGTACATTCACATTTTGTATGTACAGGTTACATACAAAATAATTTTGTATGTAACCTGTACATACGAACTGTTCTTCCTGCAAAATGTGAACCTGTACATTCACATGAAATGCATTGTATTGTTTGTATGTTATTGTTGTTTTAAACAACTTACAAAATGTGAATGTACAGGTTACATACAAATTTGTATGTACATGTTACATACAAATTTGTATGTACAGGTTACATACAAATTTACATACAAAATAAATTTGTATGTACAGGTTACATACAAATTTATTTTGTATGTAACCTGTACATTCACATGAAATGCATTGTATTGTTTGTATGTTATTGTTGTTTTAAACAGCTTACAAAATGTGAATGTACAGGTTACATACAAAATGTGAATGTACAGGTTACATACAAATTTGTATGTAAATGTTACATACAAATTTGTATGTACAGGTTACATACAAATTTGTATGTACAGGTTACATATAAATTTACATACAAAATAAATTTGTATGTACAGGTTACATACAAAATAAATTTGTATGTAACCTGTACATTCACATGACCTGTACATACAAAATGTGAATGTACAGGTTACATACAAAATAAATATGTATGTAACCTGTACATACAAAATGTGAATGTACAAATCCATAAGCTTTGAAGGAAACACGGAAATGGCGAGGTTTTTACGAATACTCAGATAAATGGATATTTTGGTAAAAATCATATATATTATATAAATGAAACTCACCGTTTTATGTCTAAAAAGTGCTATTTAAGTCTAAAAGGCTTTTTTACTCAAATCTTTGCTATTTGAGTAATTCACTGTTAGATTGCCTTAGTTAAGCTCTTTATTTGGCTTGCCCTTTATGACTATTAAAGCTAAAAAAAAATTACAGAAAAAAGGATGAATAGGGCAAGGAAAATTTTATATTTTGTTTTCCTAATTTGTTGATATCACTTGGTATTTGTCTCTTCCTCATAGTAGTAGATTATGATTTCTTAGTTTGAGATAGTATTTAATTGTGTGGATAACTCTATTAAGTGGCCTTTTCGTTAAAAAAATATTGAAAGAGACATCTCCAACATCCAATGCATAGCTTATTAAGACACCTAAAGTGCTAAATGAAGTTGAGTCCATATAACATATTTATAAGTTAAAAATCTGCAATTATTTTTAGTTATTTTATCTCAATTGGATATTAATGACCACTTGACAAGTGAACTTCATATATTTTTTTTTAATATGTAGTTGTGGGTATAGCCCCACCTTTGAAGAAAAAAACGAAAAAAGAACACTTGCCTACTTCTTTCAAATGTCATATGTGCTGTTAACTTTATCTTATGGGTGCTTTTCTTATTTTTCTTTCTTATAGAGATTTGAATGCTTCATACTAGATATGTTTTCTGCCTCATGTAGCAAATATATTTTGTTCTTGTAGAGTTATTTGATATTTATGTTCATGTAGATGACACAATTAGAGAGTGATTGTTTTTTGACTAGTCTAGGATAGCCTTTGAGAGTGGCAACAAAAAGTAGAGATCATTGCCAGATTACAGTGGACTTGTTTGGCACGAGTTAAAGAAGCAAGTAATGAATGAATTTAGAGGGCTGAAAATATACTATTATATGGAGTGACACTTAGATGAATATGAGATCAACAAGTGTGATGCATGTACACTATATCCTATTTAACAATAACAACATTTATACATATATAATTACAGATTAAATGAAATGATATTGAGAACAGAGCTTTGTTGTCTACAAGGATGAAATTAAAAATGATAAGTAAAAGAAAAGAAAATGTGGGTACTTCTAAAAGGAGATGTTTTAACATGCTCCAACAAATACTACACAAAGTCCAATGTTTTCTCCTGAAAAAAAAAACATAAATAAGAAAGAAGACAAAAAGAACAAGGTAAAGAAAGCAAGGAACTTTCAAATTAATTTACATTAGAATAAACTTGTATAAGGTTGCAGACTTCATTACATATCTTCCAAATCGAGAAGAAAGAGCAACGGTAAAAAAAAAAAAAAACAAAGGAACATTAAAAATAAGGTAAAAACTAAAAAAGATAAGGCCCATAATGTCTATGAGGACCATGACCACTGAAAACCTACAGTTTTAATGACTCAGACTAGTCCATCTTTATAGTTCTTAACTATGAAAATAATTTGACATCGAAATTTACAAAAAAAAAAATATCAATTAATACATGATGGGAAAAAAACTACTACAAGATATACAAAGGGACGAATTCCTATTACATGTTCAATCTTAAATTACGTTTCAAGTTTAAAAACTGTTCTCTAGGATATAATACTTCTCCTTGAACCCTCTTATAAAATAAAGTCGTACAAGGAACCATAAAAAAGACAACCACAGAAAAATGCCAAATGTAAGTTTAATGCTTGCAAATCAGTAACGGCTAGATAATGGAGACTTACTACCTATCATGTGTACCAACATTGTTTATTTTTCTTCATGTATGGGTACGTCCATGCAATACTAAGATGTTTATCTAGTTTGTGTACAACCAAAAGTAGCTTAAGCTTGTGTTTACAATATGAACTTCCATGTTCAAGAAACAAAACTAGGTGAGCTACACAAGTTTGTAAATTCAAAATTAATGGATAAATTAACCAAAGAAAAGCATATAGGGAAAACACATAAAGTTATCTCTCATTTTCTAAAAATAAGCCCAAAAGTCCCCATAACATGATTGCTAGAGTCTAGATGATCAAAATATAAGGAACCCTTCTTTTTCTTTAACTAACACTAGAAGCATATGGTGGACACAAACATCTTAGAGACAAAACAAAAGATTTAATGCAAAATTTAACAAAATAATGCATTCTAAACTCATGATGGTATCATATATGATTATTTTCTTGTTTTGAAATACTAGAACATAGCTGAGTGATCTAAGCCCTAACTATGTGTAGCATTATGTTCAAAGATGTTGCAACATAAAAAATAGAATTGAATCACATGTTATGCAGACTAACAATTCTACACGCAAGCAACTAATACAAGTTGCTAAATTTAAAACAAACCCCACATAAACAGACATTATCATGGAAATGTTTGGACCCAAAATATCAAAATAATTAACCTAAAAAATAGAGAAATACAGATAAATCATACCTCAACAAATCTAGGTCCATAAGCATCTTGATTCCCACAGAACATCCATGAATTGCCCAAACAAGGTCCTTCATCACTCCCACACATACCTTTACAAGCCATTAAACATTCCCTTGAACAATTCATCTTGTGCTCAACACCTCATTTTACGGCATCACCCCAAAGCTCCAAACGCTCTAACCCTTTGCAGCAAACCTCCTCTTTAATTTCTTTGGCACCCAAACCTCTGCTATCATTGTTTTCCCAAGTCCAATACTTGGTTAATCGTAGTATTGGTAGTGGGTTTAAGAACAACAGAAAGCCAAAGCAAGACCATGCAATAAGATAGCATGCCCAACAAGAAGAAGACTGGTAATTGTTGAACGCTAGACTTTTGAGTCGATTTTTTGACTACTCATCTGAGGTTGGAGATTGATTTGTCTTCTACTTTAGTGGTCGGCAAGGAGATGCCAATTTTCTTCTCTGTGAGTACAGTTTTGAATACGTGCTTGAAGACAAGTTTCCTCAACTTTCCTTTTTTTCCCCTTTAACTACCGGCTGTGTTAGGTGAAAGAACCGGATAAAAGGCCATTTTTGACAAAAATTCACTATATGGTGCAAAACTGTACTTTGTCACTTCTAAAGGTCTATTTAAGACAAATGCCCTTTCAAAGGAGATGAAAATAATAGGAGATATAAATAGAAGCTCGGATTAGTCTAACATCATAAATCCTATCTGAGAGGGAGTGGATTTAGTCCACTGCTGACTCCTGATTAGGAAGAGGCATGGGTTTCTAGGATGAGAGCACACTTGTCTATTGTGATCCAACAGCTGAAGTTTCAGATGATAAGATCTTTTGTCATTAGTAATCGTGGGTCAAAGTCAAATATTGTCGTTAGTATGTTTTACTGAAACTAAGTTGGTCATCTTGGGCTGATCACAACGCTATTATTACTTCTATTTAATTAGATTTTTATTTTGTTTTGTTTTCCCTAATGTTTCATTAGATTGCATTAATAGTTTGTTATGGAATGCATGTAGTGTTTAAAATTGTAGGATCAAGCCCTACTAAATGCGTGCATAAATTTAACGTTTATGAAGGGAAAAAAAATCTTGTACAAGTCCTAGCCAAAATAAAATAAAATTGAACGGTAAGATATTCTGAAACTTGAAGAATTATGGGCACTTTTATACACGTTATTTGGTTTGACTTAACAATGGCTTAACAGCTGCCAAATAAATTTTGGGATAGCAAAGTCAAAGCACTAGTAACACCAACCTTTCTGAAGACCTGAAGGAGAGATTTGAAGAGTACATGTGATTTTCGTAAATTTAGATGGAATCAGAATATATGTCAAATGAAAAAGAGAACACAACAATCTTCACGCAGAATCAAGTAAACATTTCTAGTAACTTCTTCAATTGAGGAAAAAAAAAACTATGCCAGCAACTAAATGTGAAGTACGTAACAAGTCTATGAAAGTATACAACTAAGCAATATACACTTTCAAATTTCATTGCAAATGAAGACGACCTTGTAATCTAGGGAGAAATGAGAAAAACTCTTAACATGTTCTGAATTTGATTTTAATTCAATGCAGATGAGTGCACAAACCAGAATTAATCTTCTTGCTTAATTTCAAGGCCCAGGAGTTTTGATTCTAGTTATTGCTCTCTGTCAGAACCCTCTTTAGCTTCCTTGTCAGGATCTACTTCAGGGTGTTCTCATCCAATGGTCCAAGCATATGAGGTGAGTTCTTGAATATATTCTTCACTTCATCAATTCCTTCATCATATATGTAATTCCCATTGATATTTAGCAATTTAAATCCAGGATTACAGACAACAGCTTCCGCTAAAACCCTTGCTCCAGCTATACTAATTAAATTTGCGCTCAAGTCAACCTCATTTAGCTGTCCATGTCCTTCTTCTAATGCTTTGCTGATCAAAATTGCACCTTCATCTTTCAGTTCATTGTCAGCCAAGTTTAACTTGGTAAGAAATTGTTTTCCACCAATACAGGTTGCTAAAGCAGTAGCAGATTTGGCTGTAATGTTATTCCCAGCCATGTGGAGAACTTCAAGTGAAGAAGCAGATTCTTTGAGAGCATAGGCAATGGCTTCTGCACCTTCATCCTCTATGTTCAGATAACTGATAAACATTTCAGTAAGATCTACAAATCCAGATATAGATTTACTTAATGCTATTCCAGCTCCCATACCAAACATATTATCACGTAAATCAAGCTTCCTCAAATTGGTACAGCTCCCAAGAGCTTCAGCTAGAGCCACGCCCCCTTTTGACCCCACCCTTGTAGAAGAACATTGGAAATCCTGCAGACAAGGTGACTGTTTCACAATTTCAGAAATAGCAACTGCCCCTTCATCTCCAGTCATATTATTGTGAAACTGAAGGACCCTAAGCTTCTCAGTGGATGGAATCAATTCAGAAACTGCTTTTGCAGCTTCCTCTGAGATACCATCATTCATCAAATAAAGTTCCTCTAAATCTTTCTGTGATCTAAAGAGTGAACCAAATGCCCTGACACCTTTCTCGCCCATGGCATTGTTTGAGAGATCCAGATACCTCAGAGCACACCCCTCAAGGGCAGAAGAAAATATGTTCATGACTTCAATAGCTTCTAGCTCTGGCCTTCCTGCAATAAAATCTGATAGGTCAACTTCTTTTAATTGATCCTTGATGGAAGATAAGATGGGTCCAGCAACCTGGGCTGCACCCAAACCAAAGCTTCTGTTACGGAAACATATCTTTGTATACGAGTTGCCATGAACTTTTAGTGGTTTCAAAAGTTCCTCAGCCTCATCTGCCTCAATAAAAGACCGGCAGCCACTGGATATGTCAAAGACAGTTCCACGAGTAGCAGTGGATTCCTTAGATGTCAAAATGTTGGGGCCTATTTTCAGAACTCCCATCATAAGCCTTCTACACTCTTTGGCATATAATTGAACTGCAGAAGCTCCACTATCATCTGGTTCATTCTCAAAATGTTGATTTGCTGTTATAAAAGACATCTCTTCAATTTGCTTGGCATACTCCTCAGCCTCTTCTTCTCTAAGTAGACCATACTTTCTAGAGAAAGGGGATGGAGTAATGAAATTCTTGGTTAATCTTTCAAGTTGCAGTAGCCTTGTACTCTTGCAAGGAGGCCACAACTTATTTGATGTCAATTGGCGGCTGGAAGTTTGTTTTGAAGAATCCATATTATTATCTGGAAATAAAGAACTACAAGATTAGTAACTTCGAACAGAACATATAAGTTGCAATGAAGGAGAGAGCACTTAGTTATTAGGGTTAACTAAAGTTCTTAATCATGAAAATTATTTCTCCACTCCAAAAATCCAAATTGATCCCCCATAAAGTCGATCGGTTATGGATGTGAAAAACAGTGAGAACACATATTTCATGTTCATCAGTCTGTCACAAGATTCTAAATATCCGATAAAGAAACCACAAGAGAATCCCAAGAGAATCCTATCATACATAAAATAAAATAAAAAATCCATACTCGCACAAAAATTGAGAAATAAAATTTAATAACGCAGATACTATTTCGTAGGATCTTTGATTACTTATGTTGGTTACCTTACAAACTCAATTGAAAACTACAAAAGAAAAAGAGAACTGAAACGCACAACAAGATTCGGCTCCCGAAAGAATGAAATTAGTGAAGTACTAAAACAAGAACAATTGAACGATATCAAAAATATAAAAAACGCGAACAATGGACAAGAAAACTCAGAGGACAGAAAAACTACTAATGTTAAAGATAATTGAAAACGCATGATCAAGATTCTGTACCAAAAGACATGAAATTAAACGACGTATTGAAGAGACAAATCTTATGCTCGACACTAAACGAAAAATGCAAAACTCTAGCCGTGAAGGATAAGAAGTACAGAGATAAAATAAAAAGGAAACTTACCTGATATTTTCCCGGAAAATAAGAATTTGCTGGGAAACTGTGTTGATTATTGTACGTAGCGCAGAATAAAAGTCACCTGAGGGACTCAGAGGAAGGAAATTTAAAGCGTGCGTCTGAGTATTGGAGGGAAATGAAGAAGCCAATAACCTTCTTGATCTTTAAAACTTGAAAGCCAAGTGTCGGTTCTACGTTCTGGTTTTCAACCGATTGGCAAGAAGGCCCAGTAGTTTATTCGCATATTGGGCCACGAAGATTGTGCCACTAGGCCCAATTCTTATTTAGTGGCGTTTCTAGGAGAATATTGGCATAACGTAATAGTATTTTGATTATATCTCTCACTTCACCTTTTTTTTTTTTTAAATAAAAGGTTGTGGCTAATTGTTTTCGGTGGGTGCACCGGGACATCCCAACTAGGTTGGCACCTCCTTAGCACCTTCTTCATTAAACCAATCAACCACTAATATTATTAAATATTGAGAAAATTACACATGCAAATAAAAATTCTCAACAAAACCTGTAATTAGGTTTGTTGTTAGCATCAGAATAAATAAAAGAGCTCGCGAAATGTGGAACATTCCACCACCAAGTCGCTGTACATAAACTAGGAGCCCTAGAAGCTAAGCTATCAGCTGCAGCATTACCTTCCCTATAAATATGTGAACAGTAAAACTCCATATGAGTAATTTTGTCTAAGCAATCTGTCCAAGCAGAATGCCACCTCCAAGGAACCGAAGAAGACCGGGTCTGAAAAAGAGAAACAACATATAGTGAGTCTGATTCCAACCAGAGACGCCTCCACTGAAATGTATATGCATACTTCACCGCATAAATTGCTGCCGCTAGTTCTGCTTCATAAGCATATGATATTCCAAGCGGAATACAGAAACAACCCTTAACAAATGATCTTGAAGTTCTAAAAACACCCGCACAACCAGATAATCCTGGAGCTCCAAATGTTGCACCATCTGTATTGACCTTTATCCATCCCGATGGCGGAACCTTCCAATTAACCTCTATAATATTTGGGGCCCTTCTTGGGATGCCTGATATTCGAAGCCGCCTAAGTACCTGTAAATCATCCACAGTGTTCTGCATGCAACCACTTTTTGAAAGACTCACCTTTTTCTCGCGCGAAGACAGCATTTTTTTCAGGGATAAATTTACCACTTTGTCCTTATATGATGGTTTTTGGTTTGCCATCTTATACTCTTCCAATTCTGGATATTTATTTGCCTATCGCTTCTTTCTCCTAGTTCTCATTTCTTTACCCAATCTACTCTAGTAGGCCAAGCAATGGCGCCATCATCGCCAACAAGACAACACTTCTACCACCATCTTTGATGAGTCCACGATCTTCTCATCTTTAGTCCTCTTTGGCAAAATTTTGGACAAGGGTTCATCTAACAGTAAAATCAAGTACTAAATAAAGATAAAAAAAAATTCTGCAAATTTATAATCGTTTCCAGAGACAAACTAGTCGATCAAACATTTGAAGAATGAGCACTGCAAGGAGGCGAAGCTCAAAGTGAATTTGGGATTCAGGCATTTGAGCAAAATCTCGTGGTTCAACATCTGCATCTATTGCAAATTTTCTCCCAAAATTCCATACCCAAACCCTAACAGTAGAACTCAATCACTATGCTTGTCTCGCACATAGAAATTGAGGGGGAGATAGAGAGGATACCAATGGATGTTATCAGGAAATAGTTGGACCATCCTCAGAAGCTCTTCCAATTGACAATAATAGCTTATCTCATTATATGTTAAGATTTACTAATTAGAAATATATAATTGTTTCATTGTCGAAATTTTTTATGTTCTTTCTTATTTCTCCAGAGAGTGAGGTGATATTGTTCCGCTAACGATGATATTGGCAATAAACTTTGACAAGAGGGTCAGCACCGTCACAAGTATCAGTTTATTAATATTTCTTGTATTGATGGTTTTGTTTATTTATTTGCCGTAAGACGCATGGGTTAAATGAAACGAAAATTAATATTAACAATGAAAATGGTCCAAATTTGTGATTTTTTTTTTATATAACATATTACTTACATATTTTTTATTGCATGTAAATATTACATATACTTTTTATTATATGTAACATATTACATACACATCTATCATTGTATATAATATATTATATACTTATTTGTGAGGTTGTTAGAGCTCTAGTAATGTCGCGGATGAAGGTCGTCAAAGCTTCGGTATATTTGTTTATTAGCACTAAAAAATATTTTAGTAATTTGTATAATTTTAATGTATCAAAAACTCACAAATTTTAACATATTTTTATTAATTATAAAAAATATTAGCTTATAATCAAAATGTAAATTATTTAGGCAGAAAACTCTATTTCTGGCTACTCTAAGACTTATCATGAGTTCACATTTAAGAACTATTGTCCTGGTATAACACGTTTTTAAGCTCGTATGCATTTTTTTTCCATTCTTACTCTACGTCATCGTTTTAATTTGCATTATTTTACGGTTTTGTCCTCATTGCATTTTTTTTCCCTTTATACATCCCTTTTTCAACATCAGAGAGAAAATTTCTAATTCTCTATCTTTTATTCTTTTTTAGCTCCATCATCTCTTTATCTCTCTCTAACTTCATCATTGCCATAGTATTCAACTTTTCAGACTCAAAATTGTCATTGATTTGTGCATTCAAAGCAACTGATTATTTAACTTGAGATAGCAGAGTAGTTTAATGATGAAGCTACTGGAAAGCAAACCTAATGTATTTAAGAAATTAAAATGAAATAAATTTTTTTATGGATCTGATCTATCACTGTTTAGGTCTCAAATTACACGCAAATGCAGACCCTAGTTTTGAGGAGGTTATAGATCCGTCGAAGGTTGAAGAAAAAATCAACATTGTTCCACATAGTCTATCCACTAACTTCAATCGCCAAGAGGTTGGTGAAAATCTCAATTTGTAAAATCTTCCTAACTTTTAAGTTTCATGTATATAAAGTTCAGTCTAGTAGCAATAACATTAGTTTCTGACTTTTGGCTTTTCATGGATAATTTTTGCGTTTATGTTCTTCAATTTTCACGCCAATAGGTTACTGTCCCACCTTAAATGGATTTTATATTTCCTAATCCTCTCTGTACGTTCTTATTTTTTCTGTTTTCGCATAAAGTCGAAAACAAAAAGAAAAAATATTAGGAAAGCTTGAAATTGTTGTTTTAGTCTAACATGTTACATATTTTTCTGTCGTTATATATAACATGTTGTATAATTCTTTGTTATTTTTATTGTGAAGTTTTTTATTATTTGTTCTTGTTTATGTTTTTAATTTTATTTTCTCCTTATTGACACTTTTGAAATCACACAAGTATATGCGGTCAATATACAAGTGATAAATAATTTAAGAATAAAGGTTGTCGAACCCAGAAAAATTATCACAATTTTTACCTTTAATTACTAGTTCGTTAACAAAATTAATAAAAGAGTTTTTTTTTTTAATAAATGCAAATAAAAGACAAAAAATAATTAAATGTGAATTAAAATATGATTGCAAGAAGTATGTGATCATGAATTTATTCTCACTATTAACCTACAATTTAATCAAATATGTCATAAATAGATATTTAATTTCTTAAAATCTTGAATTACTATTGTAACTCAAAATCATTCTTGAATTCTTAACTTTAAATTTAAAAATTTAGATACATTTAAGACTTCCTATCTTTTCTTAATGTGTATTAAGTTAAAGATAAGCCTATTAACCAACCCTATATTATGAACAATCTAAATATACACTTACTAAATTTAATTTACTATTTGCTTTAAGATCTAAAAAGATCATAACTAAACTATACAAGAATATAACAATCGTTTAACTTACAATATCTACAAGATACTACTTCGAATAATAATATTAGCTATTACGTACTAATATATTAAACTAGATGTAAATATATTCATGAAATAAATGAATTGATCACTTTAATTCATATATACATATTCATAACATTTAAACATAGAATTGAACATATCAAGAATTAAGAAATAAAATTAAAAGTTTATCATGACATTAATTTAATTAAATCATAGTCTAGAGCTTATAATTACCCACAATCACATAAAATATTAAGCTAGCTTTAAAAATATTAAAATTTAATAGATAAAATAAATAATATATCATAAATAAAAAAAAGAGTAGAAAAAGAATTTAATTTTTCAAAATTATTGAAACTAAAAGAATCAATAAAATCAATTTTTAATATATTTTTTAGTCTTTTTTTTTTAGAATCTTTAATGGCACAATAATTAATTTATTTTTTGATTGATTGATTTTATGTTATTATATTATTTCACCGCTAATCTCTTTTTTCTTTGTGCCTTTTCGCCTCCTTCTCATATATGCCGCCTCTGTCTGCTTTTATGTTATATATTTGAGCTTTCAAGACAAAAATAGCATAAATTTTGATTACAAATTAATATTTTTATAATTAATAAAATCAATAATAAAATTGTACATTTTTGTTATCTATAATTTATGTAAATTATATTAATACTTTTTAAGTCTAACAAATAATTATAAATAAACTAGAAAACAGATCTGCCGCCCTATTATGCTTTTACCATCGCCCTTTTTTACGTGATATATAGAATTAACAGAATCAGCATATAAAAAGATTGATTTTTATACGATACTGCCTCGCAACAAAATATTGATTTTGTAAACAGGAAGAAAATTAGATTCTACAATTCTTGTAGGAATTATAATCCAAAATCTGAAAGAGACATCTTCAAATAGCATGAATTCTGTGTAAATTCATTTACATAGTATGTAATAGAGTGTACATAGTCTGTAAACCCTGTTACATACTCTATTACAGAGTTTACATACAACAGGTAATAGTTTACATAGTATGTAAACGAGTTTACATAGTATGTAAATCAATTTACATAGTATGTAAATCAGTTTACATACTATGTAAACTGTGTTACATACTATGTAAATCAGTTTACATAGTATTTAAATCCAGTTTATATACTATGTAAATCAGTTTACATACTATGTAAATTGATTTATATACAACAAGTAATGATTTCAATAGAGTGCACATAAGAAACAAAAAAGAAAAAGTTAAGCATATACATAAAAACATCAAACTAAAAAGAAGTCTCTAACTAAAGAAATTAAACAGCAACAAAGTTTAAGATAACTAAAAGAATGTTTTGAGAAACCAAGTTATACCACAATCAATGTTGTTCTAAATACTAGATGGATAATCTCACTTGCAAAATATAAAAATAGAATAATGTCCAAGTAGTCAAAGCACAAGCTCTAAGATTGTCATAACTGGTGATGCATATAGAAAATAAATTCAAATAGTCATGAAAGAAGAAAATATTACATATGTTCTTGATCTAAGTCAAACTAACATAACATAAGATATCAAATACAATCTAAATAACATAAAAGCTGTAATTTTCAGTCGAATGCATTTTGGAGCAGAAGGATTCTGTACAAGTATATAAGAAATTTGAGTATGTAACACAATTTACATAGTATGTAAACAGTTTATATAGTATGTAACACAATTTACATACTTGTATGTATACTCTGTTTTGCCTAGCAAAAACAGAGTATAATCAATTCCTTCCAAATTGTTAATGCCCAATATGATTTACAGCAAAAAATTAAACAACTGTCTGCACCAAGAAGTATTCATATGATTTACAAAAGAATGATTTTTTTTTTCCAGATTGTCAAATAAATAAATTTAAATGCCTTGGTGAAAATGAAAATTGTGTCACTGATAGAAAAATTATTAACACAATTTTCAATCCATTAGTAAACGATTCTTCATAATTTTAAGATAAAAACTAAACATTTCTTGGATAAACTCTTTGTACATCATTGACTTTAAATTTCTCAGAATAATGATCATATATATTATATAACATACAAAAGAACTAGAACTAATTGCCGGCAATGACGAAAACTGAGAAAGCAAAGAGAGAAGGAGATGGGAGATGGTGATTGTATTGGAGTTTATGAAATCTTTTCAAATATAGAATACATGAAGAATTGAATTAATAAAAAAGGACAAAAATGTAAATTTATTATATTAAAACGCTGTTGCATATAGGGGTGGACAAAAACCGAACAAACTTGTTCAACCCGTTCAAACCAACCCAAATTGTGTGGGTTGGATTGGATTTTACGAGTCAATGGGTTAGTTCAGTTCCAAAATTGGCCAACCCGAACCATTGTGGCCAGAAATGGGTTGAGATTTTTTTTTTCATGGAACCCAACTCAACCCAACCCGAACTTTTATTAATTAACTTTTAAAGAAATGTATTACCTATGAATTTGAATCAACTTAGGCATGAAATAACTTAGCATTCATATCACTTTACTAAATGCTAATATTGTTATTTTAATGTATAATAATATATTTATAAGTTATGTAATATGTAAGCAAAAATTTAATTTTTTTAGTCTCACATCGATTAAAGAAGAAACTCTCTCTTTAACTTATCTCTATAAAAAAGTCTTCATTACATATATTTTCATAATCCCTTTAATCACCTCTTTTAAAGTTTATGTTTGCATGGGTTATAAGTTTTTTTTTTTTAGATAAACGTCAAATTTATAATTAAAAAATAAATCATTTTTAAAATTTGAAATTTTGGGCCAAACTACCAAACCAACCCAACACGAATATTTTTGGTTTGGGTTGGTTTGGTTTGAAGTGCTTATTGGCTGGTTTCAATCTATGTGTTTTTCAACCCGAAATATTCGGGTTGGTTTCAATTTTTCTCAACCCAACCCAACCCAGCCATTGTCCACCCCAAGTTGCATAACGATTTACGTAAAATTAAACTTGCTGCTTAAATTGTTGCTAGAGTAAGTCATTAAAACTATATATTTACATAAATATAACCTTATAACTTTACAGATGGGTTTGGAAAAGTGGGCTTCTAAATACATCCACAAATCGTCTAAGTCAATCCACCCAAAAATAATTCATAAAAATCTAAAAATAATCCAAAAATTATAAATAAAATATATTTTTTCAAAATTAATAAAATAAATAATTAAAGCACATAAAAATAATATAATAAGCATAAATATAAAGAAATTAATACTTCAAAATATGTATAAAATAACATCTGTCACTTATTTATCATTGTATGTAACATATTACATATAATTTTGATGAATGTTACGTATACATTTATAATTATATGTAACATATGATATACTTATCCAACGAGATCATCAATGCTTTAATAAAATTACTAGAGCTTTAGTAATGTCAATAGTGTAATTAATGAAGCTCCGATCAGTTTACCGATAAAGTTGCTTAAATTTTAATATATTTATTTATTAACCTTAAAATATATTTTAATAATTTGTATGATTTTTATGTAATGAAAACTCATAATTTTAAATATATTTTTATTAATTTTAAAAAATATTAATTTATAATTTAAATATAAACTGTTTAGAACGAAAGCTTTGATATTTAGGTTATGTAGCTTCAATTTGGGCCTACATGGAATGAATTTGAAAGAGCCCACAAATCCAAAGTTATTATCTTTTTTGTCGGTGATTTACTCAAATAACAAACATACAATAAAAAGTGTCAAATTTCTCTAAATAGCACTTTTTTATATTAAAACGGTGAGTTTTAATTAAGTATTAGATACAATTTTTACTAAAATATCTTTTTTATTCATTTCTTTAATTTATAAATATGTAAAGTTATAATATTTTCTAAAAAATTTTGTATATACTTAAGATGATTTTAATTTAATTATTAATTTATATTTATTTTTATATTTTATATTTATGGCACTGTACCAATTTCTTAAAATTCTGTCATTTTACAATATATTTTTATTGTATGTACACCTTATATTTTTGTATGTACAACTTATACTTTTGTATGTACACTTTATATTTTTGTATGTACACCTTACATTTTTGTATGTACACCTTACCTTTAAGTTTCAGCACAAAAATTGTTAATCAGATTCAAGTAATTTTTAACATATCTTTGCTATATAGGTAATTGCGAAGAAGAAGGTGGGCATTTAATTGCGAAGAAAAAGGTGCAGATTAGAGTAAGGACTGTGATTATGGACATTTGTATGTAACCAGTACATACAAATTTATATGTAACCTGTACATTCACATTTTATATGTAACATGTACATACAAATGTATGTAACTTATACATTCACATACCTGTACATATAAAATGTAAATATACAGGTTACATACAAAATAAATGTGTATGTAACCTGTACATACAAAATGTGAATATACAAATTCCATAAGCTGTTCTTCTTCTTCTTCCAGTGGGTGATTGCATACATAGTCAAAAGTTTGAAAACTTAATCAGAATCATAAATAATCAAACTTAATCAGAATCACAAATATTTCGATCCATTTTCAATAAATATACGATAAATTTAATAATTCACAAAAGTTCATCTTTAATCCAATTTATACCAGTTCCTCTATAATTTACTAATATTCCAATTTATATCAATGAATGAACCTTCAGTTACGAAATTTTCGATTTCCTTCTGCGTTGGGTTTGGGGGTTAAAAATGTCACTTGTATTTTGCCAAAATACAGTCGTTTTGCTATATTAGACAAAAAATTAGTTTTCATTATATATATATCATTTCAGGAAATTAAATCCTTTTTTGTTGGGAATTTTTTGTAAAAAATGTATTAATATTATACAGCACTAAGCAAAGATAAATTAAAAATACAAATGCATGTTAAAAAGGTCGGTCAATGTTAGATTTATTTTATAGATCAAACGATAATTCGAATCTGTTAATTAAAGTAGGTTAGTGAAAGTCATAGAGTATCTACAAAGAAGCCCTATATTTTTGTAATAAAATGATGTGATTAATATTATAACGTTATATTTTACACAATAATATTAATCGTACTAATAAAAATATTAAATATTAAAAAAAATGTTAAATATAATAACTATAAGAAATTAATTGATAAAAAAATAAAAAATATATATATACTTTTTAGTATAATAAATTAAAGATTAAAAAAATAATGTAATTATTTTTAAAAAATAATATACTAATAGAGATGATCTTAATGACCTACATAATTAATTTAAGGCAAGAGGGAGATGGATAATGATAATTACTTTAAGTACTCTTAAAACCTTTCATAAAGTGTTAGTTATATGACACGTTTCATTAATTTTATTCCAAGTTATTTTTATGTAAATTTCAATTGAGAAATTATTTATTAGTTTTAGATGGATTATTCTGTCTTATAATTTAACTTTTTTAGGAAAAAAAAATTAAAATTATTTCTTTAAAAAATTATATAAGAATTATGTGCCAACAAATTAACTTTTTTTTTTTTAAAAAAAAAATTGAACTTAATTGTACATTTTAAAAAGCTAAAAACTTAAGATATATTATTTAAAAAAAATGACTAAAATATCATTTTTGTAAATATAAGAGATTTATAAAATATCAAACTTTTTCTTAAGCCACCTCATTAAGGGAAAGTAAGATAAATGCAATTTTTGCGTTCGAATCTACAATCAAAGTAAAGATATAAAGTAAACTATCTCATTTAACATTCCCATGTGAATGTTATCAATTTTTGTATTACCTCTTTCTCAATTGAGCATGCTACATATAAATGTAAGAAAAATTATGCAATTGTTGGTGAACCTTAAAAAAGTGTTTCCCTTCCCAATTTTAAAATGCAAAGACATCACTAATATTAGAACATTTTAAAAAATAAGTAATATAGCTTTTAGCTAAAGAGGAACATTTTTTATCATAAATTTATATTGAACTCAAATTATGTGTCAATTTATGATTGACTCTTCAAAAATTTAATCTATACTAGATATAAAAATTTAAATCATCCTTAATATTTTTTTGAACAAAAATATTTCTATATTTTAAATTAGGGATATTAGTTACCCTTTCAAGACTTTATTATCACATATTCATATTAAATAATAATTATACAATTATCACATTTAATAAAGATTATAATATTATTTTATTTTTTAAATTAATTTCATATTTTTTAAAATATATCGTAAAAATTAACAAATAAAATAATGTTCATGCAAATCATGTTTTTTTAATTAGAATTAATAAATAACAAAATCATACAAACCCTTGCATATAAAAACCAATCAAATCTAAACAAATAATTTATAATTACCACAAATTTGTAATATCTAACATTATTATTGACTAAAAAATTATAATAATTGAGCAAGTAGCTTTAAGAAAAAAAAAAAAAAGAATTAAATACTTGCAATTTTTAGTAGAGAAATGTTATAATTTATGTTAAAAGGTTAAAACTTTTTGCACAAGGATATGCTAAAAATTATAACCCAATTTAAATAGATGCATAGCATTCAATAAATATTTATTTTGGCAATTTGTAGAATACAAAGAAAAGTTGGAGAAAGATGGTAAATATTTTTTAATATTTCTCATTACTTTTTACATACAAATAAAATTAATATTCTAAATAATGTAAATTTAAAACATTAATTATGTTGAATACTCTTTAAAATCAAAAGCATTACTGTATTATCTTCGTAAATACACACCGCAAAAAATAAGCGACTTTATTGTATTTTATAAGAGTATTTAATGATACCTAATGCATTAACAAATTAGTAAAAACAAATAACATCTTAAAGTCGTGTCTTAATACTAAGTTCAAACCCAAATAACGCAATTAAAAATTATAAAACTTGACTTGTCGTAGATATTAACATTAACATTTTTCTCAACAACTAACGATGTGCATGCATACATACAATATAACATACTAATACTCAACTTTGGCCGAATAATCTACAAGTGCCGCAAATCATTTTGGATAGGCATTGCAAGTGCATCAGCAAAAACTTTGCGTATCTCTGGTATGATATGGTGAATCAAATGGTTATACCTGAAATTCATCATCGTGTAAGATTGAAATCTTTTATTTAGTTTTACGGACAAAAGATCAAATATTAACATGCATGCTAAAGGTAGAGTATGAAAAGCTATCGAAATAAACATTGGATACCATGGCTTGGTGCACAATTTGTCAAACTGTGCCAATACGAAGATAATACAAGCCTGCCTTAGTGATGAAGCATTATAAGCCTCTGATAACTCGTATATAAGTGAGATATTTTCAGTGGAAATATCCTTCACAAAGTAAACAAGAAGTCGTCAGCAGTGAGACAAATTATGAAAAACCATCAGAGCTCTCAAAGGAGAGAATAAAAATTAGAAGACTATTTATCAAACTAAGATGCAGCCTACCTGAGAAATGGCATACTCGCAGAGACGTTTCAAGCCATTCAAAAGATACTGATCAGCCGCTCTGAGAAGATCCTGAGCAACTTGTAAACTAACATCTACAGAACCCGTGTAGATGAATCTAGAGCATAAACACAATCAACAATTATCAGAAAGAAGCAAAGGAATTTACCCTTAAAGTGTTCGAAGGGTAAGAAGTTTTACCTCATCATCAACTCAAATATATCCCATCTTATGTTTGGGATCACTATGTCTTTAGCGTTCCTCTCCTGCAAATGATTCATCACACTTTATCAAATATGTTTAAAGGCATATCCAATCATAAATTTAGTGGGGCACAGATACCAAATCCAGAGTTTCTGAAAAGGAAAACAAATCAGAAACTTGGATTTATCCGTTCAGATGAAAGCCTGATTATGACACATGTAGTGACATGTAGCACCAAGCAGTGACATTTTATAAAGTGGGATTTAGAAGAAATTACTCGATAACCACCATCAAACATCGCCCTGAATGCATCAGAAGAAGCCAGCAGACAAATTCTGTGTGCATAAAACCGTTTACCTGATAAAAGAAAACATTTAAAGCAAATAACAGTGTGAGTTAACGATAGAAGCCAAATCACATTAATAACAAGATATTACATTTCCTCATTAAATTATTATTTAAAAAAATTATACACAAGAATAATTCCCACCTTCAACTAAGAATGTGACATCAGCAAGGGTTGGATTGTTTACATATTGCTCACCCAAGTAAACCTGGAAAAAAGGTAAAAATTATATGTTAGAAGATTAATATTAAGCCAAAATAGAACTGCTTTATAATTACTGAAAGCCAAAACACCAAGATCAGTATGACAAATTGAAAGAACCATAAATTTAAAAAACTTCAATTAACAAGTAACACTATGTTATAAAACTTAATTATTGTCAAAAGTCAATCATAGGGAAAAAAAGTATGACAGCTTGACAATAGTTGCAAAATAAATAGCACTCTTTCTGCTGTTTTTGAAGGAAACATGGAGCTAAGCTGTCTAAATAGCTACACTCATCCACCCAATGAAGCCTAAATTGTGTATATACGACATATTCAACCTCTAGAGAGCACTGGCAAGTGTAACAAAAACCTGGGGTGTTGGTGATGCAGGGGCGCCATCAACAGGAGAGAGAGAATTAGCTTTTGTAGCCAAAGTGTGTAAGACCAGGGAACCATCACGCTTTTGTTTCAGGCTAGGAGACTCAAGAAGCCCCAACAGTAACTCTAACCCTGTACGAACAAGTACAGAGAAGAAAAAGTTATAGTCAGGTATAGGCTGCATTCCTTGGTTGATGTAATGTAACACAGTCTGTTGGTTCAACTATATCCACCATAATTAAAAAATAAAGCAATAACTTTAGAATACTGGAAAATATTTACAGCTCCAAATATCTTACCATTGTTGTCAATAAAAATGGTTTTTAGATTTCCATGAGTGCAAAGATGGGCAAGTGCCAAAGCAACATTAATTTGAATCATCTTCTCAGAAGCCCGCATCAAATATAACAAATGGTTTAATACCTGCCAAAAGAAAAATTTAACAAAATTTTAAAAAATAAATTATCCAAAACTAAGTAGCTTATACTATATGGATCAAAAATCAAAATTCAAGTATTGTCCAGCCAAAAAGACCAAATGACATAGGAGGAAACTTACTCGACCATGAATCTTTTCCTCTAATCTTATCAGTGTCTTAGCCACACAATCTTTAGTTTGCTGCAAAATTTGCACATCAAAACATGCACAAAGTTACAAACCAGTAGAGATTACAGATCAATTTTTAAAGGCTACAAATTACAAATAAAACCAATTAGAGATCAATACTTGGGCTATGAATTCCCCATCTTTGAGTTTTTGAATGGCTCCAGCCTTAATAAGTTCTGCAACATTATCCTAGAGAGAATATCCAAATTAGTGTCATTTTTCAATTGTACTAAAATCAAATTGCTATTAATTGAGTATCAAATTATTAATAAAAGAGCAACAGATGTATAATGGATGTTAAATTAGAAACTTTACCTCATTATCTGCTAGACCATATAGAGCAAAGGCAGCATTATGTTGCAACGATCCATTTTTTGAATCAATAAGAGCTAATAAAGGTAGTATACCACCCTCTTGGGCAATGCCAGCTTGGTTGTGGGTATCCTAAAGAATGGAATATTTAGCAAGTGTTAAATAAAAGATAAGAAAAATCAAATCAAATTATTAAGCAACAAAACATGGTTAGGAAAAATTAAAAGGCCAAAATACATGACAGAATAAGAAGCTTGTCCACCCAAAAATGACACATTTTAAGGCAATTACCAAATCTGCAATAACAAGAATCCTATGGTCAGGGTAATCTTCTCTTTGTTTGGAAGTATATGAGAGTGCCAAAATAAACAAAATCTTCAGAGCATGCTGAACAAGTAATGTCAATGGTTGTTGAAGGAAATTTAAATTATAGAGGGAAGGAGACAAGCAATAATGTGATTATAAAAGATTCATCACAATGCCACAACAAATGTATAAAGAAGATAGAGGATCAATGACATCATACTTGTGCCAACCTCCCTAGTGCAAAAGTTGACATCTCAGCAAGCTGCACATCAGGAGATTGAAGCATCTCAATTAGTGGGTGTACAGCTCCCCTTTGAGCAATATGCATCTGCATAGACCTCTCCAATGTTAAAATTTATAGTATTAATGAAAACTATGTCCTATTGAAATAATGGTGTTCCTTTCTAGGGAAAAAAAAAAAAAAAGTAGGTTCTTTATCAACATTATTATACTAAGTGAACCTTGCAGTCTGAATCAGCTGCAGCAAATTGACCAAGTAACAGAGCAGCTTCTCTCTGGCTCTCTGAACAGGGAGATCTATCATTGGCAGTCAAAGCAACAACAATAAGGTTAAATTTATTTCAAATAATTTTATACTAAAAAAAAATTGTTGTGAAATTATCAAATAGATAATCATCTATCTTAAAGAAAACGAAAATGACTAATAAAATAAAAAGTTCAGCATTACCTGAGTAGTTGAATAACAGGTTGTAAAGCACCAGCTTGGAGAACTTCTTTCTTTATGTTTGGGGATGAGTGAACTAGATTACCTATAACACCAACCTGCCAAGCAACATGAATATGGCTAGTGTGTAGATAGGAGGAAAAGTAGACCTTTAAACATAATGATAAAACAAAATGCAATACGATAGATCAGTCATTGGAACATACTGCTTCGTAATGTATAGCAGCATCCTCATATTGAAGCATTAGTATAAGGGTAGGTAAAGCATTGCATTCTAAGATCTGCAACTTGACAATTCAACAATTTAAGTAAAATCAACAAAAAACAGAAGACAAATGTCAGAAACACTTAAAATTCATTCCACCTGATTCTTGTTGTCATCATTTTTGAATGCGAGGGTTCGTAAGGCACCAGCTGCTGCTCTTTGTACCTTTGCATCAGAGAACTCAAGCATTAAAACAAGTGGAGGAATACCACCTTCAACCCTGAAAACAAAATCAAGTTTAACAATTGAGAACTAGAGGTAGCAATTTCTTACGCATATAAACGATACAAATACAACACAATTGCCAACCCTATTGAGAATATAGCTTTTGCAAACTCAGGCAAGCAGAAACACACCTAACAAGAGTTTTAATTCTACTATTTTCATGAGCAAGGTTAGTAATTGCATCAGCTGCTCTTCTGATAAGACCATTGACTGCTCGAGCATTGCAACCATTATTGTGCCTCTTTAGAAGATCCACTAGATGTGATAATGCTCCAGCATCAACTATAAGGTCTTGATACTCTGACTGTTTAGTAGTAAAGGAAAACAGATAATTCATGGGTTAATGACCTGTTGAAAAATAAAGTATCTAAACTGAGCAAAAAAAATTTGGTTATCAATATTAATGTCTTTCAACAATTCTTTGGTCACGTATGATAGGGAGAAACAACATCACCCATTCCAAATGCTCCAGATGTTTAATTTGTAATGTTTCAATATCATTACATATGCAAAAAGCGAGAGCTACTAAACTCAATTCTAAGAATAACAACTTTAAGTACTACACCTCTTAGACAAAAATAAAAAGCTATTTTACCAAGACAATATCACAATTTCAAAAGAACAATTCATGAAACTAAGTCAAAAATAAGGAAACAAATCACCTTAACGGCAAGAAGCCCAAGCACAGAAGCACTTCCTTTCTCTACTTCATACTCAAAATGAATCGTACCACCATCAACCTCACTTGCCAGTGAAGATGATTGCAAATATTTTACGAGAGCAGGCACTGCTCCACATTCAACTATCAAATCCACAATTTCCTCTGCAGAAACACTTCCGAATAATTATTCAAATTTTCCGAAACAAATAACACACAATTTTAACAACTCCAAAACCTATAGCGTCCAGATGAATAACATTACAGAAATAGAAAGGGAAAAAAAACAAACGATTGGAGAACAACAAAAGCAAATAGTCTAATGAATTAACACATAAAAAACAATTTTATCGTAAATTTTTACCATCCTTAGCGAGGTCACAAAGAGCGTGAGTAGCTCGTTTAGCAGCAGCGCGATCGGATTCGGAAGAAGAGAAGGTTGACTCGAGGACACGGACATGAGCGGCAACCTCAGCTGGCAGATCTCGATGAGCTTCATCAGGATCTAGAATCGGAACCTTGCGATGAGATTGCTGTTGTTCGTGTTCGTCTTGTGATTGGAGTTCTAGATCTAGCTTTCTCTTCAAGCTTCTTCTGGCTGTGAACGATGGATTCTCCTGATGATCCATAGTCGCCGTAAAACGAAGGAGTATTGGTGGTTTAGAAAAATAGGGAAATAAAATCTGTTGGTTTGTTTATGAGGGGAGGTTCTGATTGTGATACATAAAGCCATTGTTGGATCTTGTTGCCGCCTTTAATTTCGTTAGTTTACTTTCCCGCCTGTTGAATTTATGAATTGGATTGCGAGGCGCTGCGCGTTTTGCCGAATTTTGAATTTCGAGCTATATATAAAAGAAACATTACTTTAAGAGGTGACCTAGAAAACGAGCCAATATAATGCCCACTAGTCTGCTTTGTGCATGGGCTTTGGGCTTCTATTTTAATATGGCACCACTAAATCATTTTTAAGTTAAAATATATTATTTATTCTTAAATTTATGTTTAAGCCTTTTAATTTTTAAATTTTATAATTTAATTTCTAAATTTTAAAATTTTATAAATAAATTTCTAAATTTTTAAATCTTAAAATTTAGTTCCTAAACTTTTAATAATTCATAATCCTGAAATTTTGATTCAAAAATATGTATTTTAATATCTAAGATAATGACTTATGTGTAAATTTTTAAAATTAGGAGACTAAATTGTAAATTTAAACATTTATGGACTTATGTGTAAAATTTTAAAATTTAGAGATTAAATTATAAAATTTAAAATTTTGAAAATTAAGTGTAAATTTAATTAAAATTTATGGAATAATAGACTAGTTAAGCTATCATTTTATGAAGAAGTGATACTAGAGTGCTACTAAATTTACCGACATTTCTTTTAAGTTAACCCACCTAACAAGTAACAAAATATAAAATACAACGAATGCTGCCTAATTTAACAAATGAAATTTGTGCATGTCTTTGTAAACAGTCCTAGTGATTTTCAGGAAATTTCTTCAAAATTACTCACCCAAATTCATTGACGAAACAGCTCAAAACCACTCGTTATATTCCCTTTTCATTTTGAATTTATGTTCACAATTCTGCAACTTATGAACCGATTTTCAAGCATGTTGCATTACTCTGTTTTTTATATGGAAAAACATGAGTAGCTGTAGTGTCATCTTTTTTATTTTTAGACAAAACACAATTTTAATTGATTGGTAAGTCATGGAAAATGTTGAGTATATATTCAATTTAATTAATTAATTTTAATAAATAAATAAAAACTGTTAAAGCATGAAAGCCAAGAGAAGTGGTTATAATTGTATAAAAATATTGACATCTCAATATGTAATGGTGATACATAAAATTAAACACTTAAGTTGTGATAGATTAATTAGTTCCTTATGATTGGGCCATTTTTGGTAGTTATTCTAAATATTCCTTCAACTTCAAGTGTGGCTTATTGTCAATAAACTCAAGAATACAATACAAATTCAAACTAAATCCGACCTTCATTGATCTAATTAGATTTGATAGAACAAACCACGAGTTTATATGGTACCAGATTATTTATGATTAGAGAAATTAGGCATGAGCTTGATGGTTATAAACTTATAATGAGTATCAGTATACTGTGCAAATTAAAAAGCAAATACGCCTTTAATATAAGAAAAGTGAAACTGTAACAAACAAACAAAAATTATAAACAAACATGTCATTAACGGGATGGTACTTTTTTTTTTTAAATAAAGGTTATAGTTAGCAGTTTTTAGTGAGTGTATCGGGACATCCCAACTAAGTTGGCACCTCCTTAGCACCTTCTTCATGAAACTGCTCAACTATTAATATTATTAAATAACAATAAAATTTAAATTACAAATAAATATTCTCAACAGAACCTGTAATTAGGTTTGTTGTTAGCATCTGAATGGATAAAAGAGGTAGCGAAAGATGGGGCATTCTACCACCAAGTCGCTGTACATAAACTAGGAGCCCTAGAAGCTAAACTATCAGCTGCAACATTACCCTCCTTGTAAATATGTGAGCAGTGGAACTCCATGTTGGTTATTTTATCTAAACAATCCGCCCAAGCAGAATACCATCTCCAAGGTACCGAAGAAGATCGAGTATGAAAGAGAGTGACAACATATGTTGAGTCTGATTCCAACCATAGTCGTGAGATGTTTGATCAAATCTTGATAATAGTCTAGGTGATATAAACAAGTATTAGTTTTTCAATTAAAGAATATGAGTTTGAATAATTAACCATTAAATATCAATTAAAAATAGTTATTAAAAAGAAATTGCAATTAAAATAGTTATTATCAGTCGTTTTCCATAGATGCAATTCTTGTCAATTGTCCGATATCCATTTCAAAGAGGAAAATATTTACATCCTGTGAAAAATGCTAGACATTTAGTTGAAATAATCTCAATAAAAATGTGCATAACCTCAAAGTTTGCTAATGAACGTTGCATAGTTTGCCACCAAATATTTAAGAAGATCACAACTTGAATAGTATACAAACTCCATACTACTTCACCACTAAACATACTGTGGGTCAAAAACATGTGTTTGTTTTTTTCATTAATCTCATTCTCACATCTAAAACTCGATTACTTGAGTTATAATTTTGCATCATAAGTGAGTGTGAGCAAAACTTAAAATAAATACATAAATTTGGCCCCAAAAATCTCATTTATTACTCGAAATTCACAACCTCAAACTTTCAATCAATTGTGGCACCAACTCTTTCAAAATTGAATATAAAATTATATTGAAACAACCTAGCCTAAGAAAAGTCTTGATCACTACCAAACCATGGTACTGTATCATTTGATATTTTGTTGTGGTGGGTACTCCGTACTCTTTCGATAAGAGCAATAGATATGAAACAGGTTAATGAAGCTGTCAATGAGCTATAATTGGGCCACACAGCACTTGAGTACCTGTCGTTGAAAGAGTGAAATAAGATGTCCAATGAATCTTTATATAATCTTCTACCTTGTTCTAAAAAATATGATTGATGTCAAATTATGTGTTATAATTTAAAAGTTATATTATAGTACCGTCATAGCTTTCATTTACAACATTTTTTCCCAATAATATGAATCTCAAACCTTTAATATTAGATCGAAAGTACGATAGTTCAGTTGATATCGCAATTGAGCTACATGTACGAGCATTTATATTAGCGGAGGTAAAAATGCTTTATATATGCATAAATATCATTCGACGACCAGCCTCTGGTGCTAATTATATAAAGACTATGTATTATTTACATTAGTTCATATGTATACCATTAACATAAATATTAAAATTAATTATTTTAAAATTAAATTTCTATGTACAACACATGCATGTAAATTTTTTTCCCCTCTTTCAAATAACTACTAATTAAAGAAAATAGGTAAGTAACAAAAAACAAATAAGCTTGAGGCGTTGAATTTGTTGAAATGGCTTGTCGGCGGTATGTTAAAAAACAAGATCTACATGCAGATTAAACTGACAATCAGTGAATAAATCACTATATACAAATAAGTGAAGAAGCTTCAAGTGGGGTTCCCAAGCAAGAGACATGGCCTTTTCCTCAAGATTCTCTTGCACGTACGGCGCATTTGCAGCCTTTTTTAACTGCTTAATAGTCTCTCGTTTCGTCGTCCTTATTAATCTCACACCTTTCTCCAACACATGAATGACAAATTAGTCAATCTCATTGATCGATGCTTTTCATTGCCAGCTCGCCTGTTATATAGAACAAAGCTAGTTATAAGATTATATAACTCTGACTAAATAATTTCAATATAATAATAAAAGAGTATTGTGATATTGATACAATTATTTTTTATTAATGATAATTTTATCTACATAAGGGACAATAATGTGTATCATATAGACCAAAGCCTAGCAGGTTGGCACGTGATACAACATACGTTCCATCATCCATGACCATATTATTAGATAGATACACTATAGTATTAACGTGGTATTATATATAAAATGTACGGTGGTTGCTCAAATGAAAGAAATATCGGTGAATTAAAAATAATTTAAGTGGCAATAAATTAATACCTGTGAAAACAAAATGAAATGAGATCCCACGAGTGAATTATGAGTGTAATTCAAGAACTGGCAATAAATATTGATTATCTAAGCTGCAAGTTAATTCACATCTGTAAATGTTAAAACATGTAAATAAAAATTTAAGGGTTCTCTATGTTTGAATTTTGCAATATAATTTAATAAAATTAATTTAGATATGTCTTAACATACATGATACATAATTGGATCATAATTACACTATTAATACTCTTCTAAGTAATATATATCTTTCGGTTAGAGCTGCATCTACAATTTCTCTAAATTTATTCTATAGCTTATGTATACGTTTAAAGCTTCAAGGATAAGGATTAGGATCCAATGGATAGCAGCTAAACTAAGTTTTGCTGGGTGGGGGCCCCAACCAAATCTTATTCTCCTATAGCTATACCCTATAGATAGAATCTTAATACTGTTTAAGTGAAGTAGAAGTCTGGACTATCTAGCCATCAATCCAATTAACACCTTTAACGCACTGGGAAAATAGCTAGCGGAGGCTGCCACTAGTTACAAAGCTCCAATATATCTACTTGAGTCTTATATGGATATACTGGAAGGGATGCTCCTAGGTGTGTGTAGGGATTTTTTGTGCTTGTTTGCGAGTCATATTGGTTTTTTAAAGGGGCACTAAATTCATTTTTTTAATTAATAAAAAAAATACATTTAAATAAAATTCAAACTTAAATTCTTAATAAATTAATCGAGAATCTTACTATCAAAATTATAAAAAATTCGCAAATTCTTATGAGTTATATGACTATAAGTCAAATCAAGACATGACTTTATTTTTGTAATTTATTCTAAGAGATCATAAGCAAAGGTAAATTTAGAAATTTTATTTAGAAGGCATCATATAAATAGTAAAAATTTAATTATTTTTTAATGTTATTAATTTATATTTAAAAATTATTATATGTATCTTATTTAAATATAAATATGTTAAAATTATAAAAAATTTAGTAGTTTTTTGGGTTATAAAATATTAAAAATGCAACTTCAAAAAAAGTACATATTAATTTTATACATCAATAACTTTATAAATATTATACATAAAATAAAATACAAGCTATTAAAAGTTAGGAGTGTAGAAAGCCTCAGCTGAGCCCTGTATAGTTCTACCGGTCATTTCTTTGATTTAATCACACTTCATTAATAAATTAAGAAAATCAATGAATTGAATAAATGAAAAGGCTAGTAAATTGTCACATCACAAATTAAATAATTCAGAGTGAACTATATGTATTTTGATTTTTGACAAATTTTAACCTTACGTTAAAATATGCAAGTTTTAATGCCTAGCATAGAGTGCAAAATTTGTCTTTAAAAAATAAAGACATCAATTTGTGCAGTGAAAGTAGACTCCTACTAATAAAATTCATAAATACTTCTTGCAAACAATTTCTATCGGGACCCCAATGACATTACATCTTTGTATTTATTATTTACTTTTTCTTTCTTTTTTTTTTTCAAAAATTATGGATAGAGCCGGTAGATTAGGTACTAAATTTAACCGGAACAAAGAGCATGGTTCAATAAAATTGGTGGACATTTTGCTTGGATTAATTTGAATATTATTGACATGTTTTTGATGTCATATACAAAGAAATCTAACAAATTGAATAATTTTTTTTAATGGTCTTAAGATTAAAAAGTGAGAAAAAGATTGAGAATAATAAAACAAGTTAATCTTATTAAAATTTTGTAACAAAATCATGATAAAAATTTGTGTTAAAAAAATTAAACATTTGTGATTAACAATATTTTATACGAATACCAAATGGAACCTAGCCTAAATATATATATATATATTTTTTTTACATAATGAACTGAACCTAAAGCTTAAATAAAGATGAAAAATGCTAAAATTATATAATTTTATATTTAAATCACTTGTATTGTCGCACTAAATTATTTTAAAATATTTATAAATTGTATTTTTTTTAAATAATTTTATTACAAGCCTAGATATAAATAATTTAAATATAAAAGTGACATGTATTAACATTTCTTATAAGCACAAACGAGAATCAAGAAGATAATGAACGACTGTTTGTATAGCATCTGTGACAAGTGTAAATAATTTCCTTTAGAATCATAAACTTGGTATAACACAACGAAATAACCAAACATCTATGCATAGAATTCAGGTAGGTCACTTCAAATTCAGAGTACGCATTAATTTCTACAAGTTTTCTTCAGCAATCTCAAGAAATCCTTTGGACTGAACTTAAATTATCGAAAAATTATTTATTATTCCTACCTATATAATACTTCATACTAATAAAATTTAAAGTTAATACAAATATTTTTTTAAAAAATATATAATAAATGGTAAAAAAAACTAATATAATTAGTGCAGAATATACTTTAAAAATAATAAGTAATACCTTTTTCTTGAGATACCTTTGGTTAGTTATATATGAGTAATTTGGCTTTCTCATTCCACTCTTAACCTTTTTTTCTCATCAAAAATTAAGTTTCATTATATTTCATTTCAAGAAAAAAAGAAGTATAAATTGTTCAAAATATTGCATCCTCTGCTGACATTAAGGTTGGTAATTGCCTAAAATTTTATGGATTTTAGTCTCAATCTCGATTATTTGATCACAATTATAAACCCAATCTTGATCTCTTTTCTTATGTTCTCAATAACCAAACTAATTTTATTGGGCTAACAGTTAATTCCTTTGGTAAAAATTCAGCTTCTATGGCTCTCTTACTAGGAAAATTTAGGATATCTTTTAGTGATTTTTATCTTTTTTAAAATTTCACGATATTATTGTAAAATTTGTCGTATTATGGGGGGGGGGGGGGGGGGAATAGGGGGGGAATATATATATATATATATTTAATTGTAATTGTAGACATATCTCCTCGAAACTCTACCGACAGTTTCTGAAAATATCAAATAGAGTAATGCTAACCTTATATTTATATAATAATTAAAAAAAAGTGTGAACTTTTAGGTCCTAAGTTGACAAAAGCAAACAAGTCTCTGACAATATACCAATCAACGTGTTGTGGATTTTAGCAACTACTTCTAAAATCAGTATATATAACCAAATTGATAAAAAAATAAATAAATAAATTTGACTGAGATCGCCTTCTAATTTGAAGTAAATATTTGTGTTCGACCATCATTAATAATCTTCGGTTATTCAGAAAGACATGTTAACAATATTATCGTTCTTTCTAGTAAAATTTTTTATTGATAAAAAAAATATATATATATATCTACAACAATCTTAAAAACACTAATTTAAGTAAAATATTGAATGTTTTTAATTTGTAAAAATAAATTTACACTAGTGCACTTTTATTTACAATTGTGGATATACATGGGTACAGAGAAAAAGTCCCAAAATATGCCCTCACCCATTACTCTGTTTTAAGGTTACAAACTGTTAGGTCGTTTCCACTAGGTCAGCATGCAAACATAGGATTCATTTTCATTATCCAAATTAAATCTTCTTGACCAATGTCACTTGTTGTAAAGGCCTCACAAAGTAACTTAACAAATTTCGGTGGAAAACAAGTGAAACTATTGGCCATTTGAGAAATTGATAAAAGACTTTTAAAAGTCGTATCACAAATTATAACCAATGTTTCAAATAATACTCAAACTCATAATTTCAAAGTTACAAAAAATTACATTAATTACTAGACTAATAGAATAATAGGTAATGAACTTTGTTGGTATTACGTACAAGAAGATCTAACATAATTTGGGGTTCATTTGGAGTTGTTTTTACTTTTGGTGGTGTTTAGTACACTGTAATGAGACATATAATGTAATTGATTCAGCACATTATATTATTTGGTTTGCCTAAACACATGTAATGTAATGTAATCAATTACATGTGGATAAGTAATAAGGATTACACATCCAATAACTCGGAATGGGGATTACATTACTTGTTGGAACAGTAACAGTCCCAACAACGCGTGCGCCAGTTCCAGCCAAAACAACCGTCGCGTCCCGTTCCTGCACTGGCGGCGTCGTCGTCCAGCCGTCTAGCTCGTCGTCCAATCCCTTCCGTCGTCGTCGTCCAGTCCGGCGTCGTCCCATCCAGCGAACCAAACGTCGTCCAACTCTCGTCGCCGTCCAAATCGCGTCCCGTCCAGGTCGCGTCGCCGTCCAACCGTCGTGCGCCAGCCATCGCGAATGCTGTCCAGCTCGCGTTCCTCGCAATTTTGGCTCTCTTTTTTTTTTTTTTTAAATTGTATTTTTTATTAATTATTGTTATAAAATTATATTTTTTCTGAATTTTTTTTTTGAAATTGTATTTTTTTTCCTGAAATTGTATTTTTTTTTATTAATTGTTGTTATGAAATTGTATTTTTTCTGAAATTTTATTTTCTAAAATTGTATTTTTAAAATAATTATATAATTTTTTTTTCTATTCCATTACATTACAGTAATTAAACGAAACACTATAATACTGATTCATTTTTTGATTATAGTGACTAAATCAAACACTGTAATAGTAATACTGATTCATTTACATTACATTCCATTACGATTACGATTACATTCAGCGAACCAAACGTGACTTTTTAGTTGAAAACATTTTAAAAATAATTACAGTATTTTTAAGAATATTTGATTATTCTTGCAAGAAAAATAATGATTTTAAAATAATAAGTAATATTTTATTTTAAAAGAATTAGTTTTAAATGCATACTCTGATTCTAAAATAATTATAAAAATTTCACTCAAAAAAGCTTCTAAATATCTTAAATTAATTTTTTTAACTACTTTTAAAAATTATATTCAAATAGGTCCTTAATTTTGCTGCTGAAAACAGGGCTTGTTTTACTTTTACCACTTGTATTTGGGGTAATTAAATAAATAGGAAAGATTGAGGAGAATGGTCAAGCCTTTAATTTCATCAAGTCTACAAGGTCATTTCATAAGAGAAGGAGTTTCGTACGTGCACTATGCATGTTCGATTTCGATGTAACGAGTAAACAGATGTAAGAAAGAGGAGATATAAACCAGACACATTCGTCGTAATGAAAAGGCAACAGATTAGCCAATCAGACAAGATCTTATCATGAATACATATGAAATTATTCGAGAGCAAGAGCCACACGTGTTGAAGTGAGATCTGCGTACATTTCGGAATGGGGGTGATGCAAATTGGAGTTACTTGTGCTTTTTATCTGTAAGAGTTTAAAACATGAATTTATTTATTTATTTATTTTTAATTTAAGAATAATGAATGCTATCCTCCTAGTTTTTTTATTTATTTTTTATTTATTGAAGTTATCCTCCTAGTTGAGTAGTTTAAAATAGGATAATTTTATCTTTATTAAAATATAAATTTTATAAACGTATTAATTTTATATTTATTTTTAAAGAAAAATTTTATTATTAAATTAAGTGAAATTTACAAGTATTTATAAAATACCTAGTATATTTTTAATAACATATAATAAAAATGCAATTCTAGTAAGAATATATTGAGTTTTTTTTTTTTAAATATGAAAATTTATTTTTTTCTCCTAAAATTGGCAATTTATGATTAAGAGATATTTATTGGTTATTTTTTATGTTTGACATGTATACTCATAACTAATTAAATTATTGTTTATTTGATATTTTATATTAAAATATATTTGATTGATTTAGAATAGTATCGTGTCAATAATACTTCTTAGTTGTTAATAATTTCTCCAATACATCATATTCTAATTTCTAAATTCTGAATTCTAAATGGATGGGTTGATGTTATTTTTTATCAATATTAAAAAAACAAAATATTTATCCTTGTTGTAGTCCTGCAAACAAAAAACAATCATTAAAACCTTGGATTATCACTAGGTGTGATGACCTTTGATGTATAAGCCAATTTGAGTAATGGCGAATGATGAGGATATCAAAGTCTTTCTCTATGATTTAGGGTGAAGAAGTGATGATAAAGAGAATATATGTGTGTTGTATTTATGTGATTATACGATTCAAGTTCTGGTTATGAGTAAATGTAAACAATGTGTATATATATTGAGAAGAAATATATATCTAATAACGATCACTTACTCGTATAGATATATTTAATCTAAAAATTGGAGCTATCTCTCCATAGTTATTAATTTTTAGTTAATAAGAAGATATTTGTTGGATATTTATTTATTTAGTCATTTATCTAATAGTTGAGCTTATCTGCTAATTCAGCACTCATTTGGTTGATCTGTAGGTTGTACTGTTGAGTATGATCAGTAATATTAGTCATTTTACCTCTAATATCAGCACACAAACCTCCTATATATATATTTAATATATTATTTTAAAATAAATTTAATTATATATAATATTTATACTTGTCATTTTAAGAAGAAACCAAAATTTGACTTTTATAATGTGTTTATTTTATTATAATACGTTGTCTATAACTGAAATATATATATATTTGGCATATTATTCATTTCACGATTTTATCATATATGATAATTGACTAAAACTTTGTGATTATGCCATCTACATATCATTACACAAGACAGTTTGGCTAAGGCTCCTACCTTTTGTTTTGAACTGAGGCTTGGTATTGAGATGCGTCATTATTTATTTGTTCTTTTATTTTATCAAATGTTAATAAAAATTTTAATTATAAATTTTGTTGAAAATTAATTTATACTTTTTTTTTCATATTTAATATACTTATTATTATATTTAAAGAAAAAACTTGAGGATTTCTATTTTACATCGTTGATTAATAAAAAGCTAAATTATACCTTAAACTTTGCAGATTTTTTTCGATGCTATTATAATTTGTGCATACTATTTGGACTCAAATTTTCCTCGATGTACTTTGCTTAGTGTATGTCATTTCTAATTATATGCGTGTTATTATTATTATTTTTATATAAAAAAAGCCTTGTTGGGGAAACAATAACCATACTATCTTAGATCTTAAGGAATTGATTGCCAAATTACGCTGGAAACATGACGATTTATAGATAGTTTAACTCATAGGCAATATAAAAAGTATTTTCACATAATTGCGTGCGAAAAAAATCTCAGATTATACCTAGTGCAATATATGAACTTACTTTCTTGTACATAGTGACCAAATTATAACACTAACTCAACCAATTCATTGTAGGTAATTATGTTGCTTATAATATAATGCTACTAGATTGTTGCATATATATGTGTGTGTGTGTGTGTTTTTCATTATAATTAATAATATGCTTGTCTATATGAACTTGTACTTAGAAGCAATTATGAAAATATTTTTAATAATATCTCGATAATATCTATATTTAAGAGGTCTTGATATCAAAATATTGTTTGCGAAGATGTCGATGTCGAGAAAGTATCAATGAAATAATAGTTAATAGTATGAATATTATCGATAAAATGTCAAATAATATCGATAAAATCTCGTTTATGATTAAATTTATTTATTTTTAAAATAACTTACTATTAAATATCTTTATTTAATTATATTCATCAAATAATTATTTTAACCACCTATTTAAAAAAAATAATTTTTTTAATTTATTGATAAACATATTTATATTGATATTTACTAAACTAGACAATTAATTTAAGAAACATATTTATATTGATATTTATAAAGAATTATTTTGATATTTTTGAGGATTTAATTAAAGTTTTTACAATTTTATTTATTTATAATTTTCTTGATTTTTTTCTAATATTTTCGTCGATAACAACAATATCTTTGACATACTCATAAAATTTAATTCTCAATATTTTGATCTATATCAATTATTGCACCATAGAAACTTCACTCTTTTGGGCAAGATCTAAGAAGAATTATTTTAAAGTTCTAAGAAGAGGATTACAAGGCTTTGCCAACATATGAGGCATGGAGCCAACAAGTTCATAGATTGAATTGCTCGCAATACCAATATTAAGTAACTGTCTTTTTCGTGAGTTTCATGTCTCCTACTAATTTATATATATTATTGTCATGTGATAAAACATAAATTATGTGTTACATATATATTTTATTTTATTATCTTCTCTGTCAATAAAAATATTTTCTTTTTGTAAAAAAGAAAACCGTACTTAGAAGCACCTTATAAATGCTAAGGGTCTATATATTAATATGTAACTATATAGTTTCATGAATATTTCAAGCAGTAGGAGTACTTGTTCAGAAAATTTAATTTATTTAGCTGACCCATTTAAGTCATAAGAGTTGATCGTGTCATAAATTCTTCCACCTTCTTTCTAAAGGAAAATGATATTTATTAATGATTTTATCAAGATCTATATGACAAATAATAATTGAAAAGTGTATTATTGAAATCTATTTTATATTTATTGTTTGATATATATTGACTAATTATAAATTTATACATAAATGGTGATACTTATCACTACTTGTTTGAGTAATATTACCTATCATTACTCTTTTCTAATTTTTTGATCAATTAATCGCTTCAAGTTTTGTTCCGGACTAAATTTAGTTGAAAGCTTTAACTTCTAAGGATAGAATAAAGATAATAAAGTATGCTCTTATAATTAATATATACCAACAATACCTTTTGTAACTGTTTTAGCAGAGTGTATGAATTAGTCATTATATTTTCACAATTATGATTTATTACAATTATTATTGAATAAAATTATTATTTCTTGAAATTTAATTATTGTGACAATAATAATTGTAATTATGATAATATCATCGCCTAGTTACAATTATTTCGGATAGCTCATTAATTGTTTCCGATCAAAGCCAAAGACGTTAAAAAAGGATAAGTTATTTGTTGTTTATGAAGTATCTATAAAGTGAATTGGTAATTCATGTGAAATGAAATGTTTTGTTAGTTTTAAGTATTTCTCGAAACATGTTGATCCATAAATAAATAATAAAAGCACGTAAGTACTCTCTCTTTAAAAATTTTGTTTTGCTTCTCTCTTAAGCTAGGTTTAATATGTACATATTTTTCATTTATTGATCAATTTTTTGGTTTTCCCAATAGCATGCTTTACTTTTGGTAGTTGGGGGGTGCCGATTAGTGTACTCTTTCGTGCAGAGTTACCGCTGTTTAGAGGTTCCTCTGCTTTCTGGTGCCTAAAGCTCCCCCTTCTCACTAGTTTGGGTGTTCCTCTATTTTGCAAATTTCAACTGGCACAGGGTTACTTGGTTGTGGCGTTGGGTGATCCGCGGTAGTTCATTGCCATCAATAAGGAGGGTGGATTTTTTAGGTATACTAATTGTCTTGGTGTTGTTATTTTAATGTGTCTTGCTATTTATATTATGTTTTGAAATATGCATGTGATGTTTTGTGTGTTTTCAATGATGTGATAACTAGTTATTTTCGTTGTATAATTTTTGTTATTTTAAAATTGTCATTTTTTTCAATTCATTAAATTAAACATTAAAATGAGCCGTAATATAAAATTCATGGATAGAGCTCATATATATTCGCACACATATATATATTTTTTTTTTGTGTAAAACTGTTTGTGTATCTTAACTGGGAATTTAGAATTATGATATATTTTTTAGAGTGATTATCGTTTGAATTGTAATTAAAATTTATATTTAATAATAGTTTATATTTGTTATAAAAAAATAAAAAATAATAAAAAATTGATTGGTTACATGTTACATACTCCAAAAACAAACAATATATTATACCGAAGTCAATTCATGTTCAATAGCATTTTTTGGGTACTTTAATCTTACACGTCACTAAAAATTTACTTCAAAATAAATGACATCGTATTGTATTTACTCCGATATTGAAGTCAACTATTGAAATAAAAGTTAAAATATGATTTGAATAATGAGCTTATGCATACAATTTTAGATAATAAAATCTAAATTTATGATGAATTACATTTTTATAAATAACGATTAATATTTAAATTATTTAATAATATTTTAAATATTTAAATAATTAATATAAATTATTTAATTAAAAATTTATCAGTGACCGTATTTTTTGGCATTTTAATTACTCATATCGATTAAATAGCAACACGACTATTTCATTAATTTACTACCCAACATATTATATTTGTTAGATGTGAATTTTCATTGCTTTGATTGTGCTTTCATCTACCTAAAGAAATAAAACATAATATCCCAACAGAATTTAGAAGCGGAGATTTAAATATGTGAGTTATTATGGCGGCATAACGGCATAACTTACCCAGAAATTAATAAAACAATGCAGTTACGCGTGTGTTAACAAAGAACGAATCCATATTTAGTACTGATTGTCCTTTGGGATTTTTTCCAATTTAAATAATGAAATAATATTCTAAATATAAATTTAATATAAGTATTTTTTTTTTATAAAAAAAACACAAATATTTAGTATTTGATATAAATAAAAATTAATATTATTTATAAAAAGTATTATCCAGACCAATAAATAAATACTTCAATTTAAATTACGATACTCTTTATCATAAAGTTAGTTTCTTTCCAACACAAGCGCTTCTTCTTTTCTTTCTTTCTTTCTATTTTTTTTAATAAATATTTTTAAATGCATAAAAATAATTTTAAGCATATTTAATTAAAACATTAGATTAATAATTTATTTATTTATTAGCGTTGAAAATTATTATAATTAGAATGTTAAGATAATTATTTTATATTTTTTTATTAATTTAGGAGTCTTGTTTAGAATCATATTATGATTAAAATCTTAGTTTATTATTTTTATAAATATAAATGTAATCCTTCATTATTATAATTAATGAGAATTAGAATATTTTTATTTGACTTTTTGGTTCTCTTATCAACTTACTTTGATTGTCTATTATTTTAGCTTCTACATTTATTCTTTAATCTATTTTATATCTCTATTTACTTCCGTTTTATATTTTAACATGGTATCAGAGCAATGTTCGATCTTGAATATTTTTAATCTATTTTCTATACGTAGTTCTATCTTCTTTCTATCATCTACCATACATATACCCCACTGTTATTACGATCTGCTACAGTTGTTCTACTTCATTCGATTGCTAATACTCCTCATCTTTAGTTCGATTTATTCTAAATGTTGCCGGTTGGTTCTTCTATAGCTCGAGATTTGAAAAGAATTTTATCTTTTTTCTTCGGTTTCGTCATTTAGCAAACTGCTACCACCGTTGTCCATTTTTACCGCTATCGTCGCCGTCGTTCACATCAACCTCACGGCCTCACTACTATTAGTATCAATATCAACCTCGCAACCTTATGGCTGTCATTTTTCAAAAAAATCAACCAGCCCACTGTCGTGCATCGCCATCACCAATTTCAGATCCCACTAGCACTAAAGCACCTTTGAGGTTCAGCGTCAACTATGAAAAATCTATTCTGATTTTTTTCTTATTTCTATTTATGTCTGTTATAATTGTCCAAGTTTAATATATATTATGTTCAACTTGATAGGAGAGTTAAAATATAATATTTATAGTTAGTTTTCTTATTAGAGTTTGAAAACTATTATGATTAGGATATTAGGATAATTATTTTAATATTTTTCTATTAGTTTGGAGTCTTGTTTAGAGTCCTATTAAGATTAAAATTTTTATTTATTATCTCTATAAATATCAATATAATCATTTAGTATTATAATTAATGAGAATTAAAATATTTTTATTTGATTTTTTTTATTTTCTCAATCTATTTTGATTGTCTATTATTTTAGCTTTCACATTCATTCTTTTATCTATTTTATAACTCTATTTTCTTCCACTTTATATTTTAATATATTTGACAATCTTTATAATAAGTGCTTTTAAAAAAATATTATTTGTATTTTAAGAGAAATAAATAATTATTACATTTGGGAGAAGTTTTTTAATGCATACTCTCATTTTTTTTTTTTTTTATATCAAAATACTACTCAAAATTATTTTTAATATTTTTATCTTAAAGACTTAAATATTTATCTTAAAAGTACTTTTAATAAAATAACTTTTTTTTAAACTAGTTTTAAATGAACACATTCATACTGGTGTGAATTTTTTTTTTAAATAATAAATTATACATTAACAATGCTTTATCGTAATAAAATAATATCAAACACCTATCACTTAATTATAAGCAGAATTGAGTAGTATTGAACTTTAAAGTCTTTAACTACATGTATCTTTAACTCCACTGTTTTACGGTTTATTATTAATTAGTCTGTGAGTACTTTTGTACCTAATTTAGCTAACTTATTTTTATTATATTATCGACATTGTGAAGATTCAATTAAAGATTGTTCACTAGTCTTTTTACCCTTTAATGCTTAACAGACACATTCACACTAAGTTACACATTGAAAGTATGTGTTTAATTTTGAAGTTGGGTTTGGTTGGATTTTTTATCAAACTATAGTCATTGAAAAAAATATATATTATCTGTTTTTGGAAAATAAAATCCTATCTGAATTAATTAAAAGTGTTAAATCAATTTAAACCAAACTAAAAAAAAATTAGTTTAGATCAGGTGGGTTGGTTTTTAATTTTTTTATTTTATTATATCTCCTTAAATATTGCCACATGATTTTTTATATGCCTAGCTTTAAAATAATTTTCACTATACACATAATTGATTTTTGTTATTTTTTTTCGCAAGCAATTAAGCAAACAAACATTCAAAATTTTAAAAGATGTATATAAGATCATAATTCATAAACATTCGCAGCCTAACATAAATGTGTTTTTTATAATTATTATTTAGATTTTGAGATTTCTAAACGCATAAATTTCTTAGGCATATATATATATATATATATATATATATAATAATAAATAGATTTTTTTTCTACCATCAAATTTTTTGGTTATTGAGAAATTATTATCAAACTTTGATTTGTTACTTTCATATAATTAAATTTTAAAAGGAATTTTTTTTATTACTTCATACTATTAAACTTTACAAAATGTTACAAAAATATCATCAACGTCAATCATTTAACGGCAAGTTATACTTACTTCGAATATATTTTTATAATATTTGTAAAGTTTTATAGTATGAAAGTAACCAAAAAAAAAAAAAAAGTTTAATATATTTGTAATAGTTGTAAAACTTAATGGTATAAAAGTATTAAATTAAAATTTGATGGTATTTTTTGAATAATTCTAAAAACTCTAGGATAAAAAAAAATATATTTATTCTTTTCTATAATAAAAAAAATTAATTTTCATCTTTCATTAAAAAAAATTAGGAAAATTATCAAAAATAACATTCTTAAAATTTAGAAAAATAGGCTACATTAGACCCCTTTTATTAATCTTATTCTGGACTAACCCCCTATTACTAAACTTCCAAATATACCCCTTTACTCATTATGTCCACCAGCTGCAATTCTTCTTCTTTCTCTCTCTTCCACTCCCACCTTTCTGATACCTCTTTTTATTCCTTTGCTCGCCGATACTGGTCCCTTTACTCTGCGTCTCTTTTCCGTTTCTCTGCGCCACAGATCCCTGCCACCGACTACCGACTGTGCCGCCGGAGGAGGAAGATGGCGGGTGGTTCCCAAGAAGAAGAGGAGCAATTGTGCCGATGCGAGGAAGGTTGTTGTGGTTCGAGAGATGAGGTGGGACTTTTGTAGAGGTACTTGGAAGATCAGTTGATGCTTGTAGGATCTGCCTACGATTGTGGTAACAGCGAAGATTTGGAAGGTGATTTAGGAGTTGATTTTGTTGCTAATCATGCAGCTGATAATGATGATATAAGGATCAATCTTTTAAGCTGATTTATGTTGCTTGTTTGGTTTGAATGATAACTTTTTTTTCGTTTAATTTCTTTTTGTTAAATTATGTACAGAGGTGCTCTGGTTTTCAGTTGGACACATGTCCAACTCTGTTGAGGTGAGTTTGACATACGTCCAACTGAGGGATTATTCTGGGCAGTCTAGTTGGACATATGTCCAACTCGGCTCCGGCGAGTGGGGTTGCCGGCCGGTCAAAATTTGATCAGTTGGACGACTGTCCAACTGAGCTCCGGCGAGTGGACATATGTGTCCTCTAAAATATACTCCTCTGGTTTTCAGTTGGACATGTTGAGGTGAGTTGGACATACGTCCAACTGAGGGGTTATTCTGGGCAGTCTAGTTGGACATGTGTCCAACTCGGCTCCGGTGAGTGAGGTCGCCGGCCGGTCAAAATTTCATCAGTTGGACAGTCGTCCAACTGAGCTCCGGCGAGTGGACATGTGTGTCCTTTAAAATATACTCCTCTGGTTTTCAGTTGGACACATGTCCAACTCTGTTGAGGTGAGTTGGACAGTCGTCCAACTGAGGGGTTATTAAGGGCATTTTTGTCATAATATGTAAAAAAATCAAGTGGAGGGGGTCATATCAAATTTTTAATAAATAGGGGGTCATGACAGCATATAACCCTAAAATTTATAATAACAAAAATAGCACGCAAATAATATTGAACGTCCAATTTGAATGTAAAATATTGAACGAGTCTAAATTATCGTCGTTCAATTCTAATTGGATGAGTGTTCAAAGAAAAATGATATATTAATAATTTTTTTAATTGTAAAAATATAAATAAGAATACTAGTTTTGTTGTTAAAAGTTTTAAGAAATATTATTATTTTTTTTTTAAATTAAGCTCGTGTGCAAATCGGCAAATTTGCATCTTTCGTACGGTTTTTATGAAATAACCACGTAAGCAAATTGGCAACCTAAATTCGGCGCCTAAATTACCCAGCATGATCAGTAGCTTAAAGATATAGAAAGCACTTTAAGTGGATGATGATGACAAAAATTTAAAGTACCCCAATGATTGGTACTGTGGAAACAATATATACAAATATATGATTCTTTAGTTTAGGTATTACTTGGGTTTTAATCAAAAATATAATTATATTATGCTATATCTTTAGTGTATTATTATTATATATATGTTATTACTATCCGATAAAATAGTTAATAAAGAGACAAAAAGTGAATCATTATATTTTATCATAAATTATTTATTATATTAAGACACATAAAATTACATACTAAATAATCATTAATCAAATCATGGGTGTTATATTTAGTGCCTTATCTTAAATTCAATTCTTCATTATTATTTTTTATGTATCAATAAATATAATATCAAGGCATCTTACACACTAAAATAGTTAAAAATGTAAGCAAAGTAACTTAAAAGGTAAAAAAAATTTCTAATTATTTGCCATTCATTAGCACTAAACGTGTAACATAATTTGAAATCCTTCATCATATGAACATTGATCGCTTGAATATTGGGTCCCATCAAATGGCACCAATATTACGTGGTCATCATCAAATGGATCCAGAGTATTACACACAACTTTTTTTCCCCTTCTTTAATTTAATTAAGAAAAGCAATTAATATTGTATCATGATGATCTTTTGGTAAGGACAAAAATATTAAAAGCAATTATTATAAATAATCAAACCAACCACTTCGATACAGAGACTGTACCGTACCTTACCCTGATATGGAGGGGCCAATATTAATCAAATGGGATATCTCAAGCCAACCACCTTGTTAATTAATTAATGAAAACTTTATAACCACTAGATGTTAGAAAAAAAATAAATTAACACAAACTCAAACTCATACAGACTCTCTAATATCAATTTAATATTTTCATATAATATAATATGAAAATATTCGTCTTACTATATAAAAAAAAAAAAAAATCAATATTAGCCTTTATTGGACTTCGTCAATAGATTAATTAAGTAGCTAGAATCTATACTTTACCAAAAGAAGAAACCAGCTTTTTCTATGGTATACATAAAAGCTATGATTAGCTTTGTTGTTGGTTGAGGCCAACCATGGATTTTTTTTTTTTTTTTTTTTATGTCTTACAAGTTTTTTTTAATTATAAATTTAAGGGATGTTAATAAGAAAGTGCGGAGGATAATGAAGCTGGACGATGTTATCGTTTCAGTTAATTTTTTATAAAAAATTAATTATATGTATATTTTTAGTATTAAATAAATATTTTATTTGTAATAATATATTGTATATAATTTTTATGTACATATTTTAAAATATATTAACAATATTTAGTAAATACGTGGATAAAAATGATATAAATTGTAAATAAAATGATTAAATATATATATATTTTCTATGTATTTGGTAACTATTAATAACAAAAATAAAATTGTAGTTATATATTATGTAAATATTTTTCTTAAATGTGATAATCCAAAAAAAAGTTTCAAATATTTAACTTTAAACTCAACATTATAAAAATAAAATATGATAAATTTCATATTAAAACTTTTAAGTTTATGTTTATCATGTTTTATTTCAACTCAAATTTTAACTTTATCTAATATTATATTATTTGATATTTTATTTTAATAATCTTTTAGTATTTATTTAAAAAAAATTATATAAAAAATTTATTATTTTTATTATTATTAGTCAGTCTTATATTGTTTATAAACATATATTTTTAAATATAGTCTCAAGCTTAAAATTCTAAATCATATTTTACTTTTTACATTTTACATTTTCATATGTTTATTTTAGTTTTAACACCTATAAATTTTAGTGTGTTTAATTGAGCTTTCTATTTACTTAGATTTTTTAGTTAATACATTTATTTTATTCTTGAATAATACTAATAATTATTAACTTATTATATTTTTGTTTAATTTTTGTAATAAGTTAATTATAATGTATTAACTTTATATTTTTTGAGCTTTAAGTCTATATCTCTATTATAATATGACATAAAAAATTTAATATTGAATTAAATATAATTTACTATAATATTTACTTTTTTTTAATTTGTATAAAAAAAAAATTTCAACCTTCTAATTTTTTTTTTTCTGGCTCTGCCCCTAACAGGCGGTATGCAGAGGCTATCTATATTCTCGTTTAAATAATTTTGGGATCATGGCGAGATTCCTTATTGAAGGTTTGAGTTTTATTTTTTTATTGGAATCAATAATTCTCTCTAATGAAAAATTTATGATTAATTGTACATTAAATAGTCTAAAACAATATAAAATCTCAATTATATATGTTTATTATGCTATTAATTATAATAAACTCAAAAGTTTGACTATTATTTTATGCATCATAATACTGTGTTTTTACGATTAAAATAATAATTTATGCTAAAAATATTACTTTCAATCGAAGTCATTGAGTTTAACTATAAACTCAAGCAAATATATAATATTTTTTGGAAAAAATTATTAAAAAAAATGGAGATCAAAGAATGGACGGTGCAGGTCAGAGAAGATGACCCCAACCCCACTTTGCTCCCACAACATCATTCCCCATCAATACCAAAATTGACATTTTTTTTCACGAATTCCTCTTATTATAGGGAAAATTAACATCCCAAAAAATGATCATTAATGACAATTAAGAATGATCATTTATGACTAAACAAGATAATAAAATATAAATATAACTTAATCACAATATAACAATATATATAGTATTTGATAAGACATGACAAAAGATGATAATTCGAAAAAAAACCAATAAATTAAAATAAAACTTGTATTTTTATTTTACACTAGCCTAATATAACGCTATATAATACAATCTAAATAAACTCGATGGCCGTGATGCATTACACATGTCTTGTACCTTTTATTACAATTTAATTCTATTACTATTAAAAAATGATCGCATAAGAGCAAATAACTATTTTTTATTATATATTTTTAGTTTTTTTTTATCTTTTTTTTTTTTTTTTTTTTTTTCAATTCTTTAAGTTATAATCTATTCAAATTAAAACAATATTTATTTCATGCGGTTGAAAAAAAATCAAAAAATAAAAATAACTTTATTTTTATGAGGTCACTTTTAATAACAATAATATTAAATTGTACAAAAAAATAAGTATATAATCTAAGTATCATTTTTATAATAAGTATGATACACTGGTGGATTTTTTCTCTTGCAGAAATAACTATACTACTCACCATTTAATTAGATTTAAAACACAAATTTCACACTATAATTCTCCAAATGAAGAATATAACATTGGGCTACACATGCCGGGCAAAAATTTTAAATATTTTTAGAGCTCAAATTTGTATATTTTTTAATGGTTTTAATTGCCGGTATGTTTCAATGAAAACATAAAATAAAATAAAATAGCAGCTATGTTTCTTAGTTAACATTAATGACTTTGTGAAGAGGAAGCTTCAATAAAAGATTAAATGTTTTTAAGGAAATATGTAGTTGACAAGCTATATATTTGAATAAATTTTCTTACTTTGTTAAGCTCCAAGATTAATTATTTAATTGCTTTTTTTTTTTTTATCACTTTAAATATAAAAATATATTATATATAAATTAAATAATGTCAAATGACACAATATAAGATGTTTTAGTCTGCGCATAAGACCTATGGGCTGACCAGTAGGCGCTGAGTTAGTAAATAGGCACAATCACTTGGATAAATGTCCAACAAATAACTAATTGATAACTTCACATAATTATTTGACATAGAGATAATTATGAGAAAATAACTCCGAGAAATAAAATAAGTCTATCACAACATATAAGATTATCAATAGGTAAATCATTTCCCTATATATTCATTTTGCTCATTTCAATTTGCACAACTTTTTTTTTTTTTTGCTAGTGGATTTTACATCCACATTTTTCAAGTCTTGAACTCGAAACCTCCACCATATACAAGGTGGTATCATACCACTAGGTTACAAGAACTTGGCATTCACTTTTCACAACTTATTATCTCACAAATATCACTGAGACACGATCTTTCCTAAATTTCTATTTATCACAAAAAAAGACACTAGTCTTAATCTTTATCACCACCTATCAAACTTATTTAAGTATTGAAAGAATAAAGGCCATCATACTCCTTGATGATTCGAGGTTTTAACGATGTGTTCTTAGGTTTACACAAAAAAAAAAGATACAATCAATCATTAATATTGACAAAAAAAATGACACATATGTTCTGATTTAACCCATTGAACATGCTTAATAGTATATTTTTTAATTTCTTATTTTGCTATTATCTGCGGTTGAAATTAGAGACAATATTTTCTTTTTTCAGCCAAATATGATGAAAGTTGATGACTAGTTATGTTATGGACTATAGGATGCATCAATCAGACATATGCGAAGCACAAGATATCATATGAAACTAGTAGACTTGAAACAATAGCATCGGCAGACTGTGCAGGTTCAGGAAAAACTAAATGACGTTTATATTACAACGTATTAATATCAACGATATTTGAAACTGATTGCAGCACAACTCAATTAGTTTGAGCTGCATGTAAAAGGTGCTGCTACCTCGCAGGATCATAAGGTATGCGGTTCGAATCTCAAGAACCACGTGCCTTTATGTCGAACGAGTAAGAAACAATTTCCCATTAACGTATTATTGGTAATATATCAAAATTTTGGTGGCCTAGGAGATATGGTGCGTCACCCGAGTTTTTTTATTGAAAAAAAAAAAAAAAGGCAATAATACTTGAGGCGGTGGATTAAAAGTTAAAACTCTATTAATAGGAAAAGAAAAATGCTATGAAAGCTTTTTAAATTAGGTCTTTCCTATTATTTAGTCCATTAAATTAGAATAAATTTAGTTTTTTAATTTTATAAAAAAATTAATTAAAGATAAATTATATTATTTTTTTATTAAGTGATTAAATGAGATTAAAACATAAATTTTTAATAATAAAGTCACATTTATTATGAAAATAATTCACAAAAAATTCATTTTTAATATTTATTAATTATCACTGTTTTATTATAATATTTAATTTTTATTAAAAATTAAAATATATATTTAAATAACTTTTTATTTGAATATTATCTGCTGCTATTTTTTAATTAATTTTATATTAAAATTTACTGTTATTTATATTAATAATTTATATTTTAATCACTTGACATATAATAATAATATTTTACTAAAAAAATTATTAAAATAATATAAATTTATCTTAATTAATTCTTTTTATAAAAATTAAAAACTAAATAATATTATTTTTAATCTAAAAATTTAATAACATAAATAACTAAACAACTTTTATAATACTTCATCATAATTTCTATAAAAAAAAAATCAAAAATTATAACTTTATTGAAATTTGAAAGGCTGTTGACTAGAGCTTCACACTTTCGGAATATAAATTTGACGCATGTCTCAAGCTGATGGGAGAAAATTAACATTTTTGAGTTAATATAGACAACTGGCATTTGGCCGCCGAATATATAAATGTACGTCCTTAGTCAACATTCAATTAAAAATATTTATTATCATATATTATACATTTGTGATTTTATAAAATTTATTTATATATATGTAAAAAAATCAAAGTTCGTGCATCAACTATGAGGGGTTTTCAATTGGTCGGGTATGATAAAATAAAATATCCATATCATAATGCCACCGTTTCAACCAAAAAAAAAAAATGTTTTGTCAGATGTAGTTGGAGTGGACCAATCTAAAATGAAAGGATCAACCTATTATTTACTTCTCATTTATACCTTAATAAGTAAAATGTATATAATTTTAATCGTATAATATAATATATTTTTATATAAATTTTTTTTTTTAAAGAAAAAATTATCTATTATTTATATTATTAAAAAAATATATTTTTTTACTTAAAAAAATTAAAAATAAAATTATATATACCCAAAGAGGTTTATATAAGTTTGAGTGACTCAATAGTGACCTCATTGTATGTATGTACTTATATATATATATATATATGTATTACAAAAAAAAACTATAAAAAATCAAATATCACAGCCATCATACTAACTAATTTGAAGCCGCCTAAGCCGAAAGCATCATGTCATGTTAATTTATGACTCTCATTTAGTTATGTAATTTTAGCATCATTGTACATCATAGGTCTGTTATAATTATAATTGATATGTATTTTTTATTAGATATAATTATATAAATGTAATGATATTAATAAATAATATTGTGTCATTTTCTTTATTATTTATTATAAATTTGTAATAAATAGAATTTTTCTTACTATTTAGATTTTTATTTTGGATTTAATTTAAAGGAATGATTGTTATTAAGGAACAAAAAAATGTTAATATTTATAAATATTTAATTAATAATTTTGAAAAATTTCGACAAAACAAAACTTCCTTAATATAGTTATTATTTAAATTTACATGATATTTTATGAAAATTGGATCAATATGATACATTTCTATAATTTTATTTCCATGAAGAAATAATTCCCTTTATCTGGAAACTCAATCAGAGATCCATACTTTGTGGGATATAAATTTTAATTAATGTTGTGAGTTTATTCCAAAATTATTAAGTTTCGCATATCAAACAAACATATCGCACCGTCACATTTTTGTCTTAAACAATGTTAGATAATATTACGAGTAATAATTTGTGTTATTATTGAGGTATAAAATTATAATTAATAAAAATATGTGATCTATATACAATAAATATTAAATACAATATAAATTTTAATAATATATATTTAATAAATATTTGACATACAAGACTAACCTATTTAATATTTAATAATAATAAATAAATTTTTCTTTAATGTATATACATGTCTTAGAATATTAACAAGGGATTCTATGAGTTTAATATAGATTTTATTGATATGATATAATTGTATTGTATTCAGATCCAATGGTATAATTACATAATTTTTTTTCCACAAAAAGTTAAATTATATTTTATTTTAAGTTAAAATAAAATACATAATATAATAAAATATACAATTTTAAAGTTAAAAGTTTATAACATTTTAACTGTTCAAACATAGACAGATGCACAATTAGAGTAAACAAAACCCAAAAAAATAGGAAAACCAAAAAGATTTCACAACAGAACTAAACACCCTTAAGTTTTCCAATTTGAACCTTATGAGATCATTCATGAAAATAATAGTAATCTCTTACAAACGTTTTCACTTGGACTAAAAGAACCTTGAGGTATCCAGTATTGAACAAAATACATAACACACAAGGATGCACAATAGAATGTACAAAGGTGCACAATAGAATGCACAAAAGTACTACGCACATAGCAAATTTTAAAAGTTTGAAGACCATCAATGATAAAGAAAGTCTTAAAATTAGCTAAAAAAAGCACATTATTAAGTCAATTAAAGCTACATAAAACCTAAAATTCACCAAATTTTAACGCAAATCGAACATTGGACAAACACAAGCCATAGCAAAATAGAGGACATGTTAGAGCAGAGCTTTACCATTGTCTGTTCAGATGATCAACTAAGCTCACTGACGACAGCCTGACAAGCTAGTTGTTACTACAAGGCCCAGACGAGTTCATCCATCATTAAAACTGCTAGCCAACCATTGGAGAACCAGACGATGATGCCTAACCATGGAAACAGTAAAGCATTTGCTGGATGACCAAAATGATAACCAATCAGGCGGAACGACCAAAAGCACCAAGACATCCAGAGGAAACCATAGTGCACCCCATGAATCACCGAACGACAAGGACAATAATCGTGCTAGAGCGGCACAGTCTATCTCCTTTTTGCATGTTACTACTTCTAACATCCAATGCACATTTAAAAAAAAACAATTAGGCCAAAATAAAATAAATGTTATAAAGACAAGTTTATCCATCACAAATTTGTAACTTGTCTTAAGTAGTAAAGTGTAATTGAATATTGCAATTGGAGGCATAAAAATGTATTTAATGAGATTATGTTATGTCAATTATGATTATAGTAAATTTTAAGTTTTAAAAAAAACTTGCATACATAGTTCTTGTATGGAAACACTAAGATCACGTTTGGTTCACTGAATGTAATCGTAATCGTAATGAAATATAATGTAAAGGAAACAGTATTACTATTACAGTATTTGGTTTAGCCACTGTAATCAAAAAAAGAATCAGTATTACAGTGTTTGGTTTGACAACTGTAATGAAATGAAAAACACAGTAATATTACATTAATACCCCCATATTCAATTCTTATTTTACTATTATTTCCTAAATCAAATAAAATATATTCTTCAAAATTAAATAATTATTATATAAAATTTTAGAAAATAATTATATAAAATTTTAAACTTGTTAATTAAGAAATTAAGATTTATAATCATAATAAAACCAAAATTTTAATAATATCATACAATGATTATTTATCAAATTCATAAACTCAAATATCATATGACAAATATAAGAAGTGTTCACAAACCTAAAAATACATATAAATATTAAAATCAAAATATATTCATAAACTTAAATATCATATGACAAATATAAGAAGTGTTTACAAACCTAAAAATACATATCCAAGTTAGTATGAACTAGCTACTCCTTTCCCAAATATACTTCATCCAGATTAATACAAAAGGGAAATGACTATTATAACTACAAGTACTAGGAATGGGAAGTAGATAGGAAAATACAAATAAACATAATTGTTATAATCTGTAGAAAATAAGTTTTAAGTTTTGAACATAAAATCTTCATCTTTTTTTCTTGAATTGTCCAAATTTGGATGATGCCTGAAAATCCATCTCCAACCTTTAAAACTTTTCCTTCCTTTCTTGATTCTTCCTCTGTCATTCACTATAATCCTACAAGATCCTCCATGACTATAAAACCCATCTCTCATTAGACCTCCCACAAATTCATGACCAGCTCTCATACTTCCAAAGGTTGGTCCTGCAACTGATTTAGAAGAACTCATTTTCACATTAGAAAAATCTGATTTTGATTCTTTTGAATAGTCAAGCTTCAAGTCAATAAAGCTTGAATCATCCATACCATTGAAATCACTCTCTCTTAGTGAGAAAATCCTTTTACTAACTCCATTAAAACCTCCGTCAACATCCACATATCCAATCTTCTTTAAACCTTTAAAATCAGAACCTAAATGTGTTTCATTTTTATCCCATTTATACCTTAAAGAAACAATAAATTCACTTACACAAAAAAGAATAAATTTAAGAAACCAAATTAAGAAACAAAAAGATCTCGTGAAACAAAGGAAATAAGAATGCCAAAGAATTACCCTCCAATTGCTCCAAGCAAAATTGCATATGATTGTTTTGCTGCATAAAGGATCTCTTCAGGTAAGGGAACACCAGTCAAGTCCAACGCAACTCCACCAATTAGCATCTCTTGAAACCTAAATTCAATTCCTAATCAATTTTTAAATAAATTAACAATCTGCTAAAAGTAGGAAAAATAATTGAGAAAACATGTAAACCAAAAAATTCTAGTACTGAAATTTCAAATTTTACAACATTATAAAAAAACCCACTTCCAGTTGAATCATTTCAACTACATAACTCGTTAAATGTTTGCAGAAATATAAACATGAAATAGAGATATGCTTCATTTTTCTTCCTTCTACCATTTTCCCTCCACTTTTCTTTTCTCGGAAACCAAACAAGTTGGCCATGGGTTAATGCAGACACAATTTAATACACAAATACTCAAAATCATGGAAACAAACAAAGACAACCCAAATTTTTATCATATAAACAAAAATAGAAATATGAAAAATTAACGGCGAGGGAGAAAATCAGACTTGTAACTATGAACACATACCTGAAGAAGAAGAACGGCGCGGAGGAGAATGGCGCCGACTGTTGAACGGAGTTGGACGGAGGAGAACGGCGCACGAAGGCCTGCTCGACAACGGTTTGTTCGAGAAGAGAAAAGAAGAGAGTGAGCGTGAATATCAGCTCACGTAATGTAATTCCCATTCCCTCTTTAACCACATGTAATCCCAATTCCTTAAAGAGATGTAATTGATTACATTACATTACATCTCTTTAAAGAAACCAAACACTGTAATAAACTAAATCAATTACATTCCATATCCTATTACAACCAACCAAACACAACCTAAAGTTTTATTGTGCGACAATAAATGTGAAATAAAAAGTATCCTCAATTTGTGAATTATGAAATTATTTAAAAAAATTAAAAATGGTCATATTTTAAATAAAAAAGTGTTTTGGTGAGAAATCAAATCATTCAAAAACTTAAGCTATTAGCAGAATGACCAACTATATTTTTATTCATTTAATACTTCTTACAAATGTTGACTCTATACACTATGCAAGTCAACTATTTGCAATTCAACAATTATGATCGGTGGATATTGAACACATGATCTTCAACTCTGATATCATGATACAAGTTGTTAGGAAATCAACTCTATCAAAACCTTCAATTATTACAATGAGTGCCAACTATATTTTTATCTTTTTATATGTTAAAAAAATGAATGTTTTATATTAATAAAAAAAATAATTATGAAATATTTTATAAAAACATGAGTGTAAGTTAATCTTTTGGATTTAAATGCTCATTTTACTGTCTTATAACAATAACAATAACAATAACAATAACAATAACGTGTACTTTTTTTTTAGATGAAAAGTTATTGCTATACTAAAATTTGAAAGGAGTAGAAGAAACATTAGAAAGTGGAGTACAATTACTAAAAATAAATACCTTACACAACTCAAATAAAACTTAGTACAAATAGGCTAAACTTGAAAAGACATGTTGGAAATGGGGGAGGTCCCTCAAGCCCTTTCAAGCCTCAAGTTGTATGAAAATTCAAGACACTTTCCAACAAAGTTACTATAAAAGTCAGAGTGCCTCGTTGAAAAGAAAAACTCTTGTATACATAAATACTTTAATAATTTAATTAATTTTATTTTTAATTTTTTTAATAAAAAATATATATATTTATTTTTTTAATACTAAAAAATATATATATTTATTTACGTTGCAAGAAAAATAAAAGCATATTTTTTCATAAAAAATTAAAAATAAAATTTTATGTATAAAAAAAATTATACAATATAAAAATATATATTGAAATAAATTTTCTTATATTTAAAAATAAAAAAATTGAGATAAATTAAAAAAATAAAAAAGAAATAAAAACTTAAAAACTCTACTTATAAAAAATTGACGTCATCCTAGCATAGATAGATATTGATCTTTTACAAATATTATAAGTAATTTGTTGTGAACACGTGTTTTAAACTTCAAAAGTCTGAACACTTACATATATTTAGTTCTTTACCAACAGAAGTTATTAAAAAATTGTAAAAATATCAAAATAAAAAAAGAAAGAAAATGTCAAGAGTGAGGATAGGAGGATTACAAGTCAAATTTATGTTGGACATGTTCGATTAGTAAAAATAAATTAAAGAATAAAATAGGTTTTTTTTATTTTTTTTTTGTTCATTTGAATTTTTAAGCCATAAATTATAATTTTTTTGGCAATATATATTTTGTAGTTGTACTTGATGAAAAATAACAGTTACTAATATACTTTAAAAAAAATCTAACTCATAAATTATAATTTTTTTGCAATATAAAATATGTAATTAGAAACGTAGTCAAAAATTTTGTCAAAAAAAAAAAAAATACTATACAAATTGCAAATAATTTTTTACTCGTAATTAGAACGATAATAGTTCAGTAATATCGAAAGCTCCTTATAGGTGTATAAATATAAGGTAGAAGTTCAATCAAGGTGTGTGATTTATGATATGTTATTTCAATAAAAATTAAGAAAAAATTTAACAATATAAAATGAAAGATCAAATTTATATTTTTGTTAAAGAATAATAGAAAAAATATTTAGACATAAAATTTGTTAAAAAATATATATAAACAAAAAAATATAAAATAGTAGTTATATTGTACTAGAGAATAATATAAAAGTTAAATTAATTTTTTCATAATTTAATTTAGTATTAAAAAAGCTGTTACATGGAATGAAAAATTGAATATAAGAAATGAAGAAAAAACTAAAAAATGATTAGATTTTTTTTTGAAATATAAAAAGTAATATATTATTAAAAAAATGTTATTTTAACCTTAGTCTTTATCAAGCTATAGTTAATGAAAATGATTTCAATTATGATATTTTCTTTAAAGAAATTAAGTATTTTTGTACTCTGTATTTATAGAGAGTAACTCTTATGATTTTAAATGTTGAAGAATTTAAAAATACTAAAAAAATAACTTTTTTTTTTAACAAGAAAAAAATTAAAAGAATATTTAGTAATTGTATTAGTTATTATATATAAAAATATGTGATATAAAATTATATTTTGTATAAACGTTCATAATATTATAAGCAAAAGACACATTTTTAAAAATTGAGAAGAGATACATTCAAATTTTATACCAAAAAAATATTAAAAACACATAAATATTATAAGCACAATATATATATTTAAAAATTAAAAGGGAATATGTGTCCGTTCTAAGATACACGTATGTTTGCGACAAGTAAAAGCGAAATTTGAATAGTATTTATTTTGGTAACATAAGCAAAAGTTTCATTATAGTCTATACCATATGTTTGAGTAAACCATTTTGCTATAAGGCAGGCTTTATACCTAATTCACAAATCCATCAACATTATGTTTCACAGAAAATACCCAGCGACGAGCAACTGCCTTCTTGCCATATAGTGGAGGCACAAGTTGCTAAGTATTATTCTTATGTAATGCCTCTTTCTCTTCCTCCATTGTCTTCCTTCACTTTGAATCACTCAACACATCCTGCACTTTGTTGGATACTGATACAACAGATATTGGCTACTGGATATTTTAATTTTGCATGAATATTTGGTTCATATCTTTTGTCTAGTTGACTCTGATGTGTTAAATTGTGTACTCGCAAGTGTACGAATCACTCGTAGTAAAGTGATAAGCAACTTCCAAGGTCGATCTCTCAAGGAATTGCAGTGGTCTTAAATAACTATCTTCTTAATCTAAATAGAGTTCCAATAAAAAATAAAACACTAATTAAATAGAGTTCTAGTAAAACTAAAACTCTAAGTAACTAGAATCCTAAAGCTAGTAAAACTGTAAAAAGGTGTTTGATTTGTAACGGCAACTAAGTACGAGCAATTAAACGAAAACAAAATTGCAATTTAACAATCAATTCAGATATATTTGAAGATCAATGGAGGATGTATGGACGTTTAGCTTGGTTGACCATGCTTGCATCGAAAAGGTATGGTGAAATAACATGAACGTTCTATATAAACAAAATTACCGGCTTTCCTTTTAATTATGAGACTGTCTGCGGTCGGGGTAAATCTCTTTGTTGATTAACTAATTAACTGCCTTCGGTCGGGATAAATCAAATAGTAATCAAATTATGCGCAAGGAAAAACATGCCAATCAAATTAATGCTATGACTAAGTCACTAAATTGAAGCTTTGATTAAGTGTTTCGGAATAAAGTTAAGGTGACGTTCCTATAACTAAATTCTAAGATCTTTCAACCTAACTACGAATCTCAAATGGGCCCATGATAATTCATAATTAAATATCTAAACATGCTCTTAATCAAAAAGTAATTTGTTTATATTAAATCAATAAAACATACACCATACACAGTTCTAGCAAACATGGCAACACAAACTAAACATCCATAATAAAACTAGCCAGACATGTTCATATTAATATTCATAGACAAATAAAATATGAACATACACTCCAACGAAAGAAGAAGAAAAATAGAATTCTACAACACCAAAGAAAACCTAGATCTAAATACCGCTTATGGATGGGATAGCGTTCTTCTCCAAAAGCTTTATCTTCGATTGTCGACGGCTTCTTTGGATCCTTAGAATGGTTTCTCTTGCTTCGTTTTTGTGTAGCGAAACTCCCAAAGTTGATTGAATGTAGTGTTTGGTCGCAAAATTGTAGTGTGTAAAAAATTGTGTACAAGTTCGAGTTCTGTTGTAAGGGGGGCTCTAAGGAGGTATTTATAGATGTAAGGGTTTACACAAATCCTGATTGCCATAGGAATAGGTGCGCTGCGGCATGCATTTTCCACGCCGCGGCGCAACACAAATTCTAAAAATAATGTAAAAACCCGAGAGCTCCCCGCCGCGACATGAATTTTTCTCGCCGCGGCGCGCGTTGTCTTCAGTTTCTTCACATGTACCCCCTTACATATGTGCTGGCTCGACATGTACGGCTTACATATTTGACTTGTTTTGCCCGTAACTCGTGATCCGAGCGTCGTAAGTGTTCCGTCTTTGCGTGTTTTTATTATTTGACTCATTTGACGCTAAAAACACCTAAAATGCATTAAAACATACCCGTGACTTCGAATGGATAGATTTATGAAAATAATCAAATAAACAATCATAACAAATCTATATTTTAAACAATTAAGCACAATTAATCACGAAATATTAGTGCTTTTCGAGCACTCATCAGACTCCAAGTAGACCTATTTGGTAATACATATTGTTTGACACTAGATCTAATGTTATTAGTACCAGTAGGTGTACACACCTCAAATGAGGGAACTTTAGTTCCAGGGCGCTGTTGATCAAGAGTAGGAGTGATGCCTGAGGGAACCGTTGTGTCTTCATTTTCATTTTCAGTGATCGAAACTTGTGCTTGGATACTTGGAGCACCTACTTCTTCAACTACTCGATTCAATGGGTTAAGAATTTCAACTGGACCTATCAAAATATTAGTAAGTGATTGCGTTACTTCTTAACTTTCTTCTAATTCCTTCCTCTCACCATGATACAATTCTTCAAAATATGAATTCTCTTCTTGAATAGAAATATTAGATGATAAAAAATAGCTCATGTCCTCAAAGAAAGTAACATCTATAATGACATAATATTTTATGGTCGGTGGATGGAAGCACTTATACCCTTTCTAATAACCTTCATAATCAATAAACACACACTTAATTGCTTGGACATTTAACTTAGACCTTTGATTTTTAGGAATATGGACAAAAGCAACACAATCAAAAATACTGGAAAGAATATTATGGAAGGATGACAAGGATACATAAGATGCAAGAATCTTGAATGGTATTTGTCCGTGAATGACACTAGATAAAAAACGATTGATGAGATGGGAGGAAGCTTGTACAGTATCGCTCCAAAGATATTTCAGCATATGAGTACTAAATAGAAGGGCACGAGCCATATCAAGTAAATGACGATTTTTTCTTTCTAACACCCCATTTGTTATGGTGTTTGTGGGTAAGTAGTATGGTGAACAATTTCATCTGTTAGAATTTTTTTTTTGGAAAAATGATTAATATATTCTCCCCCATTGTCAAAACGCAGAATCCTAAAGGTGTTGTTGTATTATGTTTGAATAAGGGTATGAAAAGTTTAAAAAACTGTAAAAACTTCATCTTTGTTTTTAAGAAGAGCAACTCATAACAATCTTGTATAGTTATCAATAAATAACACAAAATACCTCATACTTGATACAGTGGGCTCTCTAGACGGTTTCCAAACATCAAAATGAATTAATTAAAAAGAAATAATACTTTTATTAAAAATACTAGGAGAATTAGTAATACGACGGCCTTTGGCCAAGACACAGGTCTCACAACGTAAAACAGACTCAATTATATCAATAAACAAAGTAAACATGAATTTTTTTATAAGACTAAAAGATGGATGCCCTAGGCGGCGACGCCACAACCAAATTTCACTCAACTTGTTAGAACTCGAAGTCAAAACAGTGTGGGACTGTGCTCTTGGTTTCTCCCCTGCATAGGTCTGATCCAGACGAAACAATCTACCCCTTAAATACCCTGGACCAATTATTTTTAAGGTAAAAAGATCTTAAAAAATTACATATATAGGATAAAAGGTTATAGAACATTTAAACTCAGTATTCAACTGTGGGACATATATTAAGTGATGGGATAAGTCAGGTATATATAAAACATTATGAAGCTATAAAGTTGGAGTAATAAGGACTGACCCTATCCCTAAGACAGGAAAAGCCTCACCATTAACATTCGTAACATAAGACATTGGTGGGGATGATAACTCAGTAAAATAAGATGTATCATAAGTCATATGATTAGACGCACCAGAATCAATAATCCAAATATTAGATTCAACAAAGTAAGAAATGTTTAAGGCCATACCAATCTTACCATGACTAGCTATTGAAGTTGTTGAGATACCTCTACATGTCGCATGATGATCCTGTCCTCCTGTCACTCCAAAGAAATCAAGTTCTTGGACCACTTACATAGTAGCTACTTTCGCTTTAGGATGATAATTCTTCCTTTTTGGTTTCAAGTGTGGGTTCAGTTTCGAACAAGTTTCTCGAATATGCCCAATATCATTGCAATAAGAGCATTGAGAACGAGGGCGATTGGCAAAGCCTGGTAGAGGTCCTTGCTGATGAAGTGGAATTGAGTTCTGCTCTTAGAGAAAAGGTACTTTTGATTTGGCTTAATGGCTAGGCTAGATACTTCAACTTGTGCCTGATTTAGACTTTCTTGCTGAGATTCGTCCTTACGGATGTATGTAAAAGTTGTGGTCAAGCTCGGAGGATTTGGCATTCTGAGCAATTCATCCTTAGCACTATTATGTTTTGCATCAAGTCCTCTCAATAATGCATAAACTCGCTCAAGCTCCTTCTCTTTATGGTACCATATAAAGTCCTCTTAATTTTTAATTTTGCATGGACGCTTCTAATCAATTTCAACCCATACATTCTTTAGCTTGGTAAAAAAAAGAGATACTGGTTTCCTATTCTATTACATGTTGACTGCTTTGTACATTAATTCGTGTACCTATACAAAGTCAGACTCATTAATGTAAAGGTCTCCCAAAGTCTTCCATATGGCTTCAGCTTTACACTCTTCTACCATCTACAGTATATCATCGGTGATGGCTCTAAATAAAATTAACATTACAAGGCCATTATCATCTTCCCACTTGGTATAGGCCTCACATCATTTTCACGAAAGGCCTTGATTGTTTCGGTCACATGTTCCATCATGTGCATTCTATGAAGATAAACAGACATAACCCTTTTTCATGTTTGAAAGTTGGTATCATTAAGTTTGGTACCTTTGAAAGAGTCACCTTCTGAACTCTTGACAGAGACTTCAAACTTTAGAATTGCAGTGATCTTAGGACCCAAATTTTTTCTAGAATCTTTCATTGAAACAGACAATAATAATGTGCAGCATAATTAAAAGTTTTTTTTAGGTGTTGCAACTGGGTCTAAGGGGTGGTGATTAGGCTAGAATGGTGGTTCGGCTTGGCTAGATTTGGCCGCAGATTGGTAAGTTGGATCCAATTGTGAGATTGAGTAGGATAGATGAGGCGGAGCTCTGGTGCGGGGGTCTGGTGCAGCGAGTGGCAATCGGTGGCGACCAAGGCTAATAGCGACGATTACAGAGCTGCGAATATTGGTTGGGATCTTAACATGGATTGCAGACTGTGTGATATGACGAAGTACGATGGCAAAGCAGATCTAGAGGAAGGCGACATTAGGTTGGCTGAGAGTGACGGCGGTGGCAGCAGAGACAACCGCGGCGAGGCCATGAGATGGAGATGGAGATGGAGGTGTTTCTACCTCACGATGATGACGGTGGCCGTGGGGAGTTTATGTCTGTGAGGTGGTCGTGAGGAGGCAGTGATGACGGCGACGATAGTCTGAATGACGAAGCTGGTAAAAAAAAAAAAGACAAAGTCCTTTTCTGCTATAATACCAAGTTAAATATAACGATAATGAAATATATTCTTATTAATTAAGCACCTCATATTGGAGGTATATATCGAAAATTACAAGTATAAAATCTAATTATTTGTAACTTAGATCTCTACTAAATATAAGTATTAATCATAATATAATAGGTAAATATTAATTATAACATATTATATACTAATTATATCACTTATGCTAACAAATACAACGAATTATTACATTTGTTTCATACTAAAAAAAATTTCTTCTTGTTTATACCACTCAATATAATAAGTTTTATTTATATAAAAATATTAGTTTTCGTCTAACGGCATCCCACATTAATAATAAATTTAGAATAACTCATATATAGATATGTGGCATATTTTGAGCAATAATTTGTATATAAATCAAACTTTTAGGATGGCATAAACAGCCAAAAAAAAAAAAAAAAAAAGTCTAACTTAAAAAAAAAATACTAATTTTTCATTTGAAGTGTAACAAAGGCTAAAAAAATGACGCCAAAAAACAACTTAATCACCATTTAATGCGGGGATAAGGCAAACTAGTGGCTGGGTCTATTGACAATTGCCAAGCCAGTGAAGAAAGTACCATTGCTCCCTTTATACACGCAATTTACCTACACAATGTTGAACAGGATAATTCAGTGAATCGTACTAGAAATGATAGCTATAAAAAGTGATTTTGTTTGGTTTTGTTTTTTTTTTTTTTGAAGACTAAAGATTTTAGAAAAAATGAAAATAATATAAGAAAGTTAGTATTATTCAAAAATTGTTTGTTACAGTACACATCTCTTTTCCAACCACTAAGTAGATTTGATTCCTTTTTTCCTGCTCCGTGTTACCATACAATTCTGCTACTTGCTGATTTGCAAAGAGCTCGCAGAAATTACATGCACAAAAGTGGTGGCTGGTTTGTTACATGTTTGTGTATTCTATGACCATTTAAAAAAAAATGTATCAATTTTTATTTTCTTCTCATATTTATTGCACTTAAAATTTTTTATTAATAGTAAAATTAGAATTAAATATCAAAATATTATTAAAATACCACAAATTATAATGAGACAAATAAGTCATTTTTATTTTTGTTATTAAGTAAATTTTCTTTTCTTTTTCCTTTTTTCATTATCTTCTTCTGTCATAGATACTTATTTTTCACACATTGAAACAAGTCAATTTATTTCCTAGCAAAAACTAATTTGATTAGAAAAACAGATTGTCTTAGATTGTTTTGCCTCTGTAAAATCAACAAATTAAATTATTTTAGATTGTTTTATCCTCTAACAAGAATCGATTCAATAACAATGTGCAATCACAAAAATCGATTCAATAACAACGTGCACCAAATTTTTAACGGAGTACTATAGAATAAGCTTTACCTTCATGCACAACAATGGTAAATTATTATTCAGGGGATAAATGGACAACATCTTTATCCAATTTATGCCATATTTAAAATAAATAAATAAATTTTCTAAATTGATCAAAGGATTTTAGTTTAGTACTTATTGGCATGTTTGTTACACCGTACTAAATATCCTGACTATATAATTTATATACAGTCATACATTTGACCGTAAAATTAGACCATATTATACAGTATAAAAATAATATGATTATGTAAAAAATTTGTACGATAAAGTGGTATGGGTCTAAACCGTACTGTACAATCAACTTAGTTTGTCTGAATTTTTAATTATAAAATTATATGTCTTAATTTTTTATTTTATTTCAAATTAAAAATAATATATTTTTTTTATTTTTAAAAATGTAATAAAAATATAAAATAAAATAAAATATTTATTTAAATAAATTTTATAATAAAAAATCCTTTTAAATATAAATTATTTTAGTAAAATATATATAATCAATTTAATCCGACTGTATGATACAGTTTTTTACCAAACACTGTACAAATTAATTATAATATAATTTAGTCTAATACGATTATACTTAATTTATCCAATAGAGTGTACCAAACATACCATATATTGTTTTTAAAATTTTCAATTGAGTACTTTTTGATTAGTAAATACCAAAAATAACCATACAAAAAATTTCATTTTAGTACTGGCATTTAATATTCATAAAAGATTAAACCAAAATTTTTAAAATAATAAAGATAATAAACTATAATCATTTAATAATATAATCAATTTAGGTATCATAAAATACCAATTTAATTTTAATTTTGGTAGATTTTATTTATGAAATGAAACTTATTTTAAGTGCTTCTCAATGAAAAAAGGTTGCTACCTACAATGGAACCAATATAGATGAGAGTACAAATTCAAATATTGTATTAAGTATGAATTGAAATTTTTCTACAAGTAGCTATATGAAAGCACCTATTATCTTATCTTCAAGTTAAAACCATCTGTAGGTCCTTATAGTGCCAACATAATTTATCGACCATTAATTGATGATATGAGATAATATGATTGTTATTTATTCCAGTGAAGCTTTTTCTCTATAAAAAAAATGAAAAAAAAAAAAAAAAAAAATTAGAGTGCTGTGAGGGTTGAGCACTTTTTTGTTTTGTTTTGACGAGGCATAAGTAATGCGGTTTTTTTTTTTCATTCTTTCTTAAAACCTATATCTCTATTACTATTTTAATGAAAACACAATTATTAAATAGACAAGTAAGCATACATTTAAGAGGAAATAATAAAGCAAATAAAATATTTTTTTGAATTTTTTTTTTCAGGAAGTTATTTTTGTAAACAAAAATATTTTACTGTATAATATATGTATCATAATGCGTAATTAGCTTCTTAATAATAACTATCTATTACTTCATTATTCTACGTTATTACTTTATAATCAATAAAAATTAACATATTATTTCATGCATAATATTACTATTTGTTAAAAAGTATTGTCAAGATTATACAAAATTGTATTTATTACCTAAGTTATTTATGTTATGATATGTGGTATAATTATTTTAAAAAATAAAAAAATATGTCATTATTCTTGATAATTTTAATACGTTTTATAATATAATTAATTTGAGTACAAATGTGAGTATAAATTTATGTCTTCATAGTATTACTCATTTTATAAAACAACTTGAAAGAACTCATTTGGTTTTTCAATCATACCCTTTTCTTTGAATAATAATAATACGTCAGTTATTAAATGGAAGATGATGAATTAATTGTAAAATTCCTTACTAGCAAAAAGAAATTATTTTTTTGAAAAGCATAAATATTTAATAAATGATAGGAGGCGTGATTCATTACTCTTGGAGTATACTCCACACCAATTACATTATTTTCTCTCTTTATTAAGCATCAAATGTTTAAGTTTTTTTAAAAAAGTATTTACACTAATTTTTTATTTCATTGATCTAGAATATCAAATCATTAATTACTTTAAAGTAATAAATAATTTCTTAAGTTACAAAGAAAGTAATATGATTATAAAGAAATTACTTTATGAATAACATTTTAAGATAAATATTAATTAAATTGTGTTATATAAATTAATAATTTAAAAAGGATTATTTTTTATTTATTGCTAATAATTTATTATTTTTGCTAGAATCAATGTCCTTTTTATTTAAATTTATTTGTTTAATCAATCAACTTTATTATTTGTCACTGTGCATTTGATCACGGAAAAGCAAAGAAATGGGACACTATTTTTTTCTTATTTAATTAATTATTAAGAGCATGATTGTGTCACACAAGAGCGAGAATGATAAAGTAACTGGACAAGTTATTATTACCATCTATTTTAACTGGGAAGTAGAGACAGTTAACAAGTGAACCGAAGGTTGGTTACAACTTACATGATTAAAAGGAAAATTCATAATTAAAAAAAGAGCGGGGGGGGGGGGGGGGGGGGGGGGGTGGTTAAAACTAACTACCGTCCGTTAGCAAGGGGGCTAACGGCGGATTCTTTGCAGGGACTGGGTGGAAGGCTGGTCTTTCCCGAAGCAACAAGGTGCAGAACAAAATTCTCGATTCTCTGGCCGTTAGTCTCCGTCAGCAACCGCTTGCCGCCAAACGGTAAAGACTCAACGCCTCTCTCTTCCAACACCTTTGCATTAGCCTCATCTTCCTTCGTTCTTTGCCCCACCGTTTCTTCAAAAACCAATGCATTTGCCTGCAAAATTTAATTCAGAACGTCGTTATTCGCTCTGTTAGCATGAATCTAAACAGAGAACAAACGCACATTTACTGTTTCTACACGAAATCCATAAACTTCAGTTTCTTCTATTTTCTCGCGTTTTCTAAGCACCCAATCAAAAAACTCGCCTAGATATTGAAAACAGAGCGAAAAAACAAGAGAAATTAAATATACCTGAATTCTAACGTAGTCTGTACGGTTCCAACAGAAAGCGTTCCCTAACATCTGGTCAATGGTCTCAGAAACTCCGTCAAATACAATGTCAACAACTGAAGAAGTGGAACACTCTCCGTTTTGACGGAACAATTTCCTTTCGCTATGGGGTCCATTTCCGAGCGATAAAATTAACAGATCCTCAACGCCGTTAACGGACGGAAAATCTCGCTTGTTATGCAGGACGTGCGTTACAGCGGCGGCAGTTGGATTGTTCATCACCAGACCACCATCAATGGCGGAGCACGAGGTCTTTCCGTCGACAGAACTCAGGTTAAACGGCTTGAAGAGATTCGGTGTTGCAGAAGAAGCGCGACAAACCTTCCAGAGTTCAAAGTTGAAACTCGGTGACTCAGATGCATCGGCTCGTGAGAAAACGAACGGAGCAGAGCTTTTCAAGTCGAAGCAGGGAACGAGAAGTGGTTTACACGTATCTTTAAGCGTTAAGTCCTTACCATAGTCACTCCTAAACAACTCTTTAACCACCTTGTCCATGCTCTTGCTGGAGTATCTCCGGCGCCGGCTGAAAACTCCACCAAACTTTATCTTAAACAAGTCGGAGTTCTTCTCAGCAATGACGTTCACTGCGTCTCTAGCAGTAAACAGAGGACGACCGGAACCGTCGTCGGCAGCAAGCATGGCGGCGAGAATGGCTCCAATACCGGTTCCGGCGATGAGGTCGAAGAAATCGGCTATTTGAGCGTGTGGATCACCAGTCTTGATTCGGATCTGATCCTCGAGATGGACTAGAGCCGCTCCGGCGACAATGCCTGTAGTTCCACCGCCGTCAATGCTAAGAATCCTAGTCTTCTTAGTGTTTTCACAGTGAGACAGCCATTTCTGCTCCAACTTCGAGAAGATCTCTAGGGTTACTTTACTCAGTTCCATTTTTTCTCTGCTGCTTCTATTTGTATCAATAGACCGAATTTATAGTTCAAAGATATAGATTTTGTGATTGATTGAAGAACAGTGGTGTTACCAGGAAAAAGCGAGAGTGTGTATGTGAGAAGTTAAAGGATTAAAGAAACGAGGGCTTTCAATTTTCACGATTTGTTGCTGAGAGACATTAATGGATGAAATGGCTATATTCTATCTTCTCTCTCAATAGAGCACACTTTGTTCGTGCACTCTCTGTGAGTAGTTGAGAGTTATAGAAACAATGGCGAGGACCGAAAGGGTACACTTGAAGTGGACGTTAGATGTATTTATATACGTGGAATCGTGTCCTTCTTCTTTTTTACTTTTTTTTTTCTTCCTAATTTAGTTTTACTTTTATTGGAATAGGACTGTCCTTGCACGTGCAATTGCGCGTGTTATTATTGGGTTATGGGAAGCGCGAACCCCGGCTTTTTAGCCGGCTCGGCTCTCGCTCGCTCGCGGGCTCTGGTTTACTCTCATTTGACTGACTATTATGATTACTATTTTTTTTATTACTATTTGAAAATATTTGCAAGGCGTTGGTTAGACAAGAAATTAAGGAAGGAGACTGGAAGTCAATAAGAAATAGAGTCTTAATTTCCCACGAATCTTGACATTAAATTATTTGAAAAGAAAAAGATTGAAAATGTGGTATTGCTATTAATTGTATTACAATTAGGGCATGCTTGGTTGTTTTTATCAGATAAAGAAATGGAATATCCATTTCTTTTTCTTTGTTCTTTTACATATTTAGTATTAAGAATTCTTTAGTAATAATAAATTTTTTTTTGGAAAAACAACAAAATTAGTACCCTTTAAACTTGTAATAACAAAACTAGTAACTCTTGTGTCAAATTTATATTTTTACAATTAAAAAAAAAAGATTAATATGTCATTTTTCTTTAAACACCTATTCAATTATAATTGAACGACGACAATTTAGATCCGTTCAATATTTTACGTTCAAATTAAACGTTCAATATTATTGGAGGTGCTAGTTTTGTTACTATAAATTTTAAGACTGTTATTTTTGGTAAATTCCCAAAATTCTTTTGTAAACTTTTTTTATTCTTCTAGAATAATAGATATTACCTTTAAAAAAAAGAGTTAATGCATTTTACTAAAAAAAATTAATAATATATCAATCAATTCTTGAGATGAAGGGTATTTTTGAAAAATTTGTAAACAAGTTATTTTACTAATTTTCCTACAATAATATATTGAGCATGATAATATAAATTTGTTAAACTTATTCCATAATGACATCTGAAAAAATGAAAAAGAATTACGATTCATTTTTTTAGTTTCATATTTCCAAGAATTATTATTCATAATCAATTATTAATTTCAATTTTGTAAACCAAAAATGCCATTAGTGTTGTAAACTTCTTTTGTTATAGTAGATAATCTCTAAAAATATCTATAAACAAAATTCCTCAATGCAGATTAGCTAATTATGGAGACATTTTTTTTGAAATTCTTGTATGATTAAATGTAAAGCTTGGAATATATAATAATAAAATAATTATAAGGCAGTGAGTCACTTAAATTGTGATATATAAATTATTTTACAGGTCAAGTTGTACAAAAATTATTATTGTTTTCTTTATGGGGGTGGAGATGACATTACACACTTCACGTATAAATTTAGGTAGGTCGGATTAGCCCATGTTCAAAACTTCAGCTTCAAATTGAGCTCTAAGTCGAACATTTCATGGTCGTATTGAATTGAGTTTTTCAAATTATATGTTAGCTTGAAGCACAACTCTAATATATTTAGATGTATTAGGGCTTGAATATTTTAAAATTTTGAATTAACTTAAAACAGTGGCTGAATTTAAATAAGACATAAAATTATAAATAAGGTCATAAAATATTCAAAAATATATATTTTTTATAATATTTAAACTTAATTTATATTTGAGGTCGAACTTATAGTAAAAATGTTTGGCTCTAAACTTAGTCATAAAATTATTTGAATAACATTGAGCTGAACTTACTTGAATATAATCAAGCTTTGAATTAGATCAATTCAAGCATGTCATTCGAGCCTTCAACAAGTCAAATTAAATTTACATGCTTATTTATGTCATCCATCTCATGAACCACATTTTTTTATAATTTTAAGATTTTAATATATTTTATTGTGATTTTAATTATTCTTAATTAAAATAACATTTTATTTTACAAAAATAAGTATTTATTTATAGAAATACAATATTACTAAATTAAAAATAATTTTTTTTAATTATTTTTCGACCAACAAAACAAATAATATATTGTTTGGATCGACAAAGTTTATAATCTACCAATCGTTGAGTAGTTCAGTGGTCGGACTCTTGTAGCTAAGCACTGAGTCTCTGTCCTCACACAGCAGGGCATGGATTTTAAGCGAGTAAATAAAAAAATATAAATCACTCACTTTTTAAAAAGAATAAAAAATTAAACAAACTCACCCCTAAGTCGTTAAATTGAAAACTTTTGCAGACATTAGTTAGGAAGACAAAAGTATTTAATTTGATAAAGTTTAAAAGACTACTAGTGTGGTTAAGCTTCGAATATTAATGAAAGATATTTGTAGCTGAAGAGTATGGGTTACAATATTAATCATAATTATATATCAATGTCAATAAGGAGTCTATTTACGTGATCTGATATCTCTCTGTCTCTTTAATCTTTTAGTTTGAAATAAGGCATTTATTGTTGCAGGAATACATGTCTTGAATTAATAGCTCAACAAGAATATTTGGTGGGAATAGGGAGAGAGTCATTTGTTGAGTTTTTATATTAATTGGCTTGAGCATGGACGAGATTTATGAATTGGGCCTTGACTTTGGGTTTGGACCCGGTTGAGTTAAACTTGGGCTATGAATTAGATGACGACTAAAGCTTGCCTCAAACACATTAGCTCAAGCTATAAATAACATGTATAATATTTATCTAATTAAATTAATTTTAAAATAATGTGTTAATTATATATATATATATATATATATATATATATATATTATATAATTATGGGCTCGAAATCAGACATATTGATGGAATTGGGCTTGATTAAGGGTGAACATATGTGTATTGTTTTAGGTTTAAATCAAAAGTAGAATCAATTCAATATAATCAATTTTTTAAAAACAAGAACCAAATTAATCCATAAAATAATCAATCCAAACTGAACTAATTTTTTTTAGTTTGGTTAAAGAAAATTTATTCCTCTTTTTTCGTTAATGAATTTTGTTTATTAATTTTTTAAAAAAATTCTTGTATTATAGTTTCTAAAGTTTTTAATGCTGATTTTATTATAATATTTAATTTTAAAAATATAAATGTCGGTTACTTATTTAATATTATTATTCATATCAAACACAAAGTGTAAGAAAAATTAGAAATATAATTAAGACAAATAAGCAATAAGGAATAATAATAACATATCTGGCAAAATTTGCTAATTTTTATATCCAATAATATTGTTTAGTAATGTTATTCATACAATGAAAATTCTATCGACAAAAATATGAAAGATGATATAATTATATATTTATAATGGATAAATAATTAAATAATACAAAATTAGTGTCTCAAGTGGATAAAAAATAAAATAAATGAGACTACTTCGTAGAGAAGTGCTTGCATAATTTTCGCTTAAATATCCAAACTCTAACAACAAAAATGGGCAAAACATATTGGCAACTAGCTATAGTTGGACAAACGTAAAACTTGTGAGAGGCATCATGAGTAACTCATGAGAAGCGTTGATTAAAGTTTTTGAGTGAAAACTAATTCATTGAAAGTGGTATAAAATATAAACTTAATCAACATTGAATGAAAATTAATTTTTTTTTAAATAATTCTATAAAATAATAATATAAATATAAATATAATATGAAAAAAATTAATAAATGAATTAGATTGGTTTGATTTTTTTTAATATTTTAATAAATGAAAATCAAACAAATCCAATCTTAATAAATTTTTTATTATGAAGAATAAAATCAAACTATTAAAATTTAAGAACTGATATTTTTGGATTGAGTTGAGTTGAATTTAATAAATTGAGTTAATTTTGAGTATTTTTTTTTCACCTCTAGGCTTGATTGTATATTGACGTAGAATTGGTCTTATGGCTAGAAGTAGGGGGTGAAATATAGTGATGTACTGCTAGTAAGGGTATATTTTATTTAAGGGTGGCAATTCGTATCAAAATTCGAATAAACGAATCGAAACGAACAAAAAAATACGACACGAACATGAACGAATCAAATTCAGGTCAAAAATGGGCTGGCCCAAATAACCCAAAATTTTCGGGTTGGGTTCGTGTCAGCCCGTTGAACTCAAATCCAAAATTAAAAAAAAAAAAAAATAAAAAAGAAGAAGAAGAATAAGAATAAGAAAAAAAAAAGAGAGGAAAGTGTAAAGTTGAAATCAGAAACAAAACACATCGATAATTTGATATATAGCATAAAGCATTTACATTTAGTCATTTACTTATTATTTAGGCTTTATTGTTTATTTTCCTTTCCTCTTCAGCTCTTCTTCGAGTCAAGCTGCCGCCACCCAGATCCAGTCCCAACCATCGCCCAACGCAACACCCTAACCCTAGTCGGCCAGCCCCGAGCCCTCAATCAACCGACCTAGTTACCGCCACCCAATAGAATTACGTTAGAATATGTGAATTTTAATTTCTTTCATATTATTGTTAAATTTGGTTCTTTTGTGGATGGATATGTTGGAATATTTTCATTTGTTCTTTGTAAAACTGCCATCCAGTTCATATGATGTTGGAAAGTAAGAGTGAAGCTTATGTGAAAACAAAGCAACACAAATTTTTAACCAAAACAATATGATACCATAAATTGTTTTTAACTTTTTTTTTTTCATTTTCACTCACATGGCTGTCAAATAAATAATTTATCAACAAGCTGAGTTGTTACCATAAATTATTTTAATTTTTTTTTTCATGTTCACTCACATGTTTCTCCCCTGGTATTTCTTGAGTCTAACTGTACATTCTTTTTTCCTTCCTTTATACTATAGCTTCTCTATTATTTATTTTAATTGTTATTTTTTACCTTATGAAAAAGTTGTTTTATTGGTACGACTAATGTCATCTTTAGCTGATTTTTAAATGTATAATTAATGTATTTTATTTTATTTGTTTTACATACAGGTCGATATACTATTGATCATGACCAAACATCACCTACAGAATTATATCTAGCTAATTTGGACTAGCTTGAAATTTAATATCAACTCAAATCAAATTCGAGCCTTGTTCGGACCACATGATTTTAGACTGAGTTTATTCGGGACATTCTAAACTGACCTGAATCTGAACGAGTTGTCACCTTTAACTTTACTTGGTGTAGGCATGTTAATTTAGTCAAGTTACTTTTAAGAATCCCGTTACTTTTACATATTATAATAATATCTTATTTTTACATATTACTTTTTTCTATATATTTATTTATTTTATATTAAAAAAATGTTAAAAGTTTTTGTAACTTCAGATAACCGTTATTTATTGAATTTTTTTGAATCTATGCCAATTGATTTGATTTCGATTTCGATTTTAAATATAATATGGTATTTTGGTTTCGGTTTTAGGAGATTAAATGTGTATATCTCTCACAATTTTCTATCATTCGTGTTGACCGGTAGTGGTAATGACTAATGAGCCCTCACATCAACTTAGAGCATAACAAAATAATAACTATTATTTACACTTATCATGTTTCATTTCAATTCACAATACATATTAACAAGCACATCTGTAATGCAATTTAAAATTTAATCACGAGGATTTCCATAACCCTTATTTTTATAAATTTTTTTACCTTTTATAAATTTCAATAATTGTGAGTAAAACTGAAGAAAAAAAAATATTAATTTACATAAATCATAAAATGGGGCTAATTTCTAAATATTGTTAAATTTTATATTTTGGTAATTCAACTTTCTTTTTTTTTTTTTTTTTAAATTGTGTTAAATATTTTCTTTTAATTTAATATAGTTAGTCTAAATATAAAATTATACTAAATTGTATTATAGTAATCAAAATTATTATGTTAATTTTTTTTTGCATCAATTAGTCTCGTAATTTTTGAAGTATAATATATTTAGTCAATTAATTTTAAATTTTCATTAAATTTGAAAAGGCAATAGACTTAATATTATAAAATAAAAAAAAATTAAGTAATTAAAGTTTACAATGTTAGGGAGTAATAGTATAGCACTTATTAGTTGCAGGAACATGTCTTGAATTCATAGCTCGACAAGAAGATTTGGTGGAAATAGAGAAGTTTTGATTTTCATTGGCTTGGGCATGGGAGAGATTTGTGAGTTGGGCCTTGAAATTTGGGCTTAGACTCGATAGAGTTAAACTTTTTGCTGATGACTGGCCTCGGTTCTGATATTAAATAACAATATTCATATAATTAAATTAAGTTTAAAATAATATATATATGATATGTATACGCTGTATGTAATTTATATAGTATATATAAGTTATATATATATATATTAACGTATTATTTTAAAATTAATTTAATTATTTATAAAATAATATGTTATTAGGGGCTCTTAATCAAACATATTGATAAAATTGGGCTATGAATCAGGCTTTGAATTGGGCTTTAAATAGTCGATAACGTTGGGTTGTATATTGTGGAATTGGTCTTGGGCAATTTGGGGACCAAAGTTTAGTCAAGTGATGGACCTCTAGTAAGGGTATAATTTAGATGGCGTAGGTAATTGAATAATTGGTCTAAATAGTTTATATTTTAGTTTAAAAATTATATTTTTTAAAATTAGTAATAATAGGACTAAAATTGTGATTTTTGATTATATTAAAATTAGATAAATTATAAAAATATCCTTAACTCTATAATACTTATATACTAATGGTATGTAAATTATTTACATACTCATGGTAAATATGTAACACAATTTACATACTCATGGTGAATATGTAATATAATTTACATACTTACCATGAGTATGTAACACAGTTTACATACATGTTAAATGAGTATATAACATAGTTTACATAAATATTAAATAAGTATATAACACAGTTTATATACATGATCTATAATATGTAAACTGTGTTACATGCATAATATGTCATGGTCTTGCAATATAGAAACTACAGACTCTATGATCATATGAAACAATAAGGACAAAAGGGTAAAATTGCATACAAAAAACGACATCGTTAAGCAATTTTTGAAAAAAAATTAATTTGATTGAATAAGTTGCTATTAAGTCAATATATCTAGGTAAGTCGATTTACCTATCTCTTATTTTGACATGTTAAAATAACATCTTATTTTTATATATCATTTCTTGTTTTGATTGAGTTATTTTTATAACATCCCATTTTTTGTATTAAAATAAAAATTTAGTCAATTGTATATTTTAACTTTTGATTAAGATATTATCCTAAATATTATTTATATTTATTGTAATATTACGATTTTAATTTTCAATATTATTTTAATATTATATCTTATTTATATTGGTTATTTAATTAATAGTTTTAGCATGAGCTATCACTATTGTTCTAATAGGACACATGTAATTGTTGACTAATTAAAAAAAAAAAAAAAAAAAAACGAATAGGATTAATAAGACACATGTCCTCTTTTTATGATATTTTTATCCAAATCCTTTTTCTAATTGATCGTAATGAAATATTAAGAAAACTAAAAGCAAAAAAAGAGAGTGAAAATAAAAAAAAGGAATAAATAAAGGAATAAGAAAAAAATAATAAGTAAAAAAGGATGGAATTTAAGTTCAATGATAGCAAAAAATTATTTTCAAATTAAGAATAAATTAGACTTTGTTTATATGTATTTAAAAATGATGAATGTCTATTTTAAGAAAATTTACGGTTTCATTTGTAATTTAAATAAAATTATGCCTGTTTAACTAAGAATATGTCTAGTGTGAATCTCGATGGAAAATATGTTTGAAATCTAATCGATATTTTTGTTATCTTAAATACTTTTACTTATTGGAATTGGATGAATTATATCTTATTTTAGATCTTAATATGTCTAGTTTAATATAGATTTTACGATTTGTTATATGAAATTTTTTACGAAAAGTTATACCTATTTAATTATATATTTATAATATTAAAATTATTTCGAACCTCTCAGTATTTTATTATTTAAAATAATTTTACAGTAAAATTAGATAATATTTTAGTATAAAATTGACATGTTGAGTTTTAAACATTTTATTTCGTATTTTGAATTTTTAACAAATTATGAATAATTTATAAGGATTATTATGTGAAAATTGTATAAAATTATGTTTGTATCTAATCAGGATTAAATGAATTGAAATTTACATTAGCAATATGAGTGTATTACTTATTTTAAAGCTTGAAATTCTATTTGTGAAATTTTACATAATTAAAGAATTTTAATTTATTATTGGCTCGAAAAGAAGAATTATATAAAGCATTAAATTGGGATTAAAAAATAAAGTTAAACTTTTTTATGATGGCTGGTAATATAAATACAATATTTTTAAATTAAATAAGTTAAAATTATATTTTGAATAATACTTAAAAATTTCATTAAATTATAGAAGGTTTAATAAAATATTTAAGAATTTTAAAAAATTTAATATTATAAATTATTTATTAGGGACTTTAATTAAACATTTATTAAATTGGTATGAATAAGCTTTAATTAGCTTTAAATATATAAGTTGGAATTTTATTGAATGAGCTTAGAAATTCCAATTTGACAATTTAAAGGTTTGGACTTTAAAAAGGAATAATTTAAATGGCGTAGGTAATTGAATAATTGGTCTAAATAGTTTATATTTTAGTTTAAAAATTATATTTTTTAAAATTAGTAATAATAGGACTAAAATTGTGAGTTTTGATTATATTAAAATTAGATAAATTATAAAAATATCCTTAACTCTATAACACTTATATACTAATGGTATGTAAATTATTTACATACTCATGGTAAATATGTAACACAATTTACATACTCATGGTGAATATGTAATATAATTTACATACTTACCATGAGTATGTAACACAGTTTACATACATGTTAAATGAGTATATAACATAGTTTACATAAATATTAAATAAATATATAACACAGTTTATATACATGATCTATAATATGTAAACTGTGTTACATGCATAATATGTCATGGTCTTGCAATATAGAAACTACAGACTCTATGATCATATGAAACAATAAGGACAAACGGGTAAAATTGCATACAAAAAACGACATCGTTAAGCAATTTTTGAAAAAAAATTAATTTGATTGAATAAGTTGCTATTAAGTCAATATATCTAGGTAAGTCGATTTACCTATCTCTTATTTTGACATGTTAAAATAACATCTTATTTTTATATATCATTTCTTGTTTTGATTGAGTTATTTTTATAACATCCCATTTTTTGTATTAAAATAAAAATTTAGTCAATTGTATATTTTAACTTTTGGTTAAGATATTATCCCAAATATTATTTATATTTATTGTGATATTACGATTTTATCTTCAATATTATTTTAATATTATATCTTATTTATATTGGTTATTTAATTAATAGTTTTAGCATGAGCTATCACTATTGTTCTAATAGGACACATGTAATTGTTGACTAATTAAAAAAAAAAAAAAAAAAAACGAATAGGATTAATAAGACACATGTCCTCTTTTTATGATTTTTTATCCAAATCCTTTTGTCTCTAAGAAGCGTAGCATGAAATATTAAGAAAACAAACAAGAAAAAGAAAAAAGAGGAGTGGAGAGGAAAAAGGAAAAAGGAAAAAGGAAAAAGGAAAAAAAATAATAAGTAAAAAAGGATGGAGATTCTAAGTTCAATGATAGCAAAAAATTATTTTCAATATTAAGAATAAATTAGACTTTGATTTATATGTATTTAAAAATGTATGAATGTCTATTTTAAGATGAAATTTACGGTTTCTCATTTCGATATTTCTAAATAAAATTATGCCTGTTTAACTAAGAATATGTTTAGTGTGAATCTCGATGGAAAATATGTTTGAAATCTAATCGATATTTTTGTTATCTTAAATACTTTTACTTATTGGAATTGGATGAATTATATCTTATTTTAGATCTTAATATGTCTAGTTTAATATAGATTTTACGATTTGTTATATGAAATTTTTTACGCAAAGTTATACCTATTTAATTGATGATAATTTTATCAAAATCATGGTAGAAATTATGTTTCGAACCTCTCAGTATTTCTATTATTTAAAATAATTTTACAGATTAAAATTAGATAAATTATATCTTATTTTAAATATTGACATGTTGAGTTTTAAAACCATTTTACGATTTTTCGTTTTGAATCTTTTAGACAAAGTTATGATAATTTAACTAAGGATATATTATGTGAAAATTGTGCTAAAAATTATGTTTGTATCTAATCAGGATTAAATGCCTTTGAAAATGATTTACTAATCCAATACGAGTGTATTATATCTTGTTCTAAAGCTTGAAATTTCTAATTTGTGTAACTTTTTACATAATTAAATTTGGACATTTTTAATTTATGTTTACTTATGCGATAATAGTTATGAATTATTTTAAAACTATTTATAATATGATGATAAAAAATGAAATGTCAATTTTTAAAATAATTATGGTAATATCAAATGTGCGTTATCTTTTTAGAAAGCTTGAACTTTTCACATTTTGAGTGTTTTTACATAACTATATTTAAACAATTTCACTTAAAGTTATGCGGGTTTCAATAAAGAGAATCTTTATGGTAATTTTAAAACATGTTTCACTCAATTTCATGTCTAAGGACTGAGTTAAATCTTTGTATTTTAATTATGTTTCTAAGCAATTTTGAACCTATTATTAAATTGAAATGATTTAAGATTGTGCAATTTTAATTGACAATGAGCTTAGAAATTCCTAAGTTGACAACTAACTCTTTAAATGGTTTGAAGTATTAAAGAAGAAACTAAGTTAAATATTAAGAGTCCATGGTTTAGAAATTGCAGATAACCATCAAGTTTTAAGTTAGCCAAAAGAGCTATAGTATTATTCTTATTTCGGAGACATGTATGATCATATAAGAGGGGTTGAATTAGCAGACATTAGAGTGCGACTAGAATAGTAGCAGTAATACACTGCTATGATTGAATATTCAACATTTTTAAAATTATATTATATGAATTTACATTCTTACTTGATTATATAATTTTAGTAGCCAATTCATTCAAATTTGTAGTTAAGTTCATGCATATAAATATGAGATTTATAGTTTAGTTAGAAAGAATTTTCAGAAGCATGCATTAGTTATTTTCTAACAGTACAATTTTTATGCTAATTTAAAACTACACATTTCATGCCAATGTATTTTGTATGCTTGTTCACCAAGTTATGTTATTGAAATGTATTTACCCTTTTGGCATTTGAAATTTTGAATAAGTGATTATATGGTCAGCAACGTCAGTACTAAAAAATATGTTTTACTAACCATATTGATTTTAACAAAACCTTATAATATTAAGTTTTTCTTTATTTGATAACATAATTTAACCTCATTTACATTCAAATAATTTTACTTAGTATAAGTTAGATGTATTTTTGAATATTACACTTAAAAGTACATTAATTATTTAAAAATAATTTCAAGAAAATACATTATATATTTACTTTAAAGCATTTCTAATATAATATCGCCATGAAAATATATTTAATTATCAAAATTAACAATCTAAAAGCAAGATAATTTGTAAGCAAGTTATGATTAAATTAATTTTATTACTTATAATAGTTTTTATAAAGTTTAAAATTTCAATGAATATTTTAGAATTTTCAAAGTACTTTTCCGTAATGTATTCATTATAGTTGGTTTTATTCAAAATTCAGATTATTCAATTTAACTTCATAAGACATCATAACTAACATATTTGATCTAATTCAACTCATTATAATGTTTACTAACTCAATATGATATCAATTCAGTTTAGTATGATGTTACAAAGTTTAGTGTAATATTTATCAGTACAGGTTAGCTCAGTATGATTCAGTACAATTTAGAATGATGATACAAGTTTAGTATAATATTTATCAATATAACTCAGCTCAATATGATATCAGTACAACTCAATATAAGGTTATAAATTTAATACAAAATTTATCAATTCAACTATCAGCAGAGCCAATTAAATCATTTTAATGACTATATTAAATAAGTTCCCAACATGTATGTGTAATTAAGAACTTGTACTAGTGCAAATTATCTCATCTATATGCGACTAGATCCTTATGTACTATTGGAATGATAAAATTAAAGTAAATTTCTTATGGTTATTTTTTATTTGCATAATTATCAATTACATTACTATATTCTAACAATCAGACAATCCATTGTTTATCAGAATAATATTTTATAGTAAATAATAAGATAATGTATTATTTTATTCTAAAAATCATACGCGAATTATGTTTACTAATATGTTATTTTATTGTAAGTCATGAGTAAGTTATTCACAGTTTTCACAAGCATCAAATTAAAGTTATTTTATGAAACTTATATTATACTAAACACTTTATTATACTCATTCATTCATTGAGTTTTCAAGCTCAATTTTTATATTTTTTTCCCTCAGGTAACAACATTAAATAAACATAGTGTGACAGAGAGTTTTGGAGGCTTAGGATCAAATTGGTATTATACAGTTTAGATGATTTGATCTCTTTATTCTCTTATATAGAACATTCAATTATTGTGTACGTATTAGTGGCCAAGGCTTAGAAAGCCTTATGTTTTAGTGTATGTATATCAATGTATAGTTATGTTGATGAACATGAATTATTTTATAATTGTGTATTAGTGGCCAAGGCTTAGAAGCCTTCTGTTTTAGTGTATGTATATCAATGTATAGTTATGTTGATGAACATGAATTATTTTATAATTGTGTAAAAGATTATGGTGTCTGTTAATTTTAAGAAAAGAATTATATTAGAGTTGTTATCATTTTATTGTAGAAAGATTAGTCATAAAATTAGAGTAAATTTTGTTAAATTTTTATGAAATTTTGTCAATTATGATTTTGATATAAATTAAAATAATCAAAAAAGTATGTCAATAAGTTGTTTAGTATTTCTCAAGAGGCATTTCATGCATATAGGATAGATTTGAGTTGGGTTTTGATAAATTTATATTAAATTTTTTTATTTTTTAAAGCTTCGAATAAGTAACCGTTACTTGGTGAGGATTGTCCTAATATAGATACCTGTTGGTTTCGGTTTTGATTTCGAATTTAGTATACAATATTTTGGTTTCAATTTCAAGGAAAACATTATAGTCTCGTTTCACTTCGTTAACATTTTAAAATTTTGAAATGCAAAGAAGATAAAAATATGTAATTTATATTTCTTATAATTTTCTCTTTCATATTGATCAATAATGAGCCATCACATGAACTTAAAACAACAAAATAATAATTTATAATTTATACTCATTATTTCTCATTTCGGTTCTCATTATATATTAATAAGCACACCTGTGATGCAATTTAAAATCTAATTATGTGGATTTATTTAAACCCTTCTTTTTAGAAAAATTAACCTTTTATAAATTTCTATAATTGTGGGTAAAATTTGAAAGAAAAAAAAAACTTAGTTTATATAAATCATATAATGGGGCTAATTTCTAAATATTGTCAAATTTTATATTTTGGTAATTCAATTTTTTTTTTTTTGTAATATTGTGTTAACTATTTTATTTCAATTTAACATATTTAGTCTAAATATAAAAATTATACCAAATTAAATTTTAGTAATCAAAATTATCATATTAAAATAAATTTTATTTTTGTATTAATTAGTCTCATAATTTTTGAAATATAACATAATTAATCCATTTATTTTAAATTTAGATTAAATTTATTATATTTAAAAAATAATGGATTAATCTTATAAAAAATTAAGTGATTAATCTTATATAATTTATTCCATATAAAAAATTTATTTTTAAATTTACAAAAAATATATATATACTATATATATATATATATATATATATCAGTTTAATAAACATTTATGCTCCAAAAAATTATTAAGAAAATTATAAAAATATAAAATTAGTACTTTAATAATATTTAAATGTTTAATTTAAACATGAAATATTGAATGAGTTTAAATTATTGTGTTTAATTTTAATTGAATAAATATTTAAAAAAAATGATATATTAATTATTTTTTTAATTATAAAAATATAAATTTAAATATAAAAATATTAATTTTTTTATTATAAATTTAAGTAGTGTTATTTTGATCGTTTTTCAAATTATTATTATCCACAATCCTTATTAACCATTATCTTACTCCCTCCATCTCCATGTTCGTGGGCCTCATTGTCGCTCAAATTCTCATCTGTTTGAGCTCTCATGGCGACTCCCTTCTCTGTTGCAATTGCAATACGTTCAACCCTCCAGCCCAAGCAATACCCTCACAGAAGCTTCCTGTTCTTTGGCGGTACATAATTCTTTGAACTTTATATATCATTTATTAATATAAATTTTCGGCACATGTTGTTGCAAAGAAGCTAAAATATGAAAGTTTTTCCAATATCAGAGCAGAAGAATCAATTCCTAAGCTAATCATTTGGGGTCTCCAGTTTTTATCTTTGTTTTAGCTTCATGATATCTCCATTAACTTTACAATTTGACAGATTCATATAATGGCGAATCTCTTTGTCCAAAATGTAAGCCAAGTAGAGTAAACGTGTATTCTTGGAGCTCGTCTGCAAGCTACGTGAAACTTAAAGATGGAAATTCTAATTTTTTGGGCAAGCTCATTGTGGTGTAACCGTGCGTTTTATACTTCAAATTTGATGACTTAGACCATTTGTAAATTTCACTCTTCCAGTATTGTATGAGTTATTGACGATAAATGAAATTGTTGCCTTTTTAAGTGCATGGCATAAACACTTTCATAATTTTAACCCTATCCCAGTTCCTTAGCGTTCAATTTTTATCACGCAACGAACATCGTATCTTCATAAGTAATTTCAACATATGTTTTTTTTTTTTTTTTTTTGATGAATATACACGAAGGAAAGACGACGCGAAAGGATAGGAACACCCGACTAACACAACGCTTAACTCACCACAACCCCAACTCACCTGTTAAAACAGGCAAGCGAGGTGAGGCTTATAAGCTCATACACACACCAGCCAAATGCCGATGTGGGACAAACTCACGCCAAACGCTACACTGTAGTGTTTCACACTAACTCACTCACGCGACTTAACTTAGAAATATATCTTTTTTTTTTTCATGAATATACACGAAGGAAAGACGACGCGAAAGGATAGGAACACCCGACTAACACAACGCTTAACTCACCACAACCCCAACTCACCTGTTAAAACAGGTAAGCGAGGTGAGGCTTATAAGCTCATACACACACCAGCCAAATGCCGATGTGGGACAAACTCACGCCAAACGCAATTTCAACATATGTTTGAACTTATGTTTATTGCAAATTTTTAATGTTTATTTTATAATATGAATATTTTTAAATCTTTATGTTTATGACAACATATTTATATCAAAATATGAAATTGAAAATATATGTTGAACATATATTTGTATGAAAATGTCAAACATATGTTCTTTTAAGAGGAGTTTAAACCATTCAAATAAGTGGGTTTTATACGAAACGGAGCCTAATTTTACAGTAGTTTAGTTGGATTTTTTTAGTGTTAGAGCTTCCATTGACTTGAGAAAAGCTTGTTAACCTTCAATGCTGTACTTTCCATGGTGGTGAAAAAAGTCTGATTTGCAGAGTGAGCATGCTCTCTTTCTCACTCTCTCTCCTTACCTATCCTCTAATCTCAGAGGTGGAACTGTAAAGGCGGCAACTATTGAAGAAATAGAAGCAGAGAAATCTTCAATTGAGAAAGATGTTGTAAGTTCATCTGTGAGGTTGACTTGTTACACTTCTAGATATTTTGCTCTCTTTAAAATTCATGGTGTGAAAGTACTTATTCTATCATTGTTTCTTCATATTTCAGAAATGAAGAATGGAAAAGACTATTGAAACTGTACGATCCAATTTCAATTCCATTAGAACTGGCAGGTCTAGCCCGGCTATGCTGGATAAGATTGAGGTATGGTTCTGAATTACAAGTTATTTCATTAAAGAATGTATGCGGTGGACGACATTCTAAAGACACATCTGATGATTAGTTTGACCTTTTTTTTTTGTTTTTGATGATCTTATATGAGGTTCAATCTCAGCAGAATAGTGTCTTTAAGAAGTATAAAAAATGTAAGGAGGAAGTGTGTGGATATACTATGAAATGATTGAGCGATTAGAAATCTAATCCGTGATGACAATTTTCTATTTTACCAATTTCCGAGTATAATTATGTATTTTAAAGGCAATGCAGGGGTTATAATATGAAGCTTAATTCAGTCTTGATGTGGTCACTAAGTAGCACTTGCTTCCGTTCATTGAATATGTTCTGTTTCATTAGTTTAAGAAGATAAAATTGCCGGCTTTGATTTATGAATATGTATTTATATGATGCTTTGGAGTAAATCCAAGCAAAAGATTATTTGAAATTTGCTCATGTGACAACTGACTACTAACAACTGAATGTTAGATCACTATAAGGATGGTGTTTGTCTGGTAATTTTCATTACAATGATACTATCTTAAATTTATGAGTAGTAAAATTATCATTTAGGCATATTACTTAAAAGTTATACACACCATGTCTTTTCTAGGTGGAATATTATGGAACCCCTGTTGGCTTGAAGACCATCGCCCAAGTCAGTACTCCCGATTCACGTTCCCTCTTGGTCCAGCCATATGACAAATCCCGGTACTCCACTAACTAGATCATGTCAAAGAAAGAACATGCTAGAGGAGACCATCTCATAATCCCATATTTTCTTTTTGAAACATATCACTGCATGCCCAGTAGGAAAAAATGTATAAAAAGGGCTAAATTTTTTCCATGATCCTCAATTAGTAGAGAAGATATATCGAATTTTGACAAGTTAGGGAGTTTTCCAATGCCGTAAGAAACCTTTTTCTTTTACATCTAATAGACTCGGCTTTAAAAGCTAAGCTTGGGACCTTACATTGCAGAAGTTCCTTCTCTTTTATAGTGATAGCTGCTATGGCCTATACCTTCATGACAACATGTTTAGTATAATTATATTTAGTTTTAATTTTTTTGCTTGTGTCAGCTTAAAGGCTATAGAGAAAGCCATCGTCACTTCTGATCTTGGTATGACGCCGAACAATGATGGAGACGTCATAAGATTGACCCTCCCTCAACTTACATCAGAAAGAAGAAAGGTAATTATTTTTCCTCTTGAGATCTATATCATCGTGCTGCTTATGTTGTTAATCAATTTAACTCAACTCATTTTCTAAATTATAGCAACTCTCTTACAATCTTAAGTTTTATTCCTGCCAGTTTCTTTTGTTTGCCAAGGGTATTGAAGTATAAACGTGAATCTATAACTTTCACTTAATTTGTTAAAAGTGACAGTGAAGTTCATACATTCTCTGAAAACTTGATTGTACTTTTCTTTTCCCTTTGAATATGCAGGAACTATCAAAAATTGTGTCAAAACTAGCTGAAGAAGGGAAGGTACAGTTTTGTCTGACTTGACATTTTAAGAAGAGCTCCCCCGGTTAGGGCTAAGAAATGTACATGGTTCCCACTGTTCTCTCTCACACATTTCACAATGTCACATTAATAGGGACTGGAATATCTAACTTGTATGCCCACGTTTGTACTCAGCCGAGTCATATAGATATCTTCCAGGAAAAGTGATAAAATTTAGCTTTTTGTGGTGAAGTTAAAATGTCACGACACTCTCATGGTTACTGTTGATATGTAGTTGTGTACTGGTGTAGGCATAGTGACTAGAGATATGTGATCATATCTGCCAAAACTGCTTTGCATTAATTTATAACTGCCTTTCTCCTTATTCTGATGCTGCGCTAATTTGACAGATTCATATAATGGCGAATCTCTTTGTCCAAAATGTAAGCCAAGTAGAGTAAACGTGTATTCTTGGAGCTCGTCTGCAAGCTACGTGAAACTTAAAGATGGAAATTCTAATTTTTTGGGCAAGCCCATTCTTTCGAGGAGGATTTTGCAAAAGAGGTAATATTTAATCAACCAAATTCCATTTCTCATTGTGGTGTAACCGTGCGTTTTATACTTCAAATTTGATGACTTAGACCATTTGTAAATTTCACTCTTCCAGTATTGTATGAGTTATTGACGATAAATGAAATTGTTGCCTTTTTAAGTGCATGGCATAAACACTTTCATATTTTTAACCCTATACCAGTTCCTTAGCGTTCAATTTTTTATCACGCAACGAACATCGTATCTTCATAAGTAATTTCAACATATGTTTGAACTTATGTTTATTGCAAATTTTTAATGTTTATTTTATAATATGAATATTTTTAAATCTTTATGTTTATGACAACATATTTATATCAAAATATGAAATTGAAAATATATGTTGAACATATATTTGTATGAAAATGTCAAACATATGTTCTTTTAAGAGGAGTTTAAACCATTCAAATAAGTGGGTTTTATACGAAACGGAGCCTAATTTTACAGTAGTTTAGTTGGATTTTTTTAGTGTTAGAGCTTCCATTGACTTGAGAAAAGCTTGTTAACCTTCAATGCTGTACTTTCCATGGTGGTGAAAAAAGTCTGATTTGCAGAGTGAGCATGCTCTCTTTCTCACTCTCTCTCCTTACCTATCCTCTAATCTCAGAGGTGGAACTGTAAAGGCGGCAACTATTGAAGAAATAGAAGCAGAGAAATCTTCAATTGAGAAAGATGTTGTAAGTTTATCTGTGAGGTTGACTTGTTACACTTCTAGATATTTTGCTCTCTTTAAAATTCATGGTGTGAAAGTACTTATTCTATCATTGTTTCTTCATATTTCAGAAATGAAGAATGGAAAAGACTATTGAAACTGTACGATCCAATTTCAATTCCATTAGAACTGGCAGGTCTAGCCCGGCTATGCTGGATAAGATTGAGGTATGGTTCTGAATTACAAGTTATTTCATTAAAGAATGTATGCGGTGGACGACATTCTAAAGACACATCTGATGATTAGTTTGACCTTTTTTTTTGTTTTTGATGATCTTATATGAGGTTCAATCTCAGCAGAATAGTGTCTTTAAGAAGTATAAAAAATGTAAGGAGGAAGTGTGTGGATATACTATGAAATGATTGAGCGATTAGAAATGTAATCCGTGATGACAATTTTCTATTTTACCAATTTCCGAGTATAATTATGTATTTTAAAGGCAATGCAGGGGTTATAATATGAAGCTTAATTCAGTCTTGATGTGGTCACTAAGTAGCACTTGCTTCCGTTCATTGAATATGTTCTGTTTCATTAGTTTAAGAAGATAAAATTGCCGGCTTTGATTTATGAATATGTATTTATATGATGCTTTGGAGTAAATCCAAGCAAAAGATTATTTGAAATTTGCTCATGTGACAACTGACTACTAACAACTGAATGTTAGATCACTATAAGGATGGTGTTTGTCTGGTAATTTTCATTACAATGATCTTAAATTTATGAGTAGTAAAATTATCATTTAGGCATATTACTTAAAAGTTATACACACCATGTCTTTTCTAGGTGGAATATTATGGAACCCCTGTTGGCTTGAAGACCATCGCCCAAGTCAGTACTCCTGATTCACGTTCCCTCTTGGTCCAGCCATATGACAAATCCCGGTACTCCACTAACTAGATCATGTCAAAGAAAGAACATGCTAGAGGAGACCATCTCATAATCCCATATTTTCTTTTTGAAACATATCACTGCGTGCCCAGTAGGAAAAAATGTATAAAAAGGGCTAAATTTTTTCCATGATCCTCAATTAGTAGAGAAGATATATCGAATTTTGACAAGTTAGGGAGTTTTCCAATGCCGTAAGAAACCTTTTTCTTTTACATCTAATAGACTCGGCTTTAAAAGCTAAGCTTGGGACCTTACATTGCAGAAGTTCCTTCTCTTTTATAGTGATAGCTGCTATGGCCTATACCTTCATGACAACATGTTTAGTACAATTATATTTAGTTTTAATTTTTTTGCTTGTGTCAGCTTTAAAGGCTATAGAGAAAGCCATCGTCACTTCTGATCTTGGTATGACGCCGAACAATGATGGAGACGTCATAAGATTGACCCTCCCTCAACTTACATCAGAAAGAAGAAAGGTAATTATTTTTCCTCTTGAGATCTATATCATCGTGCTGCTTATGTTGTTAATCAATTTAACTCAACTCATTTTCTAAATTATAGCAACTCTCTTACAATCTTAAGTTTTATTCCTGCCAGTTTCTTTTGTTTGCCAAGGGTATTGAAGTATAAACGTGAATCTATAACTTTCACTTAATTTGTTAAAAGTGACAGTGAAGTTCATACATTCTCTGAAAACTTGATTGTACTTCTTTTTCCCCTTTGAATATGCAGGAACTATCAAAAATTGTGTCAAAACTAGCTGAAGAAGGGAAGGTACAGTTACGAAATTGGAATAATGAATTATATTTTATTTACCTCCACTTGGAGGTATAGTTAAATCTCTATTCTCTAACATACATGAAAATGTAGGTATTAACTACGATATAATTATAATTACACTCGTTTCTAATACAAGTACAACTACACACGTTTCTAATATTGAATATACTTATAAGTCATACATCAACTATAATTTTTGAACCGTTTCAATATTGAAAATAAAATTTCAAGCACTTTAAAACGTTTAGGAACTCTTATAAAAATAAAAAAAAGAAGTCAAGCAATAATATGATTAACTACCGATATCAAAGTCACACATTGCTAAAGTATTATTTGTTAAGAGAATATATAAATGCAGGTAATTAACTTACCCAAAATCCTCTAGTTAAACATATTTAAAACATATTGACAAATCAATAAAGACTAAAAATTATCCACCAGCTTTTGAATCAATTAAAGATCCATCGTAGAAACTTCTTTAAAAAAAAAAAAAAAATTTCCTAATAAGTTACTAAAAAAATACATATGAAAGATGTATTAGGAAAGTAAACCCTGACTTTTTATTTAAAGTATGTAACTTAAATTTTTCCTAAAATTTAAAATAAATATGAAAGGCAATGTATGTCACTTTTAATTTTTATGTTTCTATTCCTCATAGTTTCATTGGACCTCAAGTCTTGCCATGAATATATCAGACTTGGTAGCCAAAAAAAGAAAAAAAAAAAAAAAAACATTGAGATACACAGAAGAAAAACCTCTGGTCTACTTCTGAAGGAGAGAGGCTAAAGCGAGCTTGACATCTTCTTTGGCTTGTTTGTCAAATGGATCATCACCAATATACAGATCAAAAATTGATCTACAAAGAAGTTTGCTCTCAATGCTTCCCACATCCTTTCCATCAACTAGAGGAAAATTTTGCAAATGTTAAAGACTAACACATGATGTTTTAAAGTTTAAAAACATATATGAGTCAAGCTGCAAAATGAATAAATATGTAACAACCCACATACTAGTCCTCCAAAAGTTTAAAAATGTTTATTTATCACATTTGCTTAATATATAAAATACTCATTGCAAACTAATTACCATCCCAGTTCTCATATGCATGCTGACTTATATGTAACTACAGATGCACTTGAACATCATGCGGAGCAATATATGATGAATTTGATCTTCATTAGATTAGCTTGTGGGTAATGCAGAAATTAGACTATACTACACCTTGTTTCCCAAACATATTTGAGGCAGCAAAATCACAGAGTTTTTTAGTTTGAGCAAAAATAGGCCCAAAATCGCTGAATTTTGCTATGCAAAGGCTGTACCTGCTGTTTGGGGACATTTTCAGCACAAACTCCAAACAAACATGTGACTTAGGGCCAGAACTGTCCCAAAGACAAGGGATTTGAGATGACAGAGATACCAGAAGTTCATAGGTCATCTCCTTTTGATTTTTCGTTTTAGTAGGCATTTTGGAAGTCATTGGCAAAATCCCTTCATTTAGGTATAAGATTCATGGCATCAAGGTAATCCTAATCCTATGACTATTTACGAGAAGTTATAGCTTTAGGTAAAATCACTGCATTTTGGAAATGCTGATTAAACAAACACTACACATACTTCTAGCAACATGCCTTAAAATTAATATATCAAGCTGCTATACAAATTGATTAAGAATAAAACACTTACTTCTTGTGTGAAGTATGTATCCCCGATCCCTTGAGAGATCTATTACAGATCCAACGAGGAATTTTAAATTCATCCTTGAACTTTAAGTGAATCATGCCCGTATTTTGTGACAATTAGGGGCATTTGTGGATTAGGGGTGAGCAGCGGATCGAAATTGCTTGTTTTTCACCAATCCGAATCCGATCCGATCCGAAGCAGATTTGAAGATTTCTAATCCGAATCTGATCCGATAATGTAGTCAATCCGAACCAATCCGAATCCGATCAGATCGGATAGGTCGGATTGAGATTATAATTTATTTTTTATTATTATCATATATAAAACACAATATATACTAACATTTAAATTTTAAATTGATATATTTTTTAGTAAAATTTATTTATTTATAGTCACAACTTATATAATCAAAATAATAAAAAGTATACTGCTGAATATTATTAAATTATTATAGAAAATTTAACATTTTTATTTTTTTTAAAACTAAAATAATAATTTAATGTAATTATGGTACGTATAATATTTAAATATAACATGTTAAAAATAAATATGCATTTATTTATAATTTTAATAGTAATTCAGTACGGATCGGATTGCAGCGGATTATAAAATCTGTCAATTCGAATCTGATCCGAATCCGAACGGATTATATACTTTTCAATCCGAATCCGATCCGACTATAAAATATGTCAATTCAATCCGATCCGAATCCGACGGATTGGATCGGATTTATTAATATAAGCGGATTGATCGAATTATTTGCTCACCCCTATTGTGGATGATCAAATGGAGGTGAAAATACGTCCTTTTTTTTTTTTTTTTTTTAATTCTTTCTGTTTTTTAAGATGTAAGAATCACATCCTATTAAATCTCAGATCACTTGTTCCATAAAAGTGAGAGATCTTTAAAAATAAGAAATTATAAATGATGTAATTGTTATTTTAACACATAGTTCATTAATTGTTTGATAGATGTATAAAAGTAATGTTGATATTTTTTTCAATAGTTTAAATTTTTATAAAAGTTAATTTTTTAATTGTTTAATTATTGAATCGTAAGTGTATACATTTATGCTTTTCATGAGGTTAGAGATCATGTTATAATTAAATATCACAAAATTGGAATAATGAATTATATTTTATTCATCCACTTGGAGGTATAGTTAAATCTCTATTCTCTAACATACATGAAAAATGTAGGTATTAACTACGATATAATTATAATTATACACGTTTCTAATATAATTACAACTACACATTGAATATAATTATAAGTCATACATCAACTATAATTTTTGAATCGTTTCAATAATGAAAATAAAATTTCAAGCACTTTAAAACGTTTAGCAACTCTTATAAAAATAAAAATAAAAGAAGTCAAGCAATAATATGATTAACTACCGATATCAAAGTCACACATTGCTAAAGTATTATTTGTTAAGAGAATATATAAATGCAGGTAATTAACTTACCCAAAATCCTCTAGTTAAACATATTTTAAACATATTGACAAATCAATAAAGACTAAAAATTATCCACCAGCTTTTGAATCAATTAAAGATCCATCGTAGAAACTTCTTTCAAAAAAAAAAAAAAAATTTCCTAATAAGTTACTAAAAAAATACATATGAAAGATGTATTAGGAAAGTAAACCCTGACTTTTTATTTAAAGTATGTAACTTAAATTTTTCCTAAAATTTAAAATAAATATGAAAGGCAATGTATGTCACTTTTAATTTTTATGTTTCTATTCCTCATAGTTTCATTGGACCTCAAGTCTTGCCATGAATATATCAGACTTGGTAGCCAAAAAAAGAAAAAAAAAAAAAACATTGAGATACACAGAAGAAAAACCTCTGGTCTACTTCTGAAGGAGAGAGGCTAAAGCGAGCTTGACATCTTCTTTGGCTTGTTTGTCAAATGGATCATCACCAATATACAGATCAAAAATTGATCTACAAAGAAGTTTGCTCTCAATGCTTCCCACATCCTTTCCATCAACTAGAGGAAAATTTGCAAATGTTAAAGACTAACACATGATGTTTTAAAGTTTAAAAACATATATGAGTCAAGCTGCAAAATGAATAGTAAGATAAAAGCAACCCACTACTAGTCCTCCAAAAGTTTAAAAATGTTTATTTATCACATTTGCTTAATATATAAAATACTCATTGCAAACTAATTACCATCCCAGTCTCATATGCATGCTGACTTATATGTAACTACAGATGCACTTGAACATCATGCGGAGCAATATATGATGAATTTGATCTTCATTAGATTAGCTTGTGGGTAATGCAGAAATTAGACTATACTACACCTTGTTTCCCAAACATATTTGAGGCAGCAAAATCACAGATTTTTTTAGTTTGAGCAAAAATAGGCCCAAAATCGTAGAATTTTGCTATGCAAAGGCTGTACCTGCGGTTTCGGGACATTTTCAGCACAAACTCCAAACAAACATGTGACTTAGGGCCTGAACTGTCCCAAAGACAAGGGATTTGAGATGACAGAGATACCAGAAGTTCATAGGTCATCTCCTTTTGTTTTTTCTTTTAGTAGGCATTTGGAAGTCATTGGCAAAATCCCTTCATTTAGGTATAAGATTCATGGCATCAAGGTAATCCTAATCCTATGACTATTTACAGAATCATAGCTTTAGGTAAAATCACTGCATTTATGTGAGCAGTAAGACAAACACTACACATACTTCTAGCAACATGCCTTAAAATTAATATATCAAGCTGCTATACAAATTGATTAAGAATAAAACACTTACTTCTTGTGTGAAGTATGTATCCCCGATCCCTTGAGAGATCTATTACAGATCCACGAGGAATTTTAAATTCATCCTTGAACTGTGAAGTGAACCTACAATAATTTGTTTAGCAGCGAAAAATATTACAGATATAAGTGCAAGTTATCAAGATGAGAAACAAGTCAGTTGATCATAATTATTCTTTATTTCTGCTCTTCACTCTTGACTTCATGAGAGGCAGAGCATACCCTAAATCTTTGCAGATAGGAATAATGAAGCTGTAAATATTCCCATGCAATAAAATCTAGTCGTAATGCAATTAGATACAAAAACTATCAGGTTGAAAAATTCACCTCTGAAGCAGTTCTTTGTTATCTGATCCCCCAAACTTTCTGAGCCTGCTTCCAATAGACTCCTCGAAAGCACTGCGAACTGATCGAATGCTCAATTTACTGTAAATTATTTGAAGTCTAACAGTCATACACACATCACTTTCTAGAAGATCATTGTAAAACTCTTTGTTTTCTATGAGTTCAGGAGTGGATAGTTGCTCATATTTCTCATTGACCAATTTCTTTACATCATTATCATCAGCATAAACACCTGTTGGAAGACACAAGACCATTAAGGAAGAACAAGTACACTGATGACGAACAATGATTTTCTAGAAGGCAGTATTAGTATACTTTTTTTTTTAACACCAAACCAAACTAAAGTACCCCGTTCTCATAACACTAATATCTACAACCACATGGATTAAATTGAACATCAAAACAGCAATGAGGTCATATTTTGTTGGCTTTAATAGGAATAGTAACGGCAATGATTCAGACTATTATTGTGTTTAGTTTAACTATTAATATAGAATATAATGTATAGTATCAAAAATACTAATTCCTCCCAACCCTTAGGAATACGTTAGAATACTTTATTTTCTTCACATATTTGTATAATTATTTATTATTTATTCTCATTTCATCTTATTTAAAAGGCTAAACAACATCTATGATCCTTTAACTTTTACTCAATCTACACTTTAGTCTCCTAACTATTTTTTTTAACATTTAGTCCCTTAACTTTTTAAATTTGATAATATTAGTCAAACTACTAATTTTCTGTGTAATTTAATATCTGATTTTTTTTTTTTCCTTTCATTTTTTAACAAAAAAAGAGGTTTGCGGTAGTTTGATAGTTTCAAGGTTTTTTTTATTAAAATTTATTCTTTAAAAAAAGGGGAAAAAATTAGACATTAGGGACTAAATGTTACGAAAAAATAATTAGAAGATCAAAGTATAGATTGAGTAAAAATTAAGGGACTAAATATTAAGAAAAAATAGTTTTAGGACCAATGTATAAATTGAATAAAAGTTAATGAACTAAATGTTAAGAAAAAATAATTAGGGAACCAAAGTATAGATTGAGTAAAGGTCAAATGACCATAAATATTTTACTTTATTTATAATTTTATAATTGTTACTTTAATATTTAACAATATTATGAATGGTAATACTGTTTTCATTAAATTCTATTCCTATTGAATGTTATCGTTCCATTATATGAACCCAACATCACCTAAAGCTTTCCGCTTCCTTTTCAAGAAGTGCAATTATTTTTGTCACAACATACTAGCAGACGATGAAATGAAAAAAATGCATAGTCCCAAATTAAAAAACAAAAACAGAGCTAAACTAATAAAAAAGCGCGTTGTTTTTCCACAATAAGCAAACAATGTAAGCATCCCAATAGTAAAATTGCAAAATTCATCAGCAGAAAACAAAAATTGAGAAGCAAAAAGGGAAAAACAAAATTTGAATTACCAAATGCATAGACCTGAATGTTCTTCAGCCCCAAGATACTCTTTTTCCTCAACCCAATTCCGAGAAGTCTCCGAGAATCGGACAACGTCGAAGGAAACGAGACCCCGGTCCTCGAATCTACAATAGAGTTTGAAGAATCAGCCAGAGAGAGCGAACCCCAAAGGGGCAGCGAATGATTAGCGAAGAAGAAAGTCAAGGCATTTTGAAGAAATGGGTTTTGTTGGTTGAAGGTGAAGCCTTGAGAGGCAGTTGCGATTCCAGCAACGGCGCCAGCGCCGGCAGCAAAAGCGACGGTGAAGGCTGCATTGAAGGGGCGTGAAGTCGCAGAGGACTTGGAGGGAACACGAGGGGTTTGCTTTGCTGGCTGAGAGAACAAGTTGAATGGAAAACGAAAAGACACCATTGTCGTTGATTTCATAGACAGATGAAAGCCAGCCGAGCTTAGTTCTCTGGCCTTGACATGACAGACATAACAGTTAGCACGTGAAATACACGTGCATTAGGTCCATTTGGGCTTGGGCAGTTGAACCTGCTGTGACTTCATGGTTTGGGCTTTTGTTCACACACTCTTCTATTTAACTCGTGAGTTCTACTTAGTCCAAATTTCATCCAACTTAGCTCACCTTCCATCAGCTAAAAGATATTACGTGAGCTCATTTAACAATTGCTCACCACACCATAGTTCCACACTTAAATTTGCACTTAAATGACTCGTATCAAAATACGCTGCAAAATTATTTTAATAAATAAGAAAATGATTCATTATTCTAAATAATTATGACATATGAAATTATACAAGTGTTTGAGCTACAAAAATATGTTCAAATTTATATGAATGTTTTGAATTTTTATAATATCCATTATTTTCTTATTTTTATGGGTAATGGGCGTCAAGAGTCTTATAATTTACACATATAAAGTGCATAATTGCAGTAGCTTTTAGTAGACCATACATGTTATCTTTCTTTAATAAAATTAACACTAAAGTCTGTCAAATGAAAAATTAAGTCAAATTATGTGATGTAATGGTCATGTAATTAAATTTATAAGATTATTTGTACTAATTTATCATTAAACTAATAGCCTCAATAAAATTATTATTCTAGAAATACTATTTGTCTCACCAATGTGATAACATGATTAAAAAATGACAAAATTTGATACAATTTTTTCAATCAGTAGTTAACACAAAGCTTTAGAATTAATTTTATAAAAATAATAAGATATGTATAATAACTAAAAGATATTAAAATTATGTATTTTACTTGTATAAATTACAGGATATTGATGCCTTCACTCTATTTTTATCTGCTTCTCAAAAACACTAGCAACTATTGAAAAAAAAAAAAACTAGCAATTATGCACGTGAATAAATTCATGCTAATTCTAATATGAAATTATACATTAATAAAATGGTTCACGTGTGACATGACCGTTAATTACCTTGTTTGAACCACAACATTGGAAGTCAAAATATGATTAACATTTTTAGCACTTAAAAAAAAGCAAAATAAATCTTAAAACTTTGGCAAAAATTTTATAAGAGACGGTTTGATAAGAGTTTATAATAAGTAAAAAAATTCATAAAAACCTATTCTTTGTTTAAACATAATATACTTGAAAAATTATAATCTTATCGTGAATAAAATATTATTGTAGTCGGTTGGAAACATAAACAATATGCGATTTATTCAATATTAATAAAAACATTCAAATGAAATAGATACAATTTTCAAGGAGACATGATAGGAAGAAAAGTTAAAACAATGAGGAGAAAAAGAAGACGATGGGGATAGGTTTTATCGTTTAAAACCAAACTTTTGTCATCCATTTGGTAGCTCCTTATTTTGTTTTATAGTTTATAATAATTTTTTTTTTTTATAACATACTTGCTATAAATTAAACCAATAATACGTGACATCATTTAATTAGTTTATATTAATAAAAAAAATTAAATGATATAATTAGTACATAATCAAGTAAATTTTCATTAAATATGACATATTAATAGTTGAATATAATAATATAAATATTAATAATACGATTTATTTACAAAAATATCATCAACCTATTTTTATATAAATATAGTTTCATAACTGAAAAAGGTATGTGTAAGCTCATACTATAACTCTAAAATTTCTCTATAAATTTTAAATTTTGTTCATATTTGACTTAAGTATCAAAAAATATACGACACCCTCACAGTCTTGCGACTCTTTACATGGTTTGTTAGTAATATATAAGTCAACGTGAAAGAAAATATATGCTGAACAAAAATCTGATTCTAACAAATTCTTTATAATAATTTTAGTAAACTAAAATCAAGAATCTCCTACATAAATTAACCATGAGTATTTCAGATTTTTTGCTTAATGACAAAATCACAAGCTTTTTTTTGGGACTAACCTCTTAAGGAAACATTGATCTCAATCCTAGAACTCACGTATAGAAATATATCTAAAGAACTAAGCACTTAATTGATATAACCTCGAAATTGATCTTCTGTATTGAAAGTGCATTCTATTTTCTTTAAGAAACCATTTTTTAGTAAACCTAGTGTCTACAATTCTCCTTAATTTGGTATTGAAATAGTATAATATGTAGTTATTCGCTTACAGCTTAAATTCCAATCTATTAAGTTAACAATCGTTAAGAGTTTTATGTATTCTGTAATGCGGTACCTATAAAGAGTGAAGAGTACAATGATGCTTGTATCCCTTTTTTAGTACAAAAATGATTAATGTGTTAATAATACTTCTTCCTATTGCTTGCACTATTGAAAGTGTACAATGGTACCACTTTCTACTGTATGGCTTACAGAAAGAGTTAATGTGGTATTTCATGCTAAATATTGTACCGTATTTAAAAAAGTACAAAGTGGTATAAATTTATCATTTATCCATAAATATTTTATAATTTAAAATAAAAAATAAATATTAAATTAAATATTAAAAATTTATTAATATTATTCTTGGTAGGAAAATGAAATACAATATAATTGAGAAGAAGAAAAATACAATCATTTAAATATTTATTATTGTTATTTTTAATAAAAAAAATAAACATATATTTTTAAAAATTAATTTTATCTCTCAGCATAAATTATCAAATGTACTTTAGTAAACTTTTTAATAAAGTAATGTATTTATATCTACATTGTCCCATTAGATAATAATGAGTGTATTTCAGTTGTCGGTATACTTTGTTTAAATAGTACCTGTAAAATACTGATTATTTCTTAAAATTCAATAATATTTTAGGAAAAAAAAAAAAAAAAGTTCAAGCCAATCATTTTTTCTATAAACTTTTTTTTTTTAATTACAACATAATAATATCATAATTTATATATGATATAATTTAGAGTAAAGATATAAAATAATTATTTTATTTATACAATAAATATTATTTAATTTTTTAATTTATAAAAAATATCTTTAAATTTATTTAATTATAATTTAATTTAATGATTTCTAAGTCAAGATTTGTTTAAAAAAGTTTCCGCGTCATATTTGGCGTCTCTGTGCTTAAATTCAAGCAAAACGCGACTTCCTTCTAGGAAACCATCACGAACCTTCCTCTATTTTTCTTCATTATAATTCTTAAACTCCACAATTTTCACATCTCAGAGTCATCTCTATTTTCCAAATCTTTAGGCTGTACTCAAACACACTATCTTTCTATTTCTCTTTCCTAATCCGTAATGGACCCGGCTACCGACTCCCACCCTGAATACTATCCGAAACGATACGACCCAGGCTATGCTTTGAGCGGCAGAATCATGCTGACCGCCATAGTTGTCCTCTTCTGCGTTGTCATTCTCATGATGTTTCTCCACCTTTACGCTCGCTGGTACCTCCTCCGAGCACGCCGCCGACAAGACCGCCGTAATCGCATTCACCGAACCCATATGGTCTTTCAAATCGACACTCCAACTTCTTCCAGGCGTGGCCTGGATTCCTCTGTTCTCAACTCGCTTCCCATTTTTGTATACCCCTCTAAATCCTCATTCAATGACGAAGAAGAACCCCCTATGGAATGTGCAGTGTGTTTGTCTGAGTTTGAAGAGAAAGAGACTTGTCGGTTGTTGCCCAAGTGTAATCACAGCTTTCATATTGAGTGTATTGACATGTGGTTTCACTCTCATTCTACTTGCCCTCTTTGTAGATCTCCGGTTGAGAGGGCGACCGGAACGGAAATTAAGTGTGATGAAGAAGGGGGATTGGGTACGGATTCGGGTGTATCAAAGGGTAATGAAGCCGGTCCGGGACCTAACAGTTCTGGGCTTTGTTTAAATTGTGAAGGAGTGGCTTCGTCTTCAGTTGGGTCTCGGAGAAAACCATTGGAGTTTTTGGGCATATCTGTTGAAGTCCCCAGAAGGAATGAGAACTTTGGGAGAATTGAAGACGATTCCATTCATGACTCGCCATCGAGTCAGTCTTATAGATCTCCAATGAGTCGAATGCTTTCGTTTAAGAGGATTCTCAGCAGAGAGAGACGAGGTAGCGTCATCGAGTCGCCGTCAGGGAATGGTTTGGTTAGTTGCGGGTCGCTGGTGGATATGGATATTGAGCTCGGACGACATAGAACAGAATGAGTTGATTGGGTTTAACTCGGTGACATCGTGATTCATTTTATCGAGGTTTTTGAAAGCGTCATTAAATCGGCGCTACTATCATAATCTCATGGCTCTATGCAATATTTTGTAATTATTTAATAGTGTTAATAGTAGAATAATAATTAATATTATTTTAAAACCTTTTATTATAGTTTTTTTTATTAAATTTAACTTATTATAACAATATAAAAAATCGCTTGGCCAGTCTTGTTGGTGCTTTGCACCTAGTTTTAGAGTAGCTAAATCAGTAAATTCTTAAAAAAAAAAAATTATTTATTATTCGTAATAAATTATAAATAATGTAATATAATATTAATAAGCATAATGAAATTTACATAAAGATATTTTATAAAAAAAATTGTATTAATTGTGATCGTAAAAAATTTTGATATATAAAAATATTAAAAAAATATATCAATAATCATACCTAATTTCATTAAGCGAATTGCTTTTTTTTTTTTTTTTTTAAGAAATACCCGACATCTATGTGATACTCTAAGGAGATCTAATTATTGATAATAATTATAAAAAAAAAAAAAAAACGTGAATGATTTGATTGATGATAAAAAAGGAATTTTTGGTTCAATTTTCCACCTTGATAACAGAAAAACGAATTGATCGCATTCTATTGACTTTAGTCTTGATGATTATTTATAAAATAAAATAAATATACTAGTTATTAAATGATGTTATAATTTTGTAGAAATGTACACTTAAAATAAATAATTATTAAGTTTTAACTTTACGAAAAAAATAAATTTATAATAATAACTATTTTAGAAAATATTTTTTATCATATGATGTATGCATTAGTCTATATGATATAATAAAATTAATTTTATATTAGTTTCACAATTACTTTAACATCTCATCTTTTTAATTTAATAATAATTTAACATTTATACATTGATGTATATAAAAAATTACTCAATTATTGCTTTAGAATTTGTATGTGTGATAATTTGTAATAATGATATGCAATCTAAATACAATATAAATATGAGTGATTTGACATAATATTAATAAAATTTACATAATTTTATTTAATAAATAAGTAAAATATAACATGAAAATACAAATTAACTTGTTTTATTGGAATTTTTATTATTATTTAATAAGATAATTTGATATGAACACAACAGACATAATTTGATTACACTTAATATGAGTTTTTAAAACATTTTTTGAATAAAAATATTATATATTAGTGGACTTCTTTTAATTGATATGAAATATGAGACGCAAAGATAATTAATTTAACATAAATATCATATGCTCATAAATAAATAGAGTTGATATGATATATTAATTATATATTTTTTGCTGCATGTTAGAGAATATCTCCATTATCATTTTGTTCATGTTTCACTGCATGGAGAATTGCATGTTTTTCTGTTGGTGCGATAAAATGATCCCACCATCCTTGGAGCTGGCCAGTGAAACTGGCTACTATTGCTAGGCAAGTTTGTTGATCAGAGTTGCCTGCAAATTTAACTGCTGTTGCGTACATTAACATATTTTTGATTACTCTTACTATCTGATATTCAGATAGTCCATCAATAGTCCATTCATTGATGGTTGAACCGGAGTAAACAGTTTTTGCTGGTAGTTCCTTTTCGAAATGGAGGTCTATTGGAGATGGCCTTGGATAGTGAGGCTTAGATTGATATGTTGGAATTGGTCTTTCCAACTTGTTAATCTGTGGCACCATTTGAAGTGTTGCACCACTTGTCGAAGTCTCTTGTTGAGAGTCTTTAAGTATTCTTAGGGTTTCTTCAATCTCTTGATCAGAGATTTGTGTTAGAACTTGTTCTTCCATCATCTTAACAGTTTTACCCTTGTCTTATTTGTCTAAATTAGACATTTTTCATAATAATTCTTGTAGAAACTCAGAGTTTTGTTTTAGATGAAACTCTGGTAAGGGTTTCACAAAAGCTGATTCTACCTTCTTCTTATGAGAAGAGGATGGTGAGGGTTTCTCTTCAATCCCTTTGATTGATTGCTCAATTCGAGTTAATTGGGTTCCAACCGATTGTAAATATAGGTTAGTGTAATTATTTTGTTCAACTACCTGATTGACTGAATCATTAGTAGCTGGTTCATCCTTTTGAGATGAAATAGATTTATATGGAACTACAAGGGCATTTTCAGAAATCATTAATGATGATTCTGGAGGGTGGATTGCCACTTCGGGTTCTCCTTTCTGTAATTGAAAAGTCTTGTAAAGCTTTTCTAAAGTTTGTATTTCAGGAACAATAACCTCCTCGCCTTTTGAGTATTCGACAATGAATTTGAAGAAATCTAGATGAGATTCTTGTCCTTGTTTCTTAACATATTTAAGAAAATTTTTCATATTTAAAGAAATACATCTTTTGTAAATCTCTATTAAGAGATGGATATAATTTTTTTTCTCACTGTTAAGTGGATCTGTAAGGGTTGCTAAAATCATTTCATCATATGTAAGGCTCTTGTTAGAGTTTGATAACATCATAATATTAGAAAAGCCTTGTGTTGGTTTAGATTCAAAGCCCATTTCTGAGAGAGTTGGGCTATCTGGTCTCAATGATTGCTCTTCTACAGATCTTTCAGATCTCTCTGATGTGTATACTGGGAGACTAATCCCTGTGGGAAGTCTTCAAACCCCTTCAAATGTTTCTTTACCTTTTGAGGTAATAGATGGGTTTGGTGAAGCCACGGATGAGCTTAATGAAGCCCTTGATGAAGCTTGGACCGAAGGTCTTGGACTTTCGTGGATCTTGACTATTCTTTTTGAGTAAAAAATGATCTCAACAGACCCATCATCATATTCGATGATTTGTTCTAGATCTGTATTCTGAAGAACTGATGAGCTCCTTGTTTCTGTGCTTAAGGACCATGATTCTGAGAGTGAGATATCATCCCATTTAATCATCTTGGGAATAGCAAGCTTTGTTTTATCTGCATTAGCTTGGAAGAGTGTTGTCTCTCCCTTTGGATCTTTGACAAAAGATCTTAGATTGATGTTAGTTAGGGCAGATGGTGTTCATTACTTTGAAATAGACTCTGTATATGAGAGCCACGTTGCTAGTTCCTTCTTCCATATCAAATCCTGAGTTTGTATATCCACTTTTAAAGATCTGAGGACATTTGAGTCCTTAATGCTCACAGAAAAGTTAGGAAAACAATTAAAATATATAGGTCCAGCTGCTAGTGAGGATTCAGCATAGCCTAATATAGAATCTTTAAATTTATTGTGACGTTTATCTCGAACGCATAAAAGGACTGAAGTATTTGGCCCTTCCCTTGTTAAGGGTTTAACTGCTATTTGGAATAATCCAATATGTAAGTAATTAAATTGCTCTTTGTATGAATCAATTATCCTTTTAGATAATAGAGTAATGTCTTTCGATTCTCCACTGGGTAAGGGGAGAGAGTCTTTTACATCTTTATAACATAGTTCGATTTGAACTTAAATATATTTTGGTTATAAACTTGCGAGGTACCATATTTAGGTATACTCCAGTTTTGGAGTTGTTGCTCTATATCTTCAACTTTTAGTACTTCTTTATTTTTAGAAGTAGAAGGCCTTAGAGCCTCAGAGTTGTTGCTGGAGGATGAAGAAGTTGTAAAAAGATTTGAAAAACTTCTTGCTAGTCTTGCCATTAAATCAATATAGAGAATACTTGGAGATCAGACAAAGTCTCACGCGATTGCCTTTACTGCCTCTCTTGGGTCTTACAACGGCTTCAAGCTGCTCGTCGAACTCTCCTTCTAATATTTCTAAATTGATTTTCTTTTAAGACTAGTAATAATCCCTCAATCTAATTGACTTAATCACCTACAGATTGGCTCTGATACCAAAATGGCCTAGGATCTACTATAAGTGAATGAAGAGACAGAGCATAGGGATGTAATAAAACTAAAATATTATTGATTAATTAAATAAATATATTACAGAGTTGGAAGCTTATTTATAGAGAATTCGAAAATTAAAGACTTAGATAATTCTCGCTATATCTTACAAATGAAAAATTGAGACCTCTTATAGAATTCGAGGCTCAGAAGTAAACAAAACATTAATAATTAAAGAGATAAGCCTTGTAAGGCTTTTACAAAAGCAGATGCCTTCCCATGTGGAGAGCAGGTCCGAAGTGGGTCCTTTGTCGGAGTTGGCAATTTTGTTTTTTATGAAAGATGCTCCTCGTTATGGAAGCTGGGTCCCTTGTTTGGTGGAGTGTCCCGAATAGATTTGGAGTCGTTCGTCCAGACTGTTTTGTGGGCCCTTTGTTAGTGTCGGCAAGCTATGACTAGCTTATCCACTGGTGCTAGCCATTAGATCGTTTTCTGAGGGATCTAAGTCTAGTTTCTCATTAGAATCAGTATCGCTCTCTTCAGAGCATAATTTTTCCAATTTTCTGGAGATGTATGTATCATTTTTCCTTTTTCTTTGAGAGAAGTGATAATTTTTTCAATGGTATTTTCTCCTTTTTAGGAGAGGATGATGGTTCTTCAATTTTTAGAGTTTTAAATAATTCTATTGGCTTGTAATTATCAAACTCTTCAATGAGAGTTTTATCCCACCATTTAGCATGACCAGTTCTAGCTAGACACCATAAATCTTCGTGTGTATAACCCCATTTTCATATCCATGGGATCTTGTATGATGCTAAGAATAACAAGAAACTATGATCTTCATTAACTATTGAGTTAAAATTTAATACTTCGAATTGTTTTAAAGCTTTTTCAACCATTTTAGGTAAAATTTGAGCTATTGGTTCGAAAAATAAAAACTAATTTCTGAACCAGATTGGAAAATTGTTATGAGAATAATAATCCCCAGATTTGAACTGAAGGTACCACGAATGAGAACCTCTTGAGTTTTGATAAATTAGCATGTTTTCCCATGCTTGAATATAATCAAAATAATTATAAGAAGTTGGGTGGATTCTTTTATTTTGAAACTTTTCTCTGGTGTAGAGATTTGAGTTCCAGTCATTTTTGGTTAAAACTCTTTTAATTTTGAGAGTTGAGTATGCGATTTCTTTTGTGTTTCGCATATTATGATTTATGTCTATTGACCCTGTTTCTTTTAGGATCTGTTCAAAGTATTCTCTTGTTTTAGGAATAACATAGAGTGGTAAATTATCTTTAAGATAAGTTTTTGCTACCTGGTCAGGAGCAAGATTAAAATCCCCATCGAAAACGATGCTTTGCCATTAGATCGCTTTCTGAGGGATCTAAGTCTAGTTTCTCATTAGAATCGGTATCGCACTCTTCAGAGCATAATTTTTCCAATTTTCTGAAGATGTATGTATCACTTTTTCCTTTCTCTTTGAGAGAAGTGATAATTTTTTCAATGGTTTTTCTCCTTTTTTAGGAGAGGATGATGGTTCTTCAATTTTTAGAGTTTTAAATAATTCTATTGGATTGTAATTATCAAACTCTTCAATGAGAGTTTTATCCCACCATTTAGCTTGAGCAGCTCTAGTTAGACACCATAAATCTTCGTGTGTATAACCCCATTTCCATATCCATGGGATCTTGTATGATGCTAAGAATAATAAGAAACTATGATCTTCATTACCTATTGAGTTAAAATTTAATGCTTCGAATTGTTCTAAAACTTTTTCAACAGTTTTAGGTAAAATTTGAGCTGGTGGTCCGAAAAATAAAAACTAATTTCTGAACCAAATTGAAAAATCGTTATGGAAATAATAATCCCCAGATTTGAACTGAAGGTACCGTGTATGAGAACCTTTTGAGTTTTGATAAATTAGCATGTTTTCCCATGCTTGAATATAATCAAAATAATTATAAGAAGCTGGGTGGATTCTTTTATTTTGAAACTTTTCTCTGGTATAGAGATCTAAGTTCCAATCATTTTTAGTTAAAACTCTTTTAATTTTGAGAGTTGAGTATGCGATTTCTTTTGTGTTTCGCATATTATGATTTATGTCTATTGACCCTGTTTCTTTTAGGATATGTTCAAAGTATTTTCTTGTTTTAGGAATAACATAGGGTGGTAAATTATCTTTAAGATAAGTTTTTGCTACCTGGTCAGGAGTCTATCCCAAAGTATCGTTTTCGATGGGGATTATAATCTTGCTTCTGATTGATTGCCAGTCATGTTCTTTTGGTGGCTGTTTTTTGTTGCTCTAAGCTCCTTTCTGAGCTGCTTGAAGGTAGTTTGCCTTCTTTATTGCCTTGTATGAATTCCTTAGTGAGGAAACCTGGGAGTGAGTTCTCTTCCCCCAAGATATATTCGATGTCGAAATCGAAGATAGAAAGAATAGCTTGCCACCTGACAAAGATCTGTTTGGACGCTAGATTTTTAACGTCTTTTTGTAGCACTTCTTTAGCGCTTTACAATTAACTCTTAATAAGAATTTTTGATTAAGGAGGTCGTCTTGAAACTTAGAAATACACAAGACGATAGCTAAGATTCTTTTTTGATGGTAGAATACTTCGTTTGAAAAGATTTTCAAGTAACTGATGTATATCGAACTAGCACCTCTTTTATTGGCATTTTTTGCTTAAGGATGCCTCCATGACCTAGCTCCGAAGCATCTGTCTCCACTACTTTTGGAGCTTCGGGGCTTGTCAAAGCTAAGCATGGGAGTTCTTTAGCTCGAAGCTTTATTTTTTGGACAGCTTGAGTGCAAGCTGGACTCCATTCTGGAGGATTTTTCTTTAGACGTTCAAAAATGGTTTGGCATATAATGCAAGATTTTGATAAAAATCTGAAATATAATTGAGACTTCCAAGAAATCTCTGTAACTATTTTTTATCTCTTATCTCTTCTGGAAATTTCTCAACAAAGATAATGGATTGGTCAATTGGGCTTATGAGCCCATGTTCAATGTTGTGGCCCAAGAATCTGACTTGGGTTTGAAACAGTTTCATCTTTTTAGATGAGACTTCAAGCCCATTGGATTTAACAACATTAAAGAACATGTTTAAATGTTTCTAGTGTTGGTTTACTGAATTTGAGTAGACAAGCACATCATCTATGTAGACAATGGTAAACCCTAGATAAGGGTTAAAAATATCATTCATAATTTTTTGATATTCACTTGGGTTATTTTTTAGCCCAAATGGCATGACATTCCATTCATATAGTCCGAATGGAACAGTGAAGGCAGTCTTGTAGCAATCACTTTCAGCAATCTGGATTTGCCAATAGCTACTTTTCATATCGAATTTTGAGAATATGGTGGCATTATATAAGCGACTTAATAAGTCCTTTTTATTAGGTAATGGGTACCTAATCCATCGAAGCACCTTATTGAGGAGCTTATAATTGATGACTAGTCGAGGAACTCCTCACTCTAGTTCAGCACTATTTTCAACATAAAATGCTGGGCAGGACCATGGTGAGGTACTGTGCCTTATAAGGCTCTTTTTAAGCAAGTCTTTTATTTCTTGCTTGCAAATTTGTAAATGGCGCTCATTCATTTGAATGGGCCGGGCTTTAGTGTTGATTTGTGCCTCTTGGAATTTAGGCTCGTATGGTAATGTTACCACATGCTTCTCAGTGAATTACCTATATAACAAAGATATAACAAAAGGTGTTAATTTTACCTAAATAGTAAATTTAGGCAGTAAAACTCACCGTTTCACTTAGATAGTAAATATAATTTTTACCAAAATGTCCTTTTATTCAGTCCTTTGATTTCTGATGTCTGCTCCACTGCAATTCTTCAATCCACGAATGGTGTTTTGGCAATATTGTGTGGCATCCTTGTATTCGAGATAATCACACAGTTGAGACCAACTCTTGATAAAAGAAAAGCAACGCTTTATGCAGTTATTCTAGCTATGTATCCTCTTCATTGGTTCTTCACTTTTCTTTATTACACAGATGTTGCATCACTTACTGTAGTTCTTGCTTGTTTGAAGAAGAATTACTGGTTCAGTGGAATGGTAATGAAGTTAGCTAAATTTTTTAAATCAAATTTTTTAGTTCAAAATTAAATTTTTTTTTATTTCCATGTAGATATATTCAAAGCGGTACATGTGAATGTACAGGTTACATATAAATTTGTATGTAACCTGTACATACAAATTTGTATGTAACCTATACATTCACATTTTGTATGTAACCTGTACATTCACATTTTGTATGTAACCTATACATTCACATGACTTCCATAAGCTGTTCAAAACAACAATAACATACAAACAATACAATGCATTTCATGTGAATGTACAGGTTACATACAAAATAAATTTGTATGTAACCTGTACATTCACATGACCTGTACATACAAAATGTGAATGTACAAGTTCCATAAGCTGTTCTTCTTCTTCTTCCAGTGAGTGACTGGAATTAAACTAAATACTTCTTTGCAGACATAGTCGAAAGCTTGAGAACAAAACCCAAGTGATATTGCAAATAAATAAAAGGAATCTCAGAAAGAAAACTGACAATACGAAACAATCTTTTAATACCCTGAATAATATGTCCCTCCACAGAAAGAAAGCTCGAGTCACTGTTAACCAATTGCACAGCTTACAGACAATCTGACTCTAAAATAACTCTGTCAAAACCAATATTCAAACTAAATTGTAGACCAAGCCATAACGCCCAAAGCTCTGCTGCCCTCGATATCATCCTTGCCAGCCTTCTATCAACGATAGCTCACCTACGCTATCTCTGACAAACACATCCAAGCCCAATCATGCCATCAGTGGAAATAACAGCATCAACGTTAATCTTCCACACAGCTACCTGCATCAAAGCCCACTGACCAACAGCCACACCCGTCCATCTTTTTTTCAGAGAACACAACATCACACCTAGCTTGCCATACACAACATCCACCTTCCTGTCCTCAAACTCTTCTAAAGCATACCAGGTAGCCACCACTACCCCAACAACCTTGAACTGGTTGTAAAAGGCCCCCAAACTGGACATTTTCCACGCAGCTTTCGCAACAGTACAACCCTTTAAGTATCCTCCGTAAACAATGCTTAACTTTGTTACATGTTAGTTGTTGGTCATAAAGTATCTTAAAAGTTTAAATTATTATAAAAAAGGCTAACATTATTTTTAAAAATGAGATGGACACCTCCTTCCACACAAAAATAATTGCCTCTTAATTCTAATTTTAATTGTAAATCTAATTATTTATATACAAATTCAAAATAGTGTAAAAAAAATAATATGAAACAAAATTTTTAAGAAAATAAAATTTTGTACTTTTTTTCATTATTTTTTTATATTTAAATTCACAATAATTTTTAACGATTTTAAAGGAAAAGGAAATAATATCATGCAATAAACTGAAATAGCCTGATAAACTGACTTCAATAAAATTTCTTTTTGTCTGCTCCACTAGAAAGAATATTCTCTTTCAATCCTTTTAATAGGGGTGATAATTGTGTTATGTTATGTTAGTTGTGTTTGTATCATGTTTGTTTCATGTTATTCGTGTCGAATTTTTATGTTAGTTGACACATGAAAAAATTTACTAAATTTTATTTCGTGTTGCCTATTATAATACTAAGAAATAACAAAATTTTTAAGAATATGAAAAAATTATTGATCAATTCTTATTAAAAAAATTCGTATTATATCGTATTCGGATCGTATTATCAAATCGTATTAAAAATTATAACTCTTACTTCTTAACCGACGCATATACGTAATAAATTTAAATAGAATAAATAACATATTATTTTACCAAATATAATAAAATACTTACATTTGAAATAACAGTACTCACCATAAGCTTTTTACATATTCTCATGAATTTTATATCATTCAACCACGATCCATAACTTTTTTTTTTTTTTTCCCACCATTTAAAAGGCAAGGACAAGTTGTTATAAAATATTATGCCAAAATATTATAAAATGTATTTTTCTTTCTTAAAAATATTTTAAAAATTTTATTTTCTTAAAATAACCACAAATTTAATATAAAGTTGAGTATATTTTGACCGATTAAATTATTTGTGCTTTTTATTAATTATAAGATATTTATATTTTTTTAAAAAATAATTGTAATATTATTTACCTGGAACAGCACATCATGATATATTATAATAATGAATAATTTCTATGTCATACTTGTATCTAAATTTAATTACTCAAAATAGTAGCATTTTGAAGTTCACATTCAATTTTGATAAAAATTGTGGTAGGACTGAGTTTTACCAGGGTAAGTTTAGCTCTTTATCCTTTAACCAATATAGGTTTAGTTCAACTAGTTTGTGCAAAGCTTAACGGTAATGGTGACGACGTTCTCTTCCTCCTCATTCTCTTTCTTATATTCCAACACCATATTTATCACACACTCGCTCACTCCAACAGTTCAAGGTCTATTCGGGTTGTCACCTTCGTCATCTCTGACAATGATGATGGTGATGAGCACTCCAGTTGCAAATCTTGCTTTTACAAACTTTGCCTATTACTCCTCCTCCAATTTTCGCAGTTTCACTGTTCTTGGAACGAATATTGACCACTCATCAAAAGAGCATTTTGGATCTAAAGATGGCAGTCACATCTTGGAGGTACTAATTTAGTCATACTTGTTCTTATAAATGCATGAATTGTATATGCGCCAATGTCTTTGAAATTGAAGTGGTATTCTGGCATCATCTTGGTCTTATCCAGGTCAAGATGAAGGCCAAAACATTGTCTTCGGAAGAGACTTATGTAAAAATTGCTATTATTCAACAGATAATTTTCTACATTAATTTACTCAGCAAGGTTACTTCCCATCCTCTGCTCCAAATAAGATCTCTTCCTTGAACATTAACTTTTTGACATTTTACTTCTTCAAAGTTGTATACATTTTGTCTGCTGTATTTAGCAAAGCACAAAGCTCTGTTTTTTTGCTATTGTCGTTCTTTATTTTTTCTTTCCATCAGTCGCTACGGTCAAGTCGAAGGCACTTAATTAGTTCTTCTTGCTTGGACACGTTCCAAGGATAACATTATTATTCTTCTTTTCAAATTGATATGATCCGATATTTTAGGTTTTTTTAAAAATAGGATATGATATTTTAGTTTTTTGAAACGTAAATTAATATGCATATTTATGATCGTAAGTAACATATTATATATAATTATTGTTATACATAATATGTTATATATTACATATAATTATTGTTTTATATAATATATTATATATTACATATATTTATCGTTATATATAATCTATTATATATATTTTTGTATTTGTATGTAACGTGTTACATACAATTATATTGTTATATATAACATGTTACATACATTTCTGTCGTAATACATTACATATATTTCTATTATTGTACGTAACATATTATATACACATTTGTTGTTATATGTAACATATTACATGCTTATCTGACGAAGTTGCCGGAGCTCCAATAAGATTGTCGGATCTTTGATTATGTCACCAACAGAATTGCAAAAATTCAAATCAATTTACATACAGAGTTGCTCGAGCTCCGGTGTATTTGTTTGTTAGCCCTAAATGATATTTTAATAATTTGTATGATTTTTATGTTATCAAAACTCACATTTTTGTACATATTTTTGCTAATTTTGGAAAATGTTAGCTTGTAATCTAAATGTAAGCTATTTAGGATCAAAGCTTATTGTATCTACATTATATATAAAAATTCAAATTAAGCATAATATTTTTTTGGACTAAATTATTTATATATTTTAAGCTATTGACATTAGTTGCTATTTTATGATCTACTATCACGTTAAATAAAAACTCTAAACATAATAATAAAAAATGTTCATCTATTCATACAATGATTACTATATTTAATAAAAATTTTAAATATTATTTTACTTTCATAATTAATTAGGCAGCATAAAAAATTAATTTTTTATTTATTACAAATATGTTGCAAAAATTAAAATATATAAAATAATTCACATACAATATACGTATTTAATTTTACTAGTCTATACCTATACTACATATAAAAATTTAAATTATGCTTAATAATTTTTTTTACAAAATTATCCCTATATTTTAAGCTATTGATATTAGTTTTTCTTTTATGATATTTTATCATATTAAATAAAAACTCCAAACATGATACTAAAATAAGAATTACATTTAAATAAGAACTCTAACAATGATAATAGAATAAATATTACATATAATAAAAACTCTAATAATATGATGATTATTATATCTAATAAAAATTATAAATATCATTTTATTTTTACAATTAATTTGAAAGCATTAAAAAATTAATTTTATAATTATTTCAAATATAATGTATAAAATAACAAACAAAAAAAGTAAATAATTTACGTATAAAGCACATATTTTTAACTAATATATGTAAAAGTATGAATTACCCACACATATATTTATATATATTTATTTGGATGAAATCATTATATATTTTTATTTATTAATATTAATTAATTTTTAAAGATATATTATTATATTAATTTTTTTTAAATATAATTATAAAATACTTATCGTATCTTAAATATTATTTAATTTTTATAATTAATTTAAATATACAAGTAAAACAATGACTTGATTATAACTTAGTTATTCACAAAGGACAAAATTGTGCCTTCGCCGATCCGATCGCTTCGCAGTATAAATGCACGTTTTCTACGGTATCCTTCAAAAAGTAGGTAATAATCCACGAGCCCAAAATATTGTAATATCAACTATGTACCATTAATCCAATATCCTCTTCCGATTAGTTTCATCTTCTCTCCCCAATCGAAAACCCTTAAATTGCAAACCCTAGAGTTTTCAGAGAAGCTCTAGATGGACCTCCTCAAGCAAGAGCTTCTGAAGAAGCGCCAAAGCCTTGCAGAGGAAACCGGAGGAAAACGGTTCTTCAAGCGATCTGAGATCGAACAGAAGAAAATCCAGAAGCTTCGAGAACAAGAGAAACGCGAATTAGAAGCCAAAGCTCAGCGCCAAGCCACTGCGTCGTCCAACACAACCTTCTCTTCTGCCAGCAAATCAAATCCCTCAGCCGTGGCCACAACCTCTTCTGCAACGACGTCGTCTGCTACCACTGCATCCAAATCCCTTACCAATGAGCAAAACATCGACAATCTGGTCCTCCCTAAACAGGAAGTTATTCGTCGTCTTCGTTTTCTCAAACAACCCATCACCCTTTTTGGGGAAGACGATGAGTCTCGTCTCGACAGGTTGAAGTACGTATTGAAAGCTGGATTGTTTGAAGTTGACAGTGATATGACGGAGGGGCAAACTAATGATTTTCTGAGGGATATAGTGGAACTCAGGAAGCGGCAAAAGTCTGGAATTTTGAGTGAGAGGAAACGGCAGAAGACGGACGTTGATGGGGTGGTGGAGGATGGGGAAGGTGGTGCTGGTGAGGATGAGAATGCTGATGGGGGTTCTGGTGGTGTCGATGCCGATATGGATTTGAAGCGAATGAAGGCAAATTTCGATGAGTTGTGTGAGGAAGATAAGATTTTGGTGTTCTTTAAGAGATTGTTGAATGAATGGAACCAGGAATTGAATGAGATGCCTGAGGCTGAGAAGCGGACTGCTAAAGGGAAGTCAATGGTTGCCACTTTCAAGCAGTGTGCTCGATACTTGAATCCACTTTTCAAATTTTGTAGGAAGAAGGTACAACTTTTTATTTTTATTTTGTTTATCTTAGTGCTCTAACATGCTTTCTTTGCTCTATACTTTCATGTCTAATTCTTTGTTGAAGTACCTTTATCAATATAGTAATGCATGACTGGAGACTGGAGTTATGGAACATTCAATCAAGTTTAATTTCTCTTAAGAGTTAGGTATTGATAGTTTTTTGCTATCTCTGAAAAGTTGGTGACATAACAAAACTAAGTGAATGAAATTTGTTATACAATATATGATATGTTGGCTCATCTCCCAAGCCAACAATAAGTTCGTAGTCTTGTGATCCAACTCCGGCAATCTTTCTGTGGGCCTACAATTAGGCTATAAATGATATTTTGACCGATAGACTCTAACACTTAAGATTTTATTAAGCGATGACATGGCATCATAATTTGTGTGATGTCTTATTGCATTGGACACCTCACTGCCACCATCTTTTGCCTGAAGCAGTAGTGTATTCAATTGATTGAACTATTTTATATGCTAGTGACTACTTTGCATATAAAGGTTCTAATATTTATAGGATGATATAGTTTCAAGCCTTCAAGGTGTGAGAGTTCTAAACCCAGTAGGTGCTTGATTAGAACGACCAAGAATTATGATTCATGGGTACTGATATTTTTGTAGGCATGTAATGAATGCTTGGTGAAGGTTACACAGAGAGAGCGTTTGAGGTGGGCAAGCATAGTATTTATTGCCAACCTTGTGTGACATTTGTAGCTTCTCAGAACAAAGGGAAAGGAAAAATAGTTATATACGTTTAATCTTATTATGGTTCACCAGTTTACCTTCCTGGTTGAGAATGTTATGCTTTCTCTATCTCTCTTGCACTCATGCATACTCTCTTAAATGCACGGAAAGACATGCCAAATGTCGTGCAAACGGAGAAAAAACATGTACCATTTTTTTTCCCTAACATTCTAAAGTTTGGCACAGACTATCATTTTACTTACGAACTGTACTGTTATATATAGCACATCTTTCAACTGTTTTATTCCCTTCAGGTTCTTCCAGATGATATTCGACAAGCATTGATGCTGATGGTTGAATGTTGCATGAAGAGAGACTACCTGGCTGCAATGGACCACTATATCAGGATGGCTATTGGAAATGCTCCTTGGCCCATTGGAGTTACTATGGTTGGTATCCATGAGCGTTCAGCTCGTGAGAAGATATACACAAATAGTGTTGCCCACATTATGAATGATGAGACAACCCGAAAATACTTGCAATCAGTCAAGAGATTGATGACCTTTGCTCAACGGCGTTACCCAACACTGCCCTCGAAAGCAGTAGAGTTTAACAGCCTGGCAAATGGCAGTGACTTGCAATCTCTATTAGCAGAAGAGAGGTTTTCTGGTGGTAATCAAGCCTCAGAAGAAAGGCTTACGATAATGCCTGCCCCAAAAGAGAGCTAGTTGTGTATTTCATTTAAAAATCCTAAGCTCTTATGCTAGATAGAAATCACAGGGAGTTGGCGTTGCAGTGGTGTTGATTTGTTGATCACAACATTATTGCTTTAGTTCCCTATTTATCTTCTTTGTTGTGGCGGGTCTACTCTTTGTTACCTTTTAAATGTAATTTGTTTTAAATTTCAGCTTTAAATAAAATTACACTACTGTTTTGCTGTAAAAAAGAATGCTAGGTGATCTAATATTTACACCCAAGATCCTAAATAGCATGTAATTATGTACATAATTAAACATATTACATAATTACATTTAGTTTACCCATTGTGTATATTTTAATTTATTATTTTGGCATTAATTTAGTTAGGTAGAAATTAACATGCCCTTTTCTTAAGGTTGAAAAATTGTGTCAATTAATTACATTTGTGTCTATGTTATTGTACTATATTAACATTTTAATTGACACGTGAAAAAAACTACCTTAATTTTTTTTTTATTGTAAATAGTAATAAATAATAAGATATTTAAAAATATAAAAAAAAATATTAATTAATGAGTAAATTTTTTTATTCATATCATGTTTGTATCGTATTATCATTACGTATACTAAATTGCCAACCCTACCATCAGCTCTCACGTTGGGTGAATTATGTGTTAAACTTTTTAAACCTATAATGTTTATACTTCACATAGTTCTAACAAATAACTTAAAATGAAAAAGAAGAAGCGTCGTTTTACAAGTACTTTTCTTCAGAGTACCTTTTAATGTTGTTGTGACGTACAAGTATAATAGGACTTCACCGGATAATTTTTAGTAAAATTAAATATATTGACCACGACAGATTTTTTGTTTCTAAAATTCCATATGGGAAAAATTCTATAGTATGAACCATGCAGATATCGACTCATCAGAGAGTTTTGTCGCTTGAATTTTCAAATTTAGAATTGCCCGACTTTTCCCTTTTCTATATAGTATATGGTATTATTTTTTTTATTTTTTTAGGTCAAAAGAGATAATTTTATAGTTTATAGTATGAATCATATTCATCTCAAGTTAAAAATAAAAACTGTTGAAATGTATAAAAATATATAAAATAAATTATATATATATATTTTATTTCACTAAATAGTATACAATTTATCTATGTTATAAAAGTTCTTATCACTGGTCACACCATAGACTTTCTTCTAAAATAATTCGATACAATTAATGACCAAATAAAAATAAGAACCTGCATTACACAGTTTATAATACCTCTCAGGACTATAACTTCTCAATAGTTATTCATAAACATATTTTATCATAAGGCAAAGTATCACACGAATATCAGTCCATGCAACAAACTCTTCCTATTCATTTTCTTAAATCGTGCAAAAAAATAAAAAATAAAAAAATTGCCAAAAGAATATATTCCAGCATAATATATAGTTTCAAACAAATTCTGATGCAGCTGGATCGCCAATAAACTCTATCTTTGCCAAACATTTCTAAACGCAATTATATCCTTTGAATTCAAGCATGGGTCAACCCTCTAGTTCTTTTCTTATCTTGATAGTTGAAAAATTATTGAAAAAATCACAAAATTGACATCCTTCAAATATGCAATAATAAAAAGAGAATCCTTAAAACTAACTCAAACCCTTCTTAATTCAAGGTGAACTACCTATTTTTATTTTTATAAGTTTTAAGAGTGTTATTTCATGTAATTTCCCAAATATATATATATATAAAAGACATTTCCATATTCGCTCAAGGCCCAAATTAACATGACATGCCAGCCGCCACAGCCATCTAAGCAAGCACGCACACCCTGCATATGGTAACTAACAGTGCCAAGACTCTTTCATCTAGACATAGCAGCTGCCAAGTTTGAGTCGGCATAACTCTATCTTCATGAGTAAGCATAAAGGAAAGTAGCTGTGTGATAAATAACAAAGAAATAAATGTCATGCAGCTTTCCTTAGAAATTTGAGTTATCTACTTTCTACTAGTTTGAGAGCTATAGAGGGTTGATATGCATCCTATCAGTCTGATAAAGAAGCAAGCCAGATTAACATACAAATTTATGGTTCTATGACTTTTCAGGTTTACAAAATTACATCTCCAATGACTTGAAAGAATGAAACCATTTCAGAACATACTTTAAAACATAATTTAGAGAAATTTTTTTAAGAATCAGCAATACAATGTCAATAAGTAAATGCACAAGGGGGCTACCAGGAACCGTCGTCTATGGATCTTGAACCCATACCCTCACAGTTGGATCATTATGGAGGGCTGCAGAAGCAATTTTATTTACAGATGGATGACATGAAACAGATATGACAATATCAGTGTGGCCTTCAAGTTTTTGAACCATAGATTTCTGCTGAAGATCCCACAAGTAAACACAATTATCTTCTGATCCACTTACAATGTATTTACCATTTGTCACCGAAAATGTGGATGATATGCAGAACACCTTGTTGACATGACCGGTGTATATCTTCAAAAATTTCCCTGTTGAGTAGTTCCACAGCTTCTGAATCCAGAAAACAGTTTCTCAAGCATTAAACAAAGGCCAACCAAACACTAACTGCAAGCAATCCAAATCAATACCAAACGTACAGAATTCAATTCAATCAATTCACATGAACCAATTTGGTAAATGATAATGGAACTCATATCACTTTTTTTTCTCAATCCAGTCCACAACCAGAATCATAAACTAACATTCATAGGTAAGCTATAGCAACCATGCTGCTTAAAATATTATATTTTTAAGATTTTCCAATAACCTGGAGAGTGAAGCCATGTCACACGATTGACAAATAGTCAGTATTATCAGTCCATAAATTTGCAAAATCAAGCTAATAAATGCACATCAAAATCTAACTCAAATGTAACAGATTCAAAAATAGCAATTCATTAGCAAAGTCCACGACATTAAGATTCAGCACAAATATCCTTAAAGAAAAGAAGACCCAGTACAAGGGTCTATACATAATTAGCATACTAGTTAGTCCATCATAAATAAAATACCCAGAAAATAAAAGTTGTAGAAAGACTCACAAGGGTATCGTTGAGAGTGGCAACAAGTATGAACCTGCCATTAGGAGAGAACTTGGCGAATGAAACAGATGGAACCTTATCATCAATGAGGGTCTTCAAACAAGTGCCAGATTCGGTGTCCCAAATCTTACAAGACCCATCATGACTTCCCGAAACAATCAGAGATCCATCACGGTTAAAATGAACAGACGTCACGGGCAAGGAATGAGCCCTAACGGCGTGAAGACACTTCCCAGTCTTAACCTCCCAAATGCGAATAGTATCATCGTAAGCACCAGAGACAATGAGATTGGATTGGGGATTGAAATTGACGCAGAAAACTCTATCGGAGTGGCCTCGAAGGGTCTTAACACACTCGCCATTGAGAGAGCGTGCATCCCAAATTCTGAGAGTGCGGTCGTCGGATGCGGAGCAGATGTAGTGAGAATCAGAGGACCATGCGAGGTCGGAAATTCCTTCGGAGTGGCCGACGAGGCGGTGAAGAAGAGTGAGGGTTTCTGAGGACCAGATGATAAGGGTCTTGTCGAGAGAGGCTGAGGCCAAAAGTGTGCCGTCGTTGGAGAACTTCACGGACGAAACGGCCCCGTCGTGGGCTGTGAGGGTCTTCAGGTGTCGGTAGGGTTTGTAAGGTGCAGGAGCTTGGCCTCCGCTGGCCATTGAGGAGGTTTTCTGGATTTGGGATCACACCACACCCAAGAATGGCGGATTTACAAGTTCTGAATAGAAACGCAAACTCCTCGTGTCGTATCTAACGCTTATAAAGTCTGATGCATATTTCCCCCTAGAATAAAAAAGTGGTGAAATATAACTTTGAGATTGGACAACGCGCAAAAGAGAGAGACGGGTACTTTTATGACTCCTTATCCGTATCAAAATAAAAATGATAATAATCCTTAATAACGTGATAATATATGATAATAATCTTTTTTTTTTTAATCTAAAAGAAAAATATAATATATTTATTTTATATTTATTGTAATAAATTTATTTAATTTTATAATTTTAATTTTATATCAAATTAGTTCAAATTTTTAAAAATATATTTTTTAAGGGTAATATTAATTTTTTTTATTTAAAAAAAACAAAATAAAAGTAAAATTTTATATTTTATTCTCTATCTTCTTAATTTACTCTCTCATCCCTTTTTTTCTTTCATATTTTAAATATGATCATACTGTCCGACAGTTCTCTCATTCATATCCAATAACATAATTAAGATGTTTATACACACTCTTTTATTTCTGTGAAGCTTACTAAATACTAATTTTAGGTACTAATGCAAATGAGTGGGGCTTAAAATTTTCATTAATTAATAAATTAATATTTAGAAATTGAAAATCAAAGTTAAAATAAATTAAAGATAACAAAAAGTTTGAAGACACAAAAAAAAAAAATTAGAAAAAAAGAAATGATAGAGTGAATGAAAAGATAGAGGAGATATAAATTAGGCAATTTGAACCGCATCAAATAATTTTTTTTTGACACGAAAAAGAACTAAGTATGATTATTGTGTAAATACACTGCTAAAGGTCCTTATTATAAGGTTTACAAGATACAATAAAATTTTTGAATATAAGATATGATAAATATTAAATATCGAATTATCTCTAATTAAATATAAATCTATGATACAATAGAGATAAATCGTCATTTGAAATAAATCTAACCATAAGATAGATATATCATATTTAAGATTTGACATTCAAATTATAACACTTTTTCTGGATGTCAAATGCATTAAAAATATGCCTCGTTAAAAATCTTGCTAAAAAGACCTAATAGGACAAAAACTAATAAAAGAAAAAAGAGTACATTATTTTCATGCAATACACTTAAGTTGTCTTATTAAAACATTTACAGGAAAATCCAGTGGGACAAAACGTGGAAAGAAAAAAGAGTACAACGCCTATACAAATGTGCTTCCCTGACGATGACAATCATTCAACATAAGATGTTCCTTTAATTGACACATTTTAATATCACTATGACAATCTCTCAAATGTTGAAGTAAATGTAATAATTTATATCCAGTGAGCCCACTTGGTCGTCACTTGATATAATACAATTTCATAATTGTAGGCTAAATGTATTTACTTGAATAACAATAGTATATTTAAACACTAATTTATAAGGTATATGTTAGTTTATAAAATAGTTTATTTTATCAGTCATTACAAAATTAATTAAAAATCTTACACTTTATAAAATATACTAGAATAATGATAATAATTCATATATCCAATATATAATAAAACTCATCATTTTATTTTTCTGTAAGATTTAACATTTGTTTATGCTCTGATAACATTCATCAATGTAATAAATACAATGAGCATTAATTATCTTACTAAATGGTACTAACTGATTATAAAATGAACAATAATATGACTATATGAGATAATTTTCATATCATACAACTAAATAGTAACTGAATATATAATGTGCATATATTTTATCCATAAAAAGTAAATCAATATAAATTTATCTCTCTTTATGATAATTACTTATTTTAGCCACATTTTTAAGAACACATAAATTAAATCAATATGCTTTGTATCATAACAAAGTCATGTTGCTTATGAAAATATTAAATTTTAATGTTAATGTGAATGCAAAAGATATATATTTGAACTCATGTAATCATTCACATTATTTTAATAATACATGCCTATGAATTATCATAATAATGTATGTCATTTGAAGTTAATGCTTTTATAAGTAATAAATACTATTAATTTATTTAAATCAATAACTATATATAAGTAATATTATAGAGCATTAGTCACATTTTAAAGTCATCTTATATATACGAGAGTAAAATTTTGTATCTCACAGCCTCATCGTATTTTATATAAATTCATGTGTTTTCAACAATTTTACATTTTTAGGCATTTGGACAACTAATTCTTATAAATATCTAATGAACATCTCAGATATTCATATTATATCTATTTCACTTTGCGCATAAGTGAATAAATATATGCCTGAAATAATATTTTATATTTGGCCAATATTTTTCTTTGTAGACATTTAATAACTTTTAACATTATTAAGAATCATTATCATATTTTGTTTATTAAAGAGAGAATGAAAGAAAATATGTTGTATAACATTAATATATTAATATTTTATTCCTCTCATCATCAAAATGATATTATTTTATATCAAGTACCTAAGACTCTATAGGAATTAATAGTTATTATAATTTTTTTCGATATCATTTTTTGGAATGTTAACTCCTTTAGTCCAACAATAATAATATTATTTTTGCACCAATATAATTAGCAAGCTTTTAATAAGTTAAAAACGTTTGCTGCTATTTCATTTCATTGTCTTATAGGGACACTTCAATAATTGCTCGAGTATTTTGCAACAAAATTGTTCATTATTTAAAAGCATCGACAATATATAGTACTCTATTATCGAGTAATTTTTTAAACTTTATGTTCTATAAAATAGATACATTTTAAGTAATTTTACGTTATTATCTTTTTTTTTCTCCCCTTAATGGCATAAATTATTTATCAAAATTATAAAATAAGCTTGCTTACCCTTCAAAAGATTCAATATAAATGAAACTCAAAACACATATTTTGAAATTTATTAATGGGTCCATATCAATGTATTGAGTCAGTGCAATTAAAGTAACTTTATCTTGCCACTAATCTTAGTTACAATTAAAAAAAATTAATAATAAATTTATGGGTTAAACTGAACACAAAATATATCATATTCCATAATAAGGCTGCAATATTATTTTCATAATATACGAATTTTCAGAGGCATGAGATTCACTATCAACTTTTGTCAAATATAGTGAGTTCATTTTGACTTAAGAACATGTAACACATATAGTTACTGAATAAAGAAAGGTTTGGACTTTAGTCGACAACCATTGTATTCTGAACCAATTTTAATTGTTCATGATAATTATTCAAACTTTTATCTATCACAATTTATTTTATATTTGCGATATAAATTGAAAGAAGCTTTTCCAAATATTAACTTATAATCATATATTTTTGGCATTATACTTTAGACTAACATATGCATCATCCGTGCAATTTTAATCATATTAAGCTTCTCTTTGTGACTTAATATATTATATTTTGATTGTAGTCTTGAATGTCATTATCATCAAATATATTCAAAATATTAAGTTTCTCCTCAACTTTGAGGAATTTGAGCATAATTATATATAATATAATTTATTATATTTTAGCTCTTAAAAGCCTTTTATTAGATTATATATGAAATTGTGTTAACTCATATATTATTCAACAATATTGAATATTATTGCATTATCTTTGAGACACATAAGTGTTCATCATTTAAATTGATAGACAATAGTTACAAGCCCACTTTATATTTCTTCATCTATCATTATCCATCAAAATCAAAAGGGGATATACACTAGATAATATTGATAAAATATTGGACCTTAATTAATACTCTTGTTCTGCTTCTGTGGAAGTTCATGATCCATTATAAAATTGGAGCTCAAATACGTCATGATATAACAATTTAAAAATAAATTTCAGTTATCTGTATGGGCTTTCAATAATATAATAAAATTGTAACTACCATGATGTACAAATTATAGTACTCGCAAGTGTACGAATCACTTGTAGCAAGTGATAAACAAACCTCAGAGGTCTATCTCTCAAGGAATTACAATGGTTATAAGTAATCTTTTTCTTAATCTAATTAGAGTCCTAAAGCAACTACAACACTAACTAAATAGAATTCTAGAATTACTAAAACTCTAAATAATTAGAATCTTAATGCTAATAAAATTGTAAATGAAATTGAGTTTGAGAGCAAAATCAACGGTGATGAACAGATAAAGAAAATAATAATGCAAATTCGAATTAACTCAAAAAGGTTTTAAGTATCAATGGAGGATATATAGACGTTTAGTTTGGTTGACCATACTTGCATCGAAATGTTATGGTAAATTAACATGAACGTTCTAATAAATAAATACTACCGACTGTCCTTTTATTTACGAAAATTTCTACGATCGGGTAATTCTCTTTGTTGATTAACTAATCAATATCTTACGATCAGGTATATCAAATATCAATCAAATTATGCACAAGGAAAAATATGCCCATCAAACTAATGTCATGACTAGGTCATCAATTTAAAACTTTGATTAAGTTTTTCAAAATATAGTCAAGGTGATATTCCTAAAACTAAATATTCATATTTTTCAATCCATTTATGAATCTCAAATTGGTCCATGAGTATTCACAAATAAATCTCTAAACAAACTCTTAATTAAAAAATAATCTTTACTTATTTTGTTATTAAAACATTTACCTTAACAAATTTAGCAAACATGACAATAAAAGCTAACATCCATAGTTAAATTCAACCAAACATATTAATATTCATAGACAAATATAAACTAATATACATTCAAGAGAGGAAAAGAAGAAGAAGAAATATCTAACAACAAGTAACCAAAATCTAGACACTATAATTGGCTTGGATAATGTTTCCTTTCCCAAAAGCTTGATCTTCAATCTTAAAAGGCTTATTGTCTCCTTTAGATGTGCCTCTCTTGCCTCCCTAAGATGTGGTAAAGCTCTAAAACCTAGTTTAGTTTAGTAGAAAATTGTTCCCAAATTGTGTGACAAATTGTATGTAATGCTGAAAACGTAAGGGGGTTTTATAGATGTAAGCAGAATTGGGACTCTCCAAAAATTCAAGTGCGCTGCGGCACAACTTTTTATCCGCCGCGACACAAGCCAAAAAATTGCCCCTTACAGAAATTCGAGAGTAGTGCGCCGCGGCTTACAAAAACCTCTACTGCTGCACAAGCTGATTATGTAACCCTTACAGAGTAGTTTATTTTTTATGTAAGGCTTATATGTTTTAGTCCTTTTTGCTCCTAGGGTGCTATTTAAGTGTTCCAAGTATCCCATCTTTGTGTGCTTACATTATTAATCTCTTTTGAAGCTAAAAACACCTGAAATACATAAAAATATATCGTGATTTTGAATTGATAGATTTATTCAAATAATTAAATAAAAGAGTTATAATTAAATCTATTTGTTACAATTAAGCACAATAAATAACAGAATTTTAGTACTTTTTAAGCACTCATCATACCACATTGACAATAATAACACAATAGCTTAAACCAAGTACATGATCATCATATAATATTTGCTTCTAGTAATGATATGATCAAAATGTCTTTATTTTCTTAATAATTTATACAAGTACATAATATTTAAATATATATGTGTGTTTCTTTATTGTTATTTAATGAGCAAATTTTACTTGTAAAGATAGCATATGAAGGATTCATAACTGTTGCTAATTTTACTCTCAATGTTGCTATGTAATCATACACAAGATATATATATATATATATTGGCTCTCAATAAAATATATGATTGAATAATCTTTTTTTTCTCTAAAGTTTTTCAAATAAAAGGTTAATAATATTAAGCACTTAAAAATCTTGAATGATCTTGGACATTGATTATTAAATTAATCACTTGTATTCTTTCAGTGTATATTTTTCTCCTTCGATTATATTCAATTCAATGTTAACATCAAATGACATTCATTTCAAAGATCATATAATCGAAATGCTATTATATCTATAGTCATATTTAGGATATATACTATTTATATAGATGCTATTATCTTGCTATTTTAATAGTATATTTTACTCAAAAAATAACATATAAATATTTTTACGATGTCAATTTTGCTATTTAATAGCATACATGAGGTACTGAATTTACTTTATCATATATTATTTTAGCATTGTAGCCTGTGGGTTCTCAATCAATGATATAGATGCAATTCTAAAATATTACATTTTGTACTTTCAAATATATATTTTTATTAGCATCATAGCCTGTGGGGTCTAATCAACAACATAAATGTAATTTTAAAATATAATATTTTTGTGACTTATGTAAATTTTTTGGAATGCTTTAGCAATGTAGCAACACAATTCATATTCACTAAGAATGCTCCCAAGAAAGAATGGTGAGGCAAAGTCTCCTTAAAAATCATCATCATAAACAGAGTAACATTCTAAAAAAAGACTACTCACACAAAGACTTTCAAGAACTAACTTCATGGACAGAACTCTCTTAAATCCTATTATTCATGCAACCATGCACATAAAAAGTTTAGTTTGGTTACCAAAACATAAAATTTTGATCCATTTATTTACTATTTAAAATCTCACAAATAATAATAATAATATCAATTTAGCATAAAAATTAACCTAAAATTTATGTGTATTTAATTAATAAACATAAATAAATAGATACATATAAAAAAAATTGTAATTATACCATAAAAATTTATTTAGGTGACTCCAAATTCTATCAATACTGAAAAAGTATTATCAATAAATGAAAAAATATGAGTTTAGATCTATGAGATAATTACATTTAAATAATTTTTATGTAATTCATAATTAATGTCAAATAAATATTATTCAAGTAAGATACTAGAAGCGTTATTTTCAATCTTTTTTTTGTAATTAATATAGCTATCATATATTGGTGCTACATATATCATTCATTAATTATAATAAAAGATAAGAACAAATAAGTTATTAATTTAAAATAAAGGAAAATATTAATAAATATTCATGAGACATTTTTATTTATCCATTTAGTACAAAATATTCAAGATTCGTAATTTTTTGAAATAATAATAAATATTTATATTAATAAATTTAAATATATATTTATTATTATATTCATAAATATATTTGCAATATATTTATATATAGTATTATCAAATAATTGTATATATATTTAGCAGAAGATAACACACAAACAAAAATTAGATTTACTAATATGTTATGATAAATTAGTTTAAATTCTATTAATTATCACAACATTGAACTTAACTAAAAATCTATTATTACATAATTTTTTTTTCATTAAATGATTCAAAAAACATAACAAATAATCCTTTTATAATAATAATAATTAAAGAAAAATATTTATTAATTATAACAAATAATAAAATTTGTAGTCTATAATAATTTTTAGAGTTTGTTAGCTTTCTAACTTTATTGAATTCTTAACCTGATGTGATATATGAAATTATTAATAATAATACTACAATATAAGACATATATAAATATTATATATAAATCAAACAAGTTAAAAAATTTTAAAATACAATTACAATATAAATAAATAAATAAATATAATATATATATATATATATATATATATATATATATATATATATATATAAACCAAACAACTTAATAAATTTAAAAAGTAAATACATCATAATAAAATATTATTGATTATGATACCTAATTAAAACAATTAAGAAATAAAAAAAATATTAATAGATTTCGAATGAAAATAAAATTTGAGTTTAATCATAAAGAATACAAAATTCAAGAACTTGTAAATCTTGTGATCTGACAATATATTACAAAAAGTTTGTAGTATATATGGCAAGGTAATTTGACAAGTATAAAACCACAAGTCTTGAATAAATAATCGTGCTAATAACGTGTTATAAAATTAAAATAAATAAGAGAAGAAAAGTAGAGAGAAATCAAATAGCAGAAGTAATTATCATTAATTATTGTGTAATAATATACTGCTAAAGGCCATATTTATAGGATTTACAAGATACAACATAAATTTTGAATCTAAGATATGATAGATATTAAATCTCTAATTAAATACAAATCTATGATACAATAAAAATAAATATTCATTTGAAATAAATCTAATTATAAGATAAATATATCATATTTAAAATTTGACATCCAAATTATAACAATTGACGGAAGAGATATAAATTTTTACTTTTTATTTTTGTTTTTTGTTTTAAATAAAAAAAAATAATCTAATATTGCCCTTAACAAAAAAAAAATTACTATTAAAAAATTTGGACTACCTTAACTCAAAATTACAATTATAAGACTAAATTGATATATTTTAATAATTACAAGGACAATGTATCAATTGAGTAAAATTACATGACTAAATTGACCCAAAATCCAGTTTTAATTATGTTTCGTTCATAGCACCTTAAACCCATAATTTTCAAAAATAATATGCACTTTAATTCTATAAAATTAAAATTATAAAACTTATATGCATTTTTTTTAATTAAAATATACCATTTTGAGAATAATGTATACTATTTTTTTAAATTATAAGACTAAATGCTTAAACTAAAAACTACGCGATAAAAATGCTTTTTGGCCTAATGTTACTAAACAATTGGTGCCTTTCACTCATACTATATATCTAGATTAGTTGTGGTTCACCAGTTATATTATTTTGTTTTTTAGAGGTTAAAAATATTTGATATTATTATTTAAATTAGGCTATTTGAACCGCATCAAATAAATTTTTTTTGACATAAAAAAGAATTAAGTGTGATTGGTTATTAAATTTTAACTAATATGACACAATATCTTTAAAATTTTAAACTATAATATTTAGTCATTAAAATTTTACAAATAAATTTTTACTAATTTAAAATCATATAATGTAGCTATGAAACTTGAAAAAAAATGCCTTTTATATTAACAATAAGAGCTAATGTTTGCGTCAAAGGTTTCTAAATTATATATTTATTTTAAAGTTTGAGACCCATGAATTATATTATATATGAATAATATAACATTTTGGTCTCTTTATTTTTATAAATTTGATACATTAATTATATTTTTAAAATTAGCCACCTTATTTGTATTTTTAAACATCTTAATATTTATCTTTTTTTCTAATTTTGTATTTATCGGTCATTTTTTGAAAAAAAATAAAAATAAAAATTTTAGTGTACAATTAATAAAAAATTTAGTGGTAGATCTTTACCACTAATGAAGAATTTAATGGTAGATTTATACCAATAATGAGTTCAATAGTAGATTTATAATAATAGTGGTAGATTTGTATTACTAATTACCCTATTTTTATCACTAAATAAAACCAACTTGTATGTTTGCATATTTCGCAATAGTTTGAAAATATATTTATTAGTTTACCCTTATATATATATGTTGTGCTCAAACTAGTAATATCTTTAATGGTTCCATTTTCCTATATAACATTATTTTGATATGTATTCTTCTAATTTAATAAAGCTATCTTATTATATTTGAATATGAATTTTAAATTTTAAGCGAAATGATATTAGCTTTTAATATCTTTCGATCAAAGGAGGAAATAATATATTAAAATAAAATGTTATTATAATATTTCAAGGAACTAAATCCTTGTTTAATATGATATTAAGCTCCAATTTAGAGTATTTTTAAGATTGACCAACTTCTCAAACATAATGGATCTTTGCTTGTTAAGTAAAAACAATATCAACTAACTCTAAAATCTCAATGACACCTCACATCACTTGAAAATATAACTTTTACATTATAATACTTACTCAACATCGTGAATGGTTTAAACTTACAAGCAATTGACATAGAAAAATGAACATTTTTTTATTCCTAAAAATATGTTTTCACTACATAATAAAATACCCGCCCCGTATTATGAGACCAATGTCGAAGTAGAATAGTCAATTAACTAAAGAGCGTTGAAATTAGACCGGAGCTTATCATAATACTACATAGACTTTATTGTAGTAGCAAAATTGGCATGATCAAGCTAGACGAACGAAAGTAATAGAGAGAGGGAGAGGTTGAAAATTAAAAGTAATATTAAGAGTAATTTATTATGTCATGTTTCTAGATTATCTTTAGACTTTGTATATTGTATCAATAAATGCTAGTAATTGTAAAAGAGTATTAAGTAAGAGTGAGATCAATAAATACAAATAAATATGAGTTATGATTTTGTGGGCATGAGACTAATTAATATAGATAATTGGAGAAGTGGTTTAATTAGTTAGTTGTGAAGTGTAGATAAGTGCTTTTAGAAGTCTATAAATAGAGCTTCTCTAGCACCATCTGTATTAAAGCCAAAAGAACCATCAAAATATAATATTAAAGAATGAAAATGGAAATAATGGAAAGGATGAAGACACGCAGAGAAAGAGAAACATAATTATTCTTCCATTCATTTCATTTAGAAAGAACAGTACAATATAATATTTATAGTAGTTAGTGCTATGTATGGACCATAGAGTTTGCTAGAGAAAATAATAATAATCTGATAGCTCATATAACCAACTATCAGTGACCACTACTCTAGATATGTTCTAACACCCTCCCATAAGCTCATGGCCTGCACAAGACATTGAGCTTAGTTTTTAACTTTGCAAACCTAACACTAGACAAAGGTTTAGTCAACATGCCTGCAATTTGCTCCTTACTCGGTGTGTACGCAACACATATGCTACCAGATACTACTTTTTCTCTTACAGAGTGAAAGTCAATCTCCACATGTTTTATTCTTGAGTGCAAAAATGGATGTTTAGCAAGATAGCCATCACTTGCATTATCACAAAAAATTAGAGTTGAATGTCCAAAAATTTGCAACTTAGAGAATATCTTTTGTATCCACATGACTTTTGCAATAGTGTGAGCTAATGCTCAGAATTCAACTTCTATGGAGGACCTTAATAATACTTTATGTTTGTTAGAATCCAAGAAATCAAGGATTGTCCTATGCAAACACAATATCCACCTATGGACCTTCTGTCATATGGGCATAAAGCCCAATCAACATCTATATTGCTTGTAATGTCAAATGTATCATATCCATAAATCATAAGTCCATGATCAGATGTACCTCTCAAGTATCTCAAAAGACTTTTTGCGACAATCTAGTGTACATTGGTAGGGTTATACAGGAATTGACATAGCTTGTTAATAGAAAAACTTATGTCTGGTTTAGTCAAGGTGCAGTACTGTAGAGCACCGATTATAGTTTTGTATTGAATGCGATCAGATAGTTCTTCTCCATCATTCTTTGAGATCATTCCTAATAGCCATATGAGTTGCAATCTGTTTTGATCCATGTGTTGACCTTTGCAAGAAGGTCCTTAATATACTTAGATTGACACAGGTGCATTCTTTCTACTGTGTGAGTAACCTCAACACCTAGAAAATTATCAAGTTCACCAAGTTCTTTTAAAGAGAAAGCTTCATTCAAGTTAACAAGGATGTCTTTGATCAATTGAGGGTTATTTCCAGTGACAAGGATATCATCAACATAGATGAGAAAGATAATAGTGTTGCCATTCATGTTGTATATCATCATAGAAACATTTGAATTAGACCCTTTAAATCCAAATTATTGTAGAAAGCCACTTAGTTTAAGGAACCAAGCTTTAGGAGCTTGATTCAAACCATAGATGACCTTTTTTAACTTACAAACATAAGTAGAAAATTGTTCACTTACAAAGCCTTCAGGTTGTGTCGTGTGCACTTCTTCAATATCTCAATTCAAAAATGTTGTGTATACATCAAGTTGTTGAACTTTCCATTTCTTGGACAATGCAAGAGTTAAGAAAATTATTTTTGTAGTGGGTTTGACAACAAAGCTGAATGTTTTTGTGTGATCTAGGCCTTCTGTTTGTTGAAATCCTTTAGCAACAATTATGGACTTATATTTGTATAGAGTTTTATCTACTCTCAGCTTAGTGCGAAACACCCATTTGGTGTTGATAACCTTGAAATGTTTAGGAAGAGGAACAAGTTCCCATATTCCATTTTGAATAAGAAAGTCATACTCAGACTACGTTGCAACCTTCCATTCAGGAATATGAAGTGCTTCCTTTGTTGATATTGGTTATGGAAGAATGAAAATAATGACATATAGTTTTGGTTTACAAATATTATGCCTTGCTCGAGTTGTCATGCCATGTGAATTAAGGGTAGAGGAAGGCATTTGATGAATGTGTGAAATTTTAGATATAAGAAGATCAATCTAAAGTCTATACAATCAGAATTGAAAAAAAGTGTGAGGTGGTGAATCATGAGAAGCCAACTCAAGAGAAGAGAGGTGTGAGTCACAATGGCTAGATGAAAAGGAAGGTTGAGAATACAATGAGACGAGCTCTTGAACAGAGGTAAAGGCTCTTGATAAAGTTGATGTATCATGAAATGGGATTAAAGTAGAGCATGAGTGCTCAGATGTAGGTAAGGTACACTTTGTGGTAGAGTGGTCAGTAGTAGGTAATGGTTGAGTGGTAAGTGAGTCAAAAGAATTTTGTGTAGTATAATGGGTTGATTGATAAAAGTCAGATGCGGACAAAATGATTCAGCTAGTGAACGGTAAAGAGAAGCTAGGACTTGTAGAATGGGCTTGCATTGTACCTGTAGTGGGTGTAATACCTGTTGGACTATTAAGTTGGTGAGAGTCTAGTGGCTAAGGAAAAACATTAGTACTAGGTGAGGTGTCATTGTTTGGTGAGATAGGGTTATATTTTGAACAAAAAAAGGGAAATTTATTTCATTGAAAATGAAATGAGGTGAGATAAAGATTATTTGAGAAGACAACTCAAGGCACCAAAATCCCTTATAATGATAGGCATAACCAATAAATATACATGATAATGAATGAGGCTCAAGCTTATTTTTGTTGTAGAGCCTCAAATAAGGATAAAAAAAGCAACCATAAATCCACAAATAACTATAATCTGGTTGTTTATGAAATAGAGCTTTCATAAGGGCTGATGTTATTAAGAACTTTGATGGGCATATAGTTTATGAGGTGTACAACAGTTTGGAAGCCATAGTCTCAATATTTCATTAGAACAATAACTCTTAACATCATAGCTAAGCTTGTCTCAACCACATCTCTTATTGCATCTCTCAACAACTCTTTTTTGAAAATGAGTGGAGGGACATAAAATCGTCCTCATATAACCACCTTGAAACATATGTGTTTTCAAGTTTTTTAATTCAATGCCTCAATCATTATGGAGCTATTAAATTTGAGCATTGAATTGTCTATGTACTAAAGCTTCAAAATGCAAAAATATTTAAGTTGCTTGGCTTTTACTATGCAAGACATAAATTCATTGGAAATGAGTGCAATCATCCACAAATAAAATAAAGTATTTCATTCCTTGAGCAGAACTTATAGGAGATGGACCCAGAGGTCGACATATAGTATTTCAAAAGGAGTAAGTGATTTGCTATGCACATGTGTCATAGGTAATCTATAAGATTTATCAAGTTTGAAAGCATTATATATTTCATACATATGGCATATTAGAAGATTTCAACGATTTATTCATACTACTAGCAACTAAATGAACTACAGTAGAGTGTGGATGACCAAGTCTTTCATGAAGCAATGTATCATTAATCTCAACATTATTATAAGAACATAAGTGCTCACCAAGGGTGTATTAGAATGAGCTCCAACTTGATTTGCTTTCTTTGAGTTGTTGAACTAGGTCATGTTCAACTACCCTTATTAAAATAACATCCCTCATTGTAATATCCTTTACAAAAAAAATAGTTAGGATAGAACTTTATAAAAACATCATTATCTTCACATAATTTTCTCATTAACATGAGATTTTTTTTTTCTTTCTAAAAGTGGTGCACAAAGCATTTGTTTCATATTCAAAGCAAGTGTGCAATTTGTCAAGGTGCTGGTACCAAAATGAGCAATGGGAATAGTAGTATAACTTATGCATCTCCAGAGTAGTCATTAACTCCATGTATATGAGACATATTTGATGTGAGATGATGTGTTATACCAGTGTCCATGTACTAGTTAGCATCAGGACCAAATGATTCAATAACATGTGTCAAAATTGTTTGAGGATGAACTTTGCTAACATCAATGCCAGACTATGAATTTGGAGAAACATCTTGAGGATATAAGGTAAATGTCAGATCTGGAGCAAGAAAAGGACGCTCATTATGAACCTGAGATAAGTTAGCTTAATGATCTTTAGAGTAATAAGGATCCTTTGAACGAGGTGAATTATTTTGAGGTCTACAGTTTTTGGATTGTGAGTAACAAAAATATCATTTGGCAATACTATGACCAATCTTTTTGCATATTTGACATTATAATTGTGAGTAGTTTGAATTTTTTTTACTTTTTTTTTGGTATTATTCTTACTAATATTACCAAATGAGCCTAATTGAGGAACCTGATTAAATTGAGGTGGAGATCAAGGACGAAAATGCGGGTTGATATAGAGGCAATAGGTTTGGTATCGTTGGCTTGACCAATCTGAGTATTAGGGACATTCATTCATTCAATTTGTCTCTCATGGGTATGCATTCAGTAAAGAGTTCATCAAGATCAAGAAGTCATTTTTTTTGTAAAAGTTGTTACAAGAGACGTGTAATTAAAATCCAAACCACCAAGAACACTCAATATTTGTTCACAATCACTCAGATTCTCACCAGCAACTATAATCATGTTAAATAAATCCTTGAATTTGCTGATATATTGCTCCATTGTGACTGCACCTTTATGGACGTTTTGTAATTGGCATTATAGCTCCATCAGATGAGCTTAAGAGTCATCAATGAATGCTTTCTCAAAAGCAGTCCAGTATTGAGCTATTTCTTTTCAAATCAGATACTTTAAGTAACTTATAGAAATTGATGAGTGGATTTAGTTTTGACTGCTGAATCTTGTCGATCTCAAGCTTAATAAGTTAGGTTTTCTTCGTGTATCTCATGTTCTTTAATCTGACTTGTGTTAGTTGTCACAACAATAACTTTCTTAATAATTTTTGGAGTTGCAAATATAGATCTATTAATGTATGACCGTAATATAACATGTTTTAGTTGCTCTTTCCATATTAGGCATTTAGTTTCATCAAGTTTCACAAGAAAACTATGATTGATAGGTAAAATTTGTGGAGGTTGATAAGAAATAAATGAAGATGAAGGAAGTGTTGAAGATGAAGGAATGGTTGAAACGGGTGAAGTGAGAACTTGATAATGAGAGAGTTTTGAGTTATTGGTGCTAGAATAGGGATATGGATTGAAGTGAGATCTTAACTAAGAGTGAAAGAGTCATTCATGGTGGATGACTGATTTGCCAAATTGAAATTCAAATCCATGGAAAGATTTGTTCTGATACCATGAAGAATATAAATGGAAAGAGTGGAAAGGATGAAGACATACATAGAAAGAGAAACATGATTATTATTCTATTCATTTCATTTAGAAAGCACAGTACAATATAATATTTATACTAGTTAGTGCTATGTATGGACTATCAAGTTAATTTAGGCATAAATGTGGGTCGGAGAGAGAACATTACCTAGCTAATTTGGTTAAAAGAATTTAAATGCTTTTACCATAATTAATATTTATGTCACAAAAGATTGTCCATTTTATCTAAAATTTCTTCATAGATTACATAAGCAGTATCTCGTCCATCCCTATTGGCACTTCCATCATCACTATTAGGTAACATTTGGTTCGCTGAATGTAAAAGTAATGAAAATAGTAATCGTAATAGAATTGAATGTAAAGAAACAGTATTACTATTACGATGTTTGTTTAAGTAGTGTAATCAAAATAAATAATAATATTAAATTGAAGATTATAAAATTATAAATGAAGTAAAATTAAAAAAATAAACTTTTTTATTACTAAAAGAGATAGAATGAGCAAAAAAATCATAAATAATTATACAAATTGTGAGAAAAATATAGAGTATTAAAAGCGTAATGAAGATTACAGAAGACTGCATGTATAATAAGGATTACTGCTACTGCTATAATCCCTTTACATTCTATTACAAATTACAGCCAAACCAAACACAGTAATATACTGAATCAATTCCATTACGATTACCATTATTATCAACCAAACATGCCCTTATAACTGCTCTAAGAGAAACTCATAAAGCTTGAACTATCAGATGTGTGACTACTTCACCATTACCTAGAGCTGTAGCATCTATCAAAACAGTCACTCTCAAATGCCAAAGCTTCCTTATTGGATATGTCTTGTTTGATGAAGCAGAGTAAGAAATCAAGTTTAGATGAGAAAAAAACAAATATAGATCTAGAACTCTAAAAGAAGGTTTTATTCAAAGAACACAATAAGCACCTGATCCACCTAAAAAGTGTTTGTGGAACTTAAAATTTGTAGCAATAGGTGCCTGTAAAAATTCAAGCAACTTTCACCTATGAGTGAAATCTTAAAGTCTGAGAAACAAGAAAAGGGCAGGGATAAATAGGAAAAAAGGAAATTCTATAGCCTCATCACGTCTTTGAGACGCATGCAATCCCATAAAATCAAAACATTCAGTAAATTATCTATATTTCTTAAGATGTGTAAGATTTATATTAACAAGTATGCAAAACTTTATGATCATTTATCTTAAACCCTCTAAGAGCTAATGAAGTTTACATGAGGCCAGTTCTTAACTAAATCAACGCAGGTTGGTGATTTCAAGCTATTATCTACCTACCACTCAGTAAAATAATAGATAATGATAAATCTTCTACACCATAACTAAGGTTCTCATAAAAACAATAGAATACGTGATTTTAAAAATTCAACTAATAAACACTCTATCAAGTGACAGTTTGCACTAACCGACATCAATGTTTGCTTCAACTCAACATAATTGGCAAACATTAAAATAAGAAGAAGAGAAAAATGTTCAAGGAGTCCATTAGGTTAAGGCTTAATGTGCACTTAAGTCTACTCACTTTTAAGTAGTACAGAACAAGTCCATTAGGCTTGTTAAATATGATACTATCAATTCAACTATTAAATAAGTCTACTAACTTTTAAGTAATGTGGAACAAGTATATTCGATTTCTATCTAATTTTTGTTAAAGTAAACAATGTAAAGGGGAGGTTGAAATTGGAAAACTTAATATGGGTAAACTGATACTTAAAATGCTCTCTTCAAAAAAAGAAATTGGAATAAGGGTTTTGATAGAACCCAAAAGAGCCTCGTGTCTTATAGTTGAATAGAAAGAGAAAGAGAAAGAGAAAAAGCAAACAAAATTTTATGTGGTTCCTCAAAGATTCGATATTTATCTTGCGTGGGAAGGGTAGCCAACCAATGCATAGTATGTGTTAGATGTTGTTGGTCACCAACTCTCTTAAAAACTTAAGCTATTAGGAGGAGGGTCAACTATACTTTTATACATTCATCACTCTTTACAAGTATTGGCTCTGTGCACCATGCAAGCAAAATACTTGCAAATCAATAATTGGAGTTGCTAGACATTGAATATAGGACCTCTAGCTCTGATACTATGTTAGAAATTGTTAGTCACCAACTCTCCCAAAAATTTAAATTGTTAGGAGAATGGTCAATTATACTTTTATACATTCATCAATATGTTCTCACTCATTGCTATCTCTTTCTTGGGATTTGTTCTTCGATAGATGACATTAAGGTGAGGCATGAAATGAAGCTCTCTAAAGGTTATGCTATTAGATTAATTTTGATAGGAAATAGAAGAAGTAGATGAGACTTAATTTAGGGTGGAGGGGGGCTGGTAGGAGAGTTAATATTACATGATTTTATGGCGCTAAAATGGGTCAGAGCAGCTCTAATGGCAGGGAAGAAAAGTTTACAGATTAAAAGACTAGAAATGCCCCTCAAACTTTCTTCACATTGTCATCTTCTTCTAATTAAGGTGACAAATCGTTAAATATTAACAGTAGTATTACCGGTAGGCTTTTAATGTCCTCTTTTAGGTACCACTTATATGCTACTACATTTAAATGTCTTATTAAGCAAAACTAATGGAACAAATCAGCCCCGCCCCCAAAGAAAAATATATTTATATATGTGTGGTGAAAACCTTGAACAAATAAATAAAACACATTAACAGTTATTTAAAAAGGAACGCTAAAAATGTTATTAAAATTGGCTTCAAAACGTGGGTTTAATGAAAGGGCATATTTGTAATTTCAGCTCTCAAATTAATATGGCCTATTTGCTCCCTCCTCTTAATTGGGCTTTAATACGCAGCCCTAGGAGGTTAATATATGTATTGCGTAATGCCATTACTCAAGCTGTGGGAGTGAAAATCATCAGCCACGCCGTTGAGGGAGAAGAAAATTAGCCTCACTCTTTTGGTCATATCCACTGCTGTTGAAATTATTAATTCAAATACATCATCAATTGAGCTTACTCTCTTTGGCTTTTACGTGAGGAGCTTTTTTAATCATCCACCAAAGTTTTCTCTTCGTTCGGTAACACATATATAATGTTATTTGTTATCTGCAAGATTTGAAATTATTCTTGCTTTCCATTACTGTTCTAGCATCGAGTGAATAAGTGGGAGTATTTAAGATTTTGTTATTTTGAATTTTTTTTTAAATATTAGTGTTTGTATTCTTTACATGTGAATTTTTTTTTTTTGTTAGTGGAGTAAGATTTTTACATTAAAAAATTAAACTACTGTCATTTATTTTTTCTTGTTACCTATAACTAATTATTCTTACAATTAAATTGAACATGATCTTTGCTTTTGTTAGTTTTAATTTATAAAAATATATTTTTTAAATAAAAAATTAATTAATTTTTATTATTTATTTTAATAGTTTAAAAAATTTATGCAAAAATTAATATATATACACATTATTTTTTTTTTAATTTCAATAAATTTTCTTTAAATATTTATTAATATCAATAATATTTAAGTATTTTTATAAAATTAAAGTCCTAATACTTTCATCATGTTTTGCTCCATACTTACACGGCAATATAAATATTCTACTAATTGTTTAAGATGTTTTTTTAAATCAGTAAATCCAAATAACTCAATCCATTGGGATTTAAAACTCATGATTGTGTGAAAATTGATTGTTTTAACAAGAAATAAATTTCAAGATACATGTTATTATCTCACAAGGGTAGTGTAGATATGTACAAGAACATCTTTTATGGCATATTTGATGAATTGTATCATATAAGTCAAAGTGTTAAATATAGTTATAATTATAAATAATATGCATAATGTTTGACAACAGTTAATAAAATTTAATTATATATTTTTGATAATAAATATTATAATAAAATAATTTATATTTAATTTTTTTGTAATTTTTTAATTTTCATATCAACATGTTTTAATTATGAAAATTTATTTAAAAAATAAATTAATTAATTAATTATGTATTTTTTTTTTTTACTTTTAAAATAAAAAAATTATTTTAAATTTTCCATTAAAGACATTCCACACACATAATTTTAAAATTAAATATTTAAATAAAATAAGACAAATATTCAATAATATTTATACTCACACTCATGAGGTGTCAAAGATACATAAATAGTACAAATCTTATTTTGTGCAATACATTACAAGTACACAATCAAACATATAATTATATAAGAAATTATACAATAATGTTATTTTATAATGTAAATAAATATATGAAAAAAAATGTTGTTAAATACTTCATTAAATAGCACTTTAATAAATGCAAATTTTTTTTGGGGGATATAATTACATGTCATTACTTCTTTTATATATAAAATTTTATTTTCAATCTATTTTATGGAATATATATATATATATATATTTTGTCGAAAAATATATGCTAATTTATTTTGTAAAAAAATAATATTTTTTTATGATGAAATTAAAAATAAAATTATATAAATAAATAGGTCATATATATAACAAATATATTTTTTTATGTGTTAACAATAAGTAAACACACTTTTAATAATTGTTCCCACATTTATAACATAAAATTACGTTTCTTTTTAGAAAAAAAATATATTAATTTACATATATTTTATCGGTGATAATCTTGCAATAATTGCCTTTTTTATGAGCTTTAATTTATTTATCTGAATTGCTTTTAATAATGCTTTTCATGCATTTGATCTCTAAGCTAGAAATAACTTCAACAAAATAACCAAAAAATTTTAATCTGGATGAACAAGTCTATGCTATGAATAAATTCAAATAATTAAAATTTAAGTAAAAATACACTATAAATTATGATAATCTTATTAAACTAGAGAAAAAAAAAAAAAAAAAATATATATATATATATATATATAAAGTTGAGAATTGACTACTTCTTAACCCGTTGTAATTCTCGCGTAAAATTGCCAAAAATTGGAGGGAAAATGGAGGAGAAAATTGGAGACTGAAAAAATATAGAGAATGAGGAATTGACTATCTCCCCCTCCCGCCCAGTCTACCCCTTGGTCCTAGCCCTTAAGTCCATTCACTTTTGTCTCTTTCTCTATTTACGACACGACTTGTCCCAAACCCAAACAGTAAGCTCTCTCAAAACCCAAAGAAAACCAAGAAATCAAATGCTAAAAATCAGAGCTTTCCTTTCTTTTATGTCCATGGTTTCGTAGGTGTGACCTTGTGTTTCTTGTTTCGTTTATGGCGTCGTAAAATCGTGGAATTTCGCCGATTTTCATACATTGTGTGAGATCCGTCGTTCTTATTCTCCTATGATCTCGTCTCTGTTTACCCTTTACTTTTAGGTGAGGTTTAATTTCAAAAAAAAGAAACAAATAATCGAACTTTTTTAGCTGTGGGTTTAGACGATTCACGGAATCGTTTTGATAATCAAATGTAATTCATGGATTTGATTTTGCTCGTTCGAGTTGTTCTTTGTTGAAATCAGGGGTGTTTGGGTTAGGGTTCTGCGCAGTTTGATAAGATATGGAAGGGCGTCTAAGATCTGGGAAGTTGTTTGCAAAATCGTACAGTCTTGGGGTTAATGGGGACCATGTAGTTGCAGTGAAAGGCGGAGATGATGAGGAGCAAAAAGGAACTGAGTTAGGGGGTGACAATGTTAAGCACTTTGTTTCTATTGGTTCTGAGATTGAGAAAGAGTCAATAGGAGTCGAAGTCGAGAAAAAGACTGAAGAGCTCAGCAATGTGGAAAGCGAAGTACATGGTGATAAGGTTGGCAGAGAAAATATTGGACTAACTGATAATGGGAGGAAAAATAAAAGGAAGAGGGTGGATATTGGTGAGAATATCAAGGAGTGCGAGTTGGAAGAAGAAGAGTCTAGTGGTAGAGTGCAGGTTGGTGAAAGGGTTCTGAGATCAAGGTTTGTGCAGAATGTCGATGGTGATAATGCTGGGAGCGAAGGTTCTCTGGTCAAGGAAAGTGAAGAAAATGAAGGTTCAGAGAAGATACACTTTGAATTTAAAGAGGAGATTGTTGAGTTGGTTACTGAGCCGCGCAAGCGTGGAAGACCTCCTAAGATACCAAAGATTGAGACGACTCCCACAGCCACTGGGTTGAAGAGGAAAAAGAAGAAAAAGGGAGGCAAACGTGGGAGACCACCCAAGATGGAAAAGGAAGATGGTGATATGTATCGTAGTAAGTTGAGGACGAGATTGAAAGGTAAGCGTGGCAGACCTTGCAAGGTGAAAAAAAGAGAGGATGATCCATCATATGATGGTTCAAGAAAGACGTTGGGACTTAAGCGTGGAAGGCCCCCAAAGTTAATTGGGATCAATGGGGTTTTGAATGGAAAGATAGGAAAATTGTGTTTGGGAGCCCAAGGTGGTTTGAAGTTGCAGGGTAGAAAGAAGAATGTTTTGCCAAAGAGTTTATGGCAGGAGAGGATGCTTATTGAGAAAGAGTCGAGTATGGAAATGGATAGATTGATATCGACTAGGAAGGATATAGAGGGGGTAATTTTGGCAACAGAGTACCCTGAAGCTTCATCAATGAAAAGGTCCAAGATGGAAAATACATCTGGCGTTGAGGTAAAAAAGGATATTGTGAAAGGTAATGAGACAAAGAAGGTTAGAGAAGTTGAACCAGTTAAAAATACGGCTCAAGCCTCATCAATGAAAAGCTCCCAGATCGTAAATACATCTGGCATTGAGATAAAAGAGGATATTGTGAAGGATAATGAAACAACGAAGGATAGAGAAGTTGAACCAGTTAAAAGTACGGCTAGGCAGTTAGTGCGAGAAAAAATAGCAGAGTTACTATTGACTGCAGGCTGGACGATTGAATATAGGCCTAGGAATGACAAAGATTACAAGGATGCTGTGTATGTGAGTTTAAGTGGAAAGACTCATTGGTCTGTCACTTTGGCTTACAAAATGCTTAAAATGCATTATGAAGGTGGGGAAGGCGAAGGTAAATTTTATAAAAGTGGTTTTATATTTACACCTATACCAGATAAGGAATTTAACATACTAACAAAAGTAATGGTTAAGAAAAGGGTGGGGAAAAAGAAATTGAAGCAGGAGGGAGAGTGTGGAAATTCAACCAATGGAGTTGTCAACAAGAAAAACACGAAGAAACTGGTTAGTAGCTCCCTTTTAGGTAAAAATAATGGGAAATCTTTACATCATAGTCGGGAAACTTCATCCATTAGGCCGAAAAAGAGAGAATCACTTTTTGTCCGGAATCATAATCACAAGAAAACACAAAATAGGAAAAGATGCACCTTGTTGGTACGCAACTCAATGGAAGGTGGAGATGCAGGTACTGATGGCTACATTCTGTATGATGGAAAGAGAACGCTGCTCGCCTGGATGATTGACTCAGGAACAGTTTCGCTTAACACAAAGGTGCAATACATGAACCTGAGGAAGACAAGGGCATTGCTTCAGGGTTGGATTACGAGAGATGGCATTAATTGTGAGTGTTGTGGTGAAATCATGGCAATCGCTGACTTTGAAGCTCATGCTGGAAGTAAAGTGATTGAACCATTTAAAAATATACATCTAGAGTCTGGAACTTCTCTGTTTCAATGCCTGCTAGACTCTTGGAATTGCCAACCAGAATCTGAACTCAAGGAGTATCATCTTTTAGATGTCAATGGTGAAGACCCGAATGATGATACATGTGGTATCTGTGGTGATGGTGGAAACTTGATCTGTTGCGATGGTTGCCCATCAACGTTCCATCAAAGTTGTTTAGAAATAAAAGTACGCAAGACTCTCTTTAATTACGTGCCACAAATACCCATTATATTTTGTTTATGCAGCTGTGTACCAAGAAGTCCTGGAAACTTTTAGTTTAATTATATTCATCATTTGAGAGCAAGACCTGTCTAAAAACTGGAAGTGGATCACTTGACCTCTAAATAATCTGTTGACTTTGATTTGAACATGATATTTATTTTGGAAGGACAATGATATGACCAAATGTTTGAATTATTCTTGCTATTGCTAGTTACATGCTTAAGGTATTTACTACTATTATACTGATGCAGGTTCCCTTTAATTTTTTCTTCTTTTCCAATTTTGTTGTTTGTTGTAGAAATTCCCTTCAGGAGATTGGCACTGTGTATATTGTTCATGCAAATTTTGTGGACTGGTTGGTGAGAGCACATGTCAAAAGGACAATAATGATCATTTATTGGCTTCAGTATTACAGGCTTGCCATATGTGCGAGGAAAAATGTATTATCTCAATGTCTTATTTGGATAGTTTATTTGTTTTATCTTAGACAATTACATCTGGCAGAAACATTAATAAATACAGTCTATTGTAGATCATGAACACTGTAATCCGGCAGAGGATGTTTTACATGAGACTTCCAGCTGTCCATCTTTCTGCGGCAAGAATTGTAAAGAGGTACCATCTTATTCATTTTTACCTATGTGGCTAGAAATTTCATATTTTCATGGTGATCCTTTTCTACCAAAGCCCTTGATCATATCAACTTAACAGTTTCTTATTATGTCTGCAGCATGTCCAAGCCTATTATTTTTAACTATTTATGCATGACTAGAAAAATGTCTATGTAGCATTTGCATCATACGTGTATTTATTTTGAACTTTATTTGGAGGGTCTGTTTTATTTTTGGTTTATCAACAAAATACATTTTCTGCTTAAATCGATAATCGATGTATATAATGTCGTACCTAGTCACTGAATTTTAGTGTTTCTGTTCCATCAGCTATTTGAGAAATTGGAGGTGCTTCTAGGGGTTAAGAATGAACTGGGAGAAGGATATTCATGGACTCTTCTTCGCCGCACTGATCTTTGCTCTAATATTCTAAGTGATACATCTCAGGCAGTTCAATGCAGTTCAAAGTTAGTTGAATGCAACTGCAAGCTTGCGGTTGCAATGTTTATAATGGATGAGTGCTTTTTGCCTAATGTTGATCACAGAAGTGGAGTAAATCTGATTCATAATGTTGTATATAACCGTGGGTAGGCACTTGATCCTTGATTGTATCATAATATCATGGTATGAAAGCTAGCACCATTATTGATACTTTCTTTTGATAATCATTATCTTTATATGTGTGTCATCCAGACATCCACATCTGTGATACAAGAGAAAAGATTAACAGGGAAGTTTGACACATTTGTAGTTCATACCCAAAAAAATAAGACAGGTTGTAGCTGAACCCCATCCATGCTTAAAAAAGGATCCAGTTACAGTTAGATCCATATGATTGTGAAGTAACCGTTGGATCCTTGAGAAATTGCTCTGAACATCTTGTTCTATGGTTTGAATATTTTGGTTCCTTTTCTTTTTGCTGTAGTATATTTCCAATCCAACTGTTATAGAAACATAACTCATTGGTCAAAGATGGTCTTTACACCCATAAGTAATCTGCATCATATATTTTTGTTCAGCAAGTGCCCCTTCCAATTTTTTTTATTCAGCAAGCTACGGTTGGATCCTTGAGAAATTGCTCTGAACACCTTGTTCTAGGGTTTGCATATAACAGTCCAACTGTTATAGAAACATAACTCATTGGTCAAAGATGCTCTTTACACTCATAATTAATCTGCAGCTTAGATTTTTATTCACCCCTTCCAAAATTTGTTATTGCCCTTTAACAGGTCAAATTTCAACCGTCTTAACTATAGTGGATTTTTCACTGCAATTCTGGAGAGAGGTGATGAGATTGTCGGTGCAGCTTCAATTCGGTATGTCTTTGGTCATACTTCCTTTCAAGCATGAGTTATGTGCAGCAGTTAAATAAGTGCTTAATTTCTAGTGCCCAATAGGTAGGATGTTTTATATTTACATTTCCAACTTCTGAAATTTTGTAACCAGGGTCTGAAGTAAAATGATTCTTTTCAGCATGCATGATACAGTCATTTTCATTTTCATTTTCATTTTCGAGAGCACTTCCAATACAATAGTTACATGTAATCCTCCTCTCACGTTATATATGGGCCCTACAAGATGTTATCATAACAGGACCCATAACATGTGAGAGTGGAGTACATGCAAATGTTATATGATAGATGTTTCCTTCATGTTTGTTATTTTGCTTATACTTATTTGTTAAACAGGATCCACGGAAACCAATTAGCAGAGATGCCATTCATTGGGACCCGCTATTTATACAGGCGTCAGGGGATGTGTCGTCGGCTTTTATATGCAATTGAATCTGTATGTTCTCAGTGAGATCTTTACTTTGCTTCTATATGATGTGTAGTTTGGGAACATTTTCAAATATGGTTTTACTGTTTGAAATTGTCTGAAACTATAATTAGTTTTTAAATATATTGCGAAAAATATCTCAATATTTTTTGGTTTCTTTTTATTCTTCCTTCTTAGTAGCTCTACTATGTTATACAAGGTTAATTAAACTTCCCAAAGAAGAGTCGTTCCAAATTCTCCAATGTTAACAGGAAATTTCTTACTAATATTAAGGTCTTTTTTATGGTGCACTTTGCTGTCAAAAACCAGTTATCTTTAAGTACTTGAACTAGTTTATTGTGCAAATATATACGTAACTGGATGTTAAGTGGAGGGTTTTTTTGGTGTTTGGCTGTTAAACCCATTTTGTTAGTCTTTAATTAAAGTTGCTGACTTTTAAACTTGCCTTTTCTTTTGCAATCTTCTGATGGAAATCTATCAGGCTCTGTCCTCTCTAGATGTTAAGAAATTGGTAATACCTGCCGTCTCTGAACTGAGGGAAACATGGACTTCAGCATTTGGTTTCAAGCCTCCTCAGTTATCTGATATACGGAGAATGAAAAACATAAATATGTTGGTTTTTCCTGGAATAGATATGTTGGAGAAACCACTTTTGAAACTTCAGAATGCCAAAAAAAATATTGATATCATGGAAGGTATTTTCGTTTCTTTGGACATGTGTGGAAGGTTATTGTTATTCTTTGAACTTATGCACATAACACATCCTCTTCATTATCTACTTTTAATTCATGTATTTTTCTATTTTTAGCTAAGATTCCTTGTATCCATTCACCAATACATCATACCATGTTTTTGCCAGGTTCACTGCCAATGGAACTTGATGAGTGCCAAAACATGCAGGAGGTATTATGTAGAAATGACGAAGTTTGTTTGGGTAGGTCTGCTTTGAATAATTCCAGGGAAGTGACAGCGCCAGATGTAGATAAGATGAAGGGTGAAGGAACTGTTGAATCCATCTTGCCGCTCTATGATGGTTCCTTGGATAAAACATTCAATATGGCCAGTGACGCTGTCACCTGTGCAAAAAGTGCTGCTGGTGAAAATTGTCTGGTACAATTTGGTATGGATCAAGGTAGTTTAGAATGCATAAACCGAAACATGATGAATTCTCCAGTTTCACTTTGTGTTCAGAATGGCTCTTTTACTTCAACAATTCCAGTCCATGATGGGGCTACACATTTGGACTGTCAGCTAAACCAGAATAATTTTTCTGAAGAAAAAAGTAGACAGTTCTTGTTACCTTGCATTGAATCTAGAGCTGTTGGTTCTGCGGGACCCATATTCTCATCTGGGGATGGTGATGAAAGAGCCTCAAAATTAGCAGTTGATAAAACTGTTACAATCGATCTCAATTCTCATGATGAGGGATTGGGTCACAACTCCATTGATGAAATCAGTACTACAGACATTGAAGAAAAAGTTTCTCTGCATCAATTGCAAGTTTCTGCCGAAAAAATTCTTTGTCATGATATAGAGAATAAAAATCAGACATCTGAGGATGGTAAGGAGTTGAATCACGATTCTGAACATTTTTCCAGAGAAAAGTCCAATAGCAATTGTAAAATGGAATATACTTGTGCAGCTGATTGGCACAAGTCCCAGATTCTCCCTGAAAGTGGCAACAATTATGTTCATGTAGTTCTACCAAGTTCACATAAAAAAGCAGAGGATGACCATAAGGGAGGTTCTAAATCTTTGCCTGTTGACTGTAGTTACAGGACTTTCCAGAACAATGGGGTTAAAATTAATGAGGTTGATGTTCCTACTGCATTTTACTCTGGTTCTCCTTACGGGAATTCTACTGAGAGAATTGAGCTTTTTGAATCTAAGGAAGTAATTTCCAGTTATCTTGAGGCCAACGTGGATAAGGTTATGAGCGAAAAAAAGGCTTCTACAGATTCACAAGTTGATTTTCACTCGACAGATTTGAATTTAATGCCTCCAGAGTCTTGGGGAATGTCAGTTCCATGAGGGAAACTCCGGTAGATTCTCAGGTTGAGTAGGTCATTGCCACAGATTCTAACCCCGAGTCTTGGTGTGGCTCTTAATTATGCTTCCAGCAGAGATAAATGATTTGATACTGCTGAGGTGACAAACTTGTCAAACCAGGCTAGTTGAACTTGAATTCATATTGATCAGCATAAAGTAGAATACAGTTTTTTTTTTTTTTTTGGGAAGGTTTTACAGAAGAGTATTATTCTAGCTGGACATGATCGGTTGATTTTGTTAATATACAGTTTTGATCCTTCATTTTCTGGCAGGAAGATGATAAACAGACGGGTCATGGAGGAATTTGGAAGATCCTGAATTTATTCGTAGCCGGGTTTAAGGGGTAAAGTACTTCTTTCCCTTTCTAAGTACAGTTTTAAATACATCATTAGTTATAGTCTTCTAGCTTAGGCTTACCATAGCTGACTGAGATTATACATTTTGGCATCCCCATGCTTGTTGTAAATGAATGGATTCATGCTCGGTTACGAATACACAGTCCAACTCTTTCTTATTTCTTTATTATGGGAGTATTTCTATTTGTCTTTATTGGAGGCACAAACGCCATCATATTGGTTTTAAGATACTGATCTTGATCTTGTTATTAAATCAGGTGAGATTTACAAGCATTTATAAAATATGTAGTATATATTTAAGTAATGATGCAATTATAGTGGAGATATATCAAGTTTTCCTTATTGTGGTTCCATTTTTAATATCATTTGTAGCATCGTACACAGATAAGAGTTGAAAATATGAATATGTTTGATAAATTTTTTTTTGATGTTCTTCTTCTCACAATGGAGGTAATATATATATATACTAGTTACAATCTTATGTAATAAAAAAATTACATAAATACAAAGATTACAAAATATAAATAAAAGAAAACTATATAAATACAATGATTATAGAATATAAATACAAGAAAACTAAATAAATGTAGAAATGACAAAATCATTCAACTAATCTTAATAGGAAATAAATTGTAACTCAATAAAAATCATTTCATAATTAATTTTTGATTCTTTAAATCACGTCATTTAATACTCTCTCTTAAATTGGAGCATATGCATCACAGATGTTGAATTTGTTAAGTGAGTCATAAAATACCTTGGTGGATACTCCTTTAATTAATACATTTGCTAACTGTTTCTTAGTTGGAACAAACGAAAAGGCAATTAATTTTGCATCAAGCTTTTCTTTAATGAAATGTCTATCAACTTTTACATATTTGGTACGATTATATTATACCAAATTTTGTGATATGTCAATAGTTGCCTTGTTGTCACAGTGTAACTTCATAGTTTGCGTAGGTTTGAATCCTAAGTCACACAATAGATTATGCAACCATAATAATTCACAAATTTCATGTGTTATTCCTCTATATTTTGCTCAGGACTAGACTTTGCTACTATTTTTTGCTTCTTACTCCTCCAAGTAATAAGATTTTTTGTTACAAATGTGAAGTAACTAGAAGTAGACCTCCGGTCAGTAATGCAACTAGTTTAATCTGCATCAGGGAACTCACTCACTCACCTTAAGATTATGTTTTGAAAACATTAAATCTTTTACTCACTCATCTTAAGATGATTATGTTTTGAAAACATTAAATCTTTTTCTGGTGCAGTCTTTAAGTACCTCAAGATCCTCACAATAGTATTTATATTAGTTTCACTTGAGTTATGCATGAATTAATTTATTACACTAACTGCATATGCCAAATTTGATATGGTATGACTCAAATAAATCTTCCAACTAACCTCTGATATCTTGCCCTATGATTAGGGTACTTTGCCAATTTATGATTCTGTTCAATTGGTGTGTCAATGGATTTACAATCTAACATATTTGTTTCAATCAATAAGTCTAGAACATATTTTTGTTGACATAGAAAGATTTCACTCCTTCCCTTTGCTAACTCAATGCTAAGAAAATATCTCAAGTCTTTAAGGTCTTTCATCTCAAACTCATAGGCTAATTGTTGTAGTTTTTCAATCTCATCCTTATCATCTTCTGTAATCACCATATCATTTACATAAATTATTAACACAATTATCTTACCCTTTTGATGCTTGAGGAAGACACATAAACTTCTTCAGTCAAATTACTATGGAAAAAAGCATTCTTCATATCAAATTGCTTGAGTGGTCAATCCAAGGTTGCTACTAAAGATAATAGTACTTTGATGGTGTTGATCTTTGCAATTGGTGCAAATGTCTTATCATAATCCATACCATAAATTTGTGTGAATTCTTTGGCTACCAATCTTGTCTTGTATCTACTTACTAAACTATCTGCATTGTGCTTGATTGTATAGATTCACTTGCACCTTACAATTTTCGTTCCATTAGGCAATGATGTTACTCTCAAGTATCATTTTTTTGTAACGCTTTCTGTAGCTTTGGCGCCAATGATGATGTGTCTACAGTGACACGTGGGCCAACAGGATATGTGGTGCATTGTGGGGTGTAAACCTTGTTTAGTTAGGTTGATATTTTGCTTATAAATAGAGACGTCTCTCTCAAGACTGCGTGTAACTTTTCTCCTCTTCTTTACTTACATACGCTGTAAGGCTTTACGGCCAAACTCTCAGATAATGAAAGGGCTTACAAGAAGTTCATCACAAGCTTGTAATTGTCATTGATCGTGTATTTGTCTTCTGTTCTCATAACAAAGTGGTATCAGAGCGCACGGTGAAGAAGGGGGGTTCTTTCTCAGAAGACATTCCTTGATTGATTACCTGGTGACAGAACATTCAAGAAAGGCGATCAAGAATGGGATCGATGAAGCTGGATATAGAGAAATTTGATAGGACTGGAGATTTTGGGATCTGGAAGAAGAAGATGAGGGCTGTTCTGGTTCAACAGAAAGTTTCCATCGCACTCAATGATAACCCCCAATTTGCAGAAACAGTAACAGCTTAGAAGAAACAAGAGATTCAAGATACAGCCTTCACGAGCATAATCTTAAACCTATCTGACACAGTGTTGAGACAAGTCGATGATGAAACTACTGCACACGGTCTGTGGACTAAACTAGAGGACCTCTATCTGAGGAAAACTCTGTCGAACAAGATTTATCTCAAGAAAAGGCTTTTTGGATATAAAATGGATACCATCAAGACTCTGGAAGCAAATCTTGATGACTTCAAAAAGGTCACCATCGAATTATCAAACATTGGAGAAGTAATCAGTGATGAAAACCAGGCAGTGATTCTCTTGAATTCATTACCTGAAACCTTTGATGCAATTCGAGCAGCCATTGAGTATGGCAGGGAAAGTCTGACATTGGGAGTGGTGGTTGTTGCTTTGAGATCAAAGGAATTGGATATGAAGTCCTCCAATAAGACAATGTTTGCTGGCAGTAGTGGAGACGCATTATCTGTGAGAGGGAGAACTGACAAAAGAGAGTTTAAAGCTCAGAGAGGAAATCAAAGATCAAAGTCCAAAAACAAGAAAACTCTTAGATGCTTCATTTGTCACAAGGAAGGCCACTTCAAGAGAGACTGCCCAGATAAACGAAAAAGGTTCAGAGATGATGAAAGAGATAATTACTCTGCAGAAGCATCTATTGCTCGTGATGGTTATGAAAGTGCAGAGGCTCTAACTGTAGTGGATAGCCACTGCCATCAAGAATGGATCTTGGACTCTGGGTGCTCTTATCATATGACACCCTGCAAAGACTGGTTCACGTTGTACAAACCAGTAACACTTGGAGTTGTGTTCATGGGAAATGACCAGGAATGCAAGGTGGTTGGAATGGGAGTTGTGACTCTAAAATTGGAGGATGGATCTAAGAGAAGTCTGGAAAATGTAAGGCATGTCCCCAATTTGAAAAGAAACCTAATCTCACTAGGCCAGCTAGTGAAGGAAGGGTATGTATTCAAAGGGAGTGACATGGACATGAAGGTGACTAGAGGATCTATGGTTTGCTTCAAAGGAGAGTTGAGGAATGGAATTTATGTACTTAAAGTAGGAGGCATTTCACCCACTGTTGCTGTTGCAGAGGATGAATGTGAAGCAAAGCTCAGACTGTGGCATTACAGGCTGGCTCATATAAGTGAAAGAGGGCTGCAAGAACTTCACAAGCAAGGTGTTCTTGGGAATGTGAGGTTAAGCAAGCTACCATTTTGTGAGCAGTGTGTGATGGGGAAGTCAACAAGAGTGAAATTTGCAAGATCAGAGAGGAAGACTGGTGAGAAGCTAGCTTACATACACTCAGATTTATGGGGTCCTACCCAAAGTCTATCTCTGAGTGGTTCCAGGTTCTTTATATCCTTCATAGATGACTTCACTAGGAAAGCATGGGTGTACACTCTCAAGACTAAAGATGAGACACTGGAAAAATTCAAAACTTGGAAACTGCAAGCTGAACTCCAGTCAGGAAAGCTAGTCAAATGCCTCAGGACTGACAATGGGCTGGAATATTGCAATGAAGAGTTCAGCAAATTCTGCAGAGAGTGTGGCATTAACAGGCACAGGACAGTGACATATACACCCCAACAGAATGGGGTGGCTGAAAGACTGAATAGAACGCTTTTGGAAAGGGTAAGGTGCCTACTAGTGAGCTCTGATTTACCTAAGAAATTCTGGGCAGAAGCTTTGCACACTGCATGCTTCTACATAAACAGAAGCCCCTCAACAGCAATTGATTTCATGACACCAGAAGAAAAGTGGATAGGTAAGCCAACAACCTATGAGACACTGAAGGTGTTTGGTTGTGTAGCCTACATGCATAGAAAAATGGACAAGCTGGAACCGAGAGCAGTAAAATGCATCTTCCTTGGATACCCTGATGGAGTTAAGGGGTATAAGCTTTGGGATCCAGTGAGTGAAAAATGTGTGATCAGTAGAGATGTTGTGTTCAGAGAGGAAGAAATGTATATGAAGACTCTTGTGAACAAAGAAAACAGCACTGGAAGGCTACTTGACATTGAGGTGGAGGTTGTTGGAGGTCAGCCTGACCAAAGTGGTGTAGGTGGTGATGATATACCTGATCTCCCATAGGATCATCAGGATAGTCTGAGAGATTATCAACTGGCAAGAGACAGAAAGAGAAGAGAAACAAGAAGGCCTGTTAGATACGAAGATGAGGAGGATGACACAAGTAGAGGTGGAGCTAACCTCATTGCATATGCATTCAATGTTGCGTCTGCACTTATTAACTCTGATCCTCATACCTATGAAGAAGTCATTAACTGTGAGGAGGCAAGTAAGTGGATAGGGTCAATGCAGGAAGAGATGGACTCACTAATGAAAAATGAAACTTGGGAACTGGTGAGCAAACCAGAGAAGGTGAAAACTGTGGCATGCAGATGGCTGTATAAGAGGAAGGATGGAGTTCCTGGAGTTGAGCTGCCCAGGTATAAGTCAAGGCTGGTGGTATAAGTCAAGGCTGGTGGCTAAGGGGTTCACTCAAAGAGAAGGAGTAGACTTCAACGAGATCTTTTCTCCTGTGGTGAAACATACCTCAATCAGGATCTTGCTGTCAATTGTGACTCAATACAGCATGGAGCTGGAGTAGCTTGATGTAAAGACTGCCTTCCTACATGGGGGGCTGGATGAGAAGATCTACATGGAACAGCCTGCAGGTTTTGAGTTGCCTGGTAAGGAGCATCTGATATGCTTACTGAAGAAATCCTTATATGGGCTGAAACAATCACCAAGGTGCTGGTATAGGCGCTTTGATGAGTATGTGATAGGTGTAGGCTTTCAAAGAAGTGAGTATGACCCGTGTGTTTACATGCGCAACACTGGTAACAAAGATACAGTGTACCTGCTGCTCTATGTGGATGATATGCTTGTTGCAAGCAGAAACAAGGCAGAGGTGGAGAGAGTTAAAAGGCTTTTGGGAGCTGAGTTTGATATGAAGGAACTAGGCCAAGCCAAGAGAATTTTGGGCATGGAAATATGGAGGGACAGAGATGAAAAGAAATTGTTCTTATCTCAAACTCGTTATGTGAAGAAGTTGTTGCAACAGTTTGGAATGCTTGATGCTAAACCAGTGTCAACTCCTCTAGCAGCACACTTTAAACTGTCAGCCTCATGTGGACCAGTGACAAGTGAGGAGGAAGATTATATGGAGAAAGTTCCATATGCTAATGCAGTGGGGTGTATAATGTACCTTATGGTCTGCACTAGGCCTGATTTGGCTCACAGTGCAAGTCTAGTAAGCAGGTACATGAGCAAGCCGGGAAGGAAGCACTGGGAAGCAGTCAAGTGGCTGTTTAGATACCTGAGATGGTCTGCAGCCACTGGTTTGATGTTCAGCAAACAAGAAGAGGTGCCAAAGGTGATGGGGTTTGTAGACTCTGACTTTGCTGGAGATTTAAACAGAAGAAGATCTTTAACAGGCTATCTTTTCGAATTTGGAGGTGGTTTGGTAAGCTGGAAAGCCAATCTGCAGAGGGTAGTGGCTCTGTCTTCCACAGAAGCAGAGTATGTAGCTGCTGCAGAAGCTGTGAAGGAAGGTCTGTGGCTCAAAGGAATTATCGAGGAGCTGGGGTTTGTGCAAGACAAAGTGGTTGTTTTCTGTGACAGTCAGGGAGCAATCCATTTGTCAAGGAACCTTCAGCACCACGAGCGCACCAAACATATTGATGTGAAGTTTCATTTTATTAGAAATGTGACTGAGGAGAAGCTGGTGGAACTGAAGAAGATACACACTCAGGAAAATCCAGCTGACATGCTCACAAAGGTAGTTCCTCAGCATAAGTTCTTGTTATGTAAAAACATAGTAAGGATTGTAGAGAAGAATGAGTTTGAAGGCAGTGATCAGATGAAGAAGCAGTAGATGACACCATCCTTGGCTCAAGGTGGAGAATTTGTAGCTTTGGCGCCAATGATGATGTGTCTATAGTGACACGTGGGCCATTGTGGGGTGTAAACCTTGTTTAGTTAGGTTGATATTTTGCTTATAAATAGAGAGGTCTCTCTCGAGACTGCGCGTAACTTTTCTCCTCTTCTTTTACTTACATACGCTGTAAGGCTTTACGGCCAAACTCTCAGATAATGAAAGGGCTTACAAGAAGTTCATCACAAGCTTGTAATTGTCATTGATCGTGTATTTGTCTTCTGTTCTCATAACACTTTCATCTCTTCTTTTATTGCCTTTAGATCACTTGGGGGTCTCTCAAAACTTCTTACACTTTGTTAAGAATAAATGCAAAAAAAAAATTTCTTGTGCATAAAGTTGAAATCTTATATAATAAGAAAACTACATAAATATTAAGTTAAAAATGTGAATATGTTTGGTAGAATTTTTTTATATTTTTTTTATCATAATAGAGATAATATATATACCGGTTACAATCTTATATAATAAAAAAATTATATAAATATAAAGATTATAAAATATAAATAAAATGAAACTATATAAATACAATAATTGTAAGAATATAAATACATTGAAATTAAATAAATATAAGAATGATAAAATCAATTAACTACTTTTAATATAAAATAAATTATAACTCAATTAAAATTATTTTTTAATTAATTTTTAATTTTTTAAATTACGTCATTCAACACTATGTGAGCATAAATGCTCGCCAAGTTGCTCCTATCTTTTTTTTTTTTTTAGTCAGGAAGTTGCTGCAATCTTTGTTCATACATTATTATTATTATTATTATTTTGTTGGTAAAGGCCTAAAAGGAAAATAATTATTTGAAGACAATTATCGATACGGTGACTGCGACCCAAAAAAATAAAAAAGACCAGAATGATTTGAACGGACCTCCCAACACATGTGATGTGATGTGATGTGATGCGATGTGATAATTGAGATGTGTATTGTATGAAAAATACAGATTTTTTATTGACATCTTACCAAAATAATAACGGTCATTATTTTAACAAATTTTTTTTTTTATATGCATCATAATAATAAATTGCGTGAGGGCGTGAACCTTGAAAGTTATTTTATTTATGTTAAGTAAATATTTTTGTCATTTTATTTATACAAAAAATATTTAGATCATTTTTTATTTTAAAAAAATAAAATATTTTAGTTATTTTTTAAGTAATAAAATTTTATTTTATTACTAAAAAATTATAAAATAATATTAAAGATAATTTAATGGAGATAAATTTATTATTGTTAAAAATTTTATTACTAAAAAATTATAAAATAATATTAAAGATAATTTAATGGAGATAAATTTATTATTTTATTTTAACAATTTAAAATTTAATTTAAACTATATAATATTTTATTTTTTATTTATTATAAATTTTATATTTTATGAAAAATATTTTTTTTAGCATATATATATATATGTTTAGATCAAAATTATAAACTTTATAGTATAAAATATAGGATCTACATGAATAAAAGAAATTACAAAATTAGTAGAGTTGAAATACACAAATAAGTTTTTTTTTTTTCATTTTATCATCATCAAAGACTATACAAATAAATTTTTTTTACCTAACTCTAAGCAACATAATGGAGATGCACAGTATAATTTATAGTATTAGTGTCCAAAGATAATGAACTAGAGAGAACTTATTAGTGTGATTCCAACACTATTGATCTTTTAATTTTCTTACATGTGTAGCCCTTATTTTTGATTTTATAAAATTTGTAGTTTCAATATAGATATGATACTTATAGAAAAATGCGATACAAAAAAGTGTTAAAAAATACAGAAAAATTTCATAAAATATAAAATAATATTTGTCCCTATTAAAATAAAATATAAAATAACAAATTCAATTTCAATTTTATACTAAAGAAATAAAAAATAAAATATTATACTGTTTAAATTCAATTTTAAATTGTTAAAATAAAATAATAAATTTATCTCTATTAAATTATATTTATTATTATTTTAATTTTTTTATAAATAAAATAATATTTATGATTCATTAAATAATTAAAATGACATATTTTTATAAATAAAGTGATCTATTTATTTTTTATAAAAATAAAGAATATAAATAAAAGTAATTCCTAAAATATTTAATCTTATGTAAATTTATATAATATAATTAATAAATTATTTTTTTAATCATTTTTTTATTTTATTTTTTAATTTTATATTTAATAAATAATTGATAAAGTATACGGCAATCCATTTATTTAAAATGTTTGCTTGCCAGTTGCCAACTACATTTATGGCTGATCCAACTTGCATCACTTTCTGTATTGAACTCAATGAGAAACTTTATAAAACAAAGTAATATTAAAAGAATAATATAAAATATTTTGTTATTTAAAGTAGCACATTATAATAGCTCAAAAGTTTCATTTTTTTACATTAGCCCCCACAAAATAATATATATAAATTTTCTTTTATCTTCAAATCTTAGTATGGTGAGACATTAACTAATCAAAACTAAATTAATTTCAATTATTCTTCTTTTTAATTCCCTCAATTTCAATTTCACTCTTTTGCAATTTTGATTCACTCTTTTTCTAACTGCTTTTAAATTTTATTACTTAGTACAGTGTGTCGTATTGTAGAAATACATAGCGTTTAATACATAGTACCAAACGTACTGCAAAGGTGATAACAAATTTATACACCAAATAGGAGATATTATTAATTTATTTTTAAAATATATTTTTTATCAATTATATTACTTCATCCTTTAATCAAATATTAAACATTTATATTTTAAAAAAAATTAAATTAAATTAATTTTATATTATATTATTTTAAAATAGATTTAATTACATGTCACAATCAGGGACGGACCCAAAAAAAATTTTCTAACAGGGCTAATATATATTAAAAAAAATTATTTATAATATCAAAATTTATAACTAAAATTTAAAAAATATATAAATTTAAAAGGCAAACAAAAAAATATATAAACTTAAAAAGCAAATAAAAAATTTATTTAAGTTGTTTCGACGACACTTCATAAAATTTATCAATTATCATATAAGGTTCAACAAATTTAAAGAAATAATAGTCAACTGTTATGAAAAAATAAGAGTGCTAAATATATACAAATTTATACTTATATAGGCACTCAAATTAATAATTATACAATATTTATCGATAAAAGTTTAAAAGTTACAATTTTTAAGAGATATAACATACATTTATTGATTTGGTTGTAAGTTTAAGTACAAATATTTTGAATATATAATATTTTTTAAAAAAATCATATAGATAATTTTAATAGATTTTAAAAAAAAATACAAAACTTTAACTTTATTGAGCAGCAAACAACAGACCATAGAATATAATTATATAACAGAAAAGAAGCAAAGTTGCAGAAAATATAAGACCAAAAAATGGTGTATTAGTTTAAGTTTATTTATAAAATTTTTGTGATAAATAATATATTGTGCTTTATAAAATACTAGTAATATTTATTAAATTTAAAAAAAAAAAAAAAAAAATTTTAAAAAGCTACCCGGGCTCAAGCCCGGTGTAGCTAACAGTTGGGTCCGTCTCTGGTCACAATCTTTCTTTATGTATAAATATAATTTTAATCATTTTTTAGAAAAAAAAAATATATTTATTTTTTTATAACGTAAATAATATATATATTTTTTTAATATTAAAATAAATAAATATATATTTTTATTATTAAAGAAGTTAAAAATAATATTAATTAAATAATTATATTATTTATATATTAAAAAATTTAAAATATCACATCATCGGTGGAAAGAATTTACTGTCTTAATAATCACGTCATTCTAGAATGCATTCCTTTCGGTGTGCGAAATAAAGAATAACTTCTTTACAAAGCTACCAAATAAAGAACCCCTATGGCCTATGTCTATGATATGTTTCCCCTTTCTTTTCGTCTCGTTCATTTCTGTGAAATGACAAATACGGTCCTTTATGACTCTTTGTTCAGAGAACAAAGACGTGATTATGATTCTAGAAAAATACCCCTAATATTTAAAAACACGTGCAATATATATATAAATTTTTTTAATTTTTGTAATATATTTTAAATTAAATACAAAGTAATTTTTTTTATAATTTTAAATTAATTATAAAAAAAATAATATTTAAAGTCTTTATTAAATATTATAATCGTTATATGATTAAAATTTTTATTAGATGTAATCTTTATCTCATTATTATAATAAATTTTTTTATTTAATATAATAATAAATTTTAAAAAAATAACTAATATTAATAATTTAAAAAATATATAGATAGTTTTATCTAAGCAAGATACTTGCTTTTATATATATTATATCAATTTTTTTAGTATCATTTTTGTTAAAAACTAACCATTAAATATGGTACTAAAATACTATCTCTATTAATGTAAAAAAATAAAAATAAGTGTTAACAAAAATAAACATTAGAATTATTTTTGCTACCAACTCTAAACATCATGAACATAAAACATATTTAAGCAAAAAAAAATTATAATATTTCTTAAATTTTTTTTTCAAAAATCTCTTAAAATTTGTAACTACCAATGTAATATTCTTTTGTCTAGCTTAAATATTTTTACTATAAAAATATTTAAGCCATAAATTTCAAATTAAATGTCGCTCGGTCTAAATTATAACATTTTCTTTTTTTTTTTTTTTTTCAAAAATCTCTTAAAATTTGTAACTATCAATGTAATATTCTTTTATCTAGCTTAAATATTTAGGCCATAAATTTCAAATTAAATGTCGTCCAGTTTATCTAGTTGGATGCCGTTGAAGTTAAACTTATATCAGTTAGACTTTTAAATGTTAAACTCTAACCAATTAAACATTATTTAAAATTAATGAGTGTTACTTTTGTTGTTATAAATTTTAGAAGTGTTATTTTATGTAATTTTTAAATGATTTTTATTGAAAAAAAAAATTGTATTAGCTAGATACATGTAGTGTTGTTAATTTTTTTTCACTATGATAGGTAAGTGTAAATTTTTTTTTTTGACATAAATAATCTGATAGAAAAAATATCTTAATTGAATAAGTTAGGAATTACATTTTCTATCAAATTTTCAAACCTAAACTTCTTACCATTTTGTATTATTTCTTATATATTCAAATTTTTTTTTTATAGATATAGATAATCCTAGAGAAAATATTCTTAATTAAATAAGTTAAGAATTGCGTTTTTCATCCCATCAAATTTTCAAACCAAATTTTTACAATTTTATATAATTTTTTATATATTTATTCAAGAAAATATGATGATAAAATTAAAAATATATTTTATTTTATTAAAATATGATATAATATAATTTAATTGTGTATTATAAATAAGTTATCTTTCTATCATTTTATATTCAAATTTTACAATTAAAAACTCTTTTTTGGACATAAAATAACTTGACGTATTGAAAATAGAGTTTTACTCGGATGAAAATATAGTGAGATGGAGGCCCACTTTGTACAGATGTGATTTTTTTTTTTCTTTTTTATATTATAAATGTATAAAAATTATGAATATAATAATTAATAAAAAGATAAATAAAAATAATAATATGAAAAAAAAAAATATTAAACTCTTAAAAATATAATATCAGAGATATTAAATCCATCTTTTTCCTAAAATATATTCATCTTTAAAAATATTTATGCAATACCACCGCACCAAGAGCTGAATTAATGTTTGGTAATTAGTAATTATACTATTAACAATCAAATATTTTATATATTTAAATATATAATATACTCTTGAAATATAAATTTATTAGCAAAGTAGTTAAAAAAGTAAAAAAAAAAAAAAAAAAAAAAAGTTGAGAATAGTATAAATAATAAAATTATTTAATTAATTTTACTTTTAATTATGATTAATAAAAAAATATTTATTTTTTCATAAAATTAAAATTTATGTTTATTAACAAAATATAAATGCTTAACATGTTTTATTTTTGTTATATTTTAAATGATATTAAAATATATATTTATTATTTTTTAATAAATAAAGTATTAAAAATTTAACAATTATTTAATTATAAAAGAACTCAATGTAAAACGTAGCAACATCAATAATTATTTTGAGACACTTAAATTATCAAAATAAAAAAAGGAAAGTTTGTGTAAAATTATATAAAGTATGAAAAAATTTGCATTTAAAAAGATAAGTTTAATTATAAAATAATTAATTAATAAAAAAAGTTATAAAGTAATAAATGTTCATGTGAAAATAAAATTTTATAATAGAAAATAAAATATAATTTAATCATTATAAATAAATAAACTTAATTTGTAATTAGATTTGAATAATTTTGTCCAATTTTTTATTTAATTATAATATTTTTATTATTTTAAAAATAAATACATTTTTTTTTAACTTAATTAGGATTTTTCATATAAAAAAACAAAACCATAAATAAAAAAATCTTATCTTTTATTTTTCAAATTTTTTCTGCTTTTTTGGTAAGCTTTTTTTTTTTAACCCATTATTTTAGGAAAAAAAAAGAAAAATAATTCAAACATTTATCATGTATTTTAAATTATGTAGAACTTCTTAAAAAAATTAAATAATAAATAAAATTATTATAATATTTTATAATAATAAATAAATAATAATGAAAAAATTTATAATAAATTTGAATAATTTTGTGAAAATTTTCATTAATTATAAATTGTGTCACTATTTTAAAAATAAATACACATTTTAGTTTTTTATGTCTTATAGTACATAAAATTTAACTATAAATAAAAATATTATAATCATATTTTTTATATTTTAAATTTTCTTCAACTTGCATCATTTTTACTTTATTATTTTAAATTAATTATTATCATTAAATATTTAAAATAAATAATATCATAATTTTTTAATTAAATAATTTGAGTTTGTTTGTTTGTTTTTTTTTATTTTTATTTTTATTTTTTAATACATTATTTTTTAAAAAAAATATATATATGATTTTTTTTGAAAAAAATAATAATGTAATAAATTTTTTTTTGTTTTCCCAACAAGAAGCACCTAGTACCGGTACGGCATTTAAATAAGACTGTGAGAGTCATTTGAGATCCGTGGATTCTGCTTTTGTAACTTCTTCTAACCTTCAAACGGGGGCACAAACAATTCCTTTGCTTTTATCATCCCAAACAATCACTTCCCTTTAATCCCATTTCTTTCTTATTTTCTACTCTTTAACGTGATTTTCAGAGCTCAAGAACATTTGGAGGAAGAACAAAGTATATGTTTCTCTTTATCTGATTTAACAGATCTAAACAAACTTACTCGTCTTTTCCCAGATCTTGAACCCAGTGAACTTGGTCACATCTTTCGGTAATTTTCACTCTCAGTTTTTCGTGAAAGTGGTTATGAAAAATTTAAACTTTGGTTTGTCGAATTTTGTTTTATTCTTGTTCCTTATTCGTGGGTACCATTTCTGAATGTTTGTTGTATTTGTCTTGCTTGTTTCTGTATGTTTGTTTCTTACAGTGATTTAGAGTTTTCCGGTGGCCCTATATTGAATCCCAGTCTAATTCGGTCCTGGTAGTTAATTTGGTTGCTGAACCAACGAGTGTTGACGTAACAGTAGATGTTGGTTTGAATCTGTAATGGAACAGGTCTGAAGGCTTCAGCCTTTTTCGCGAACTTATAACCCTAAATCAGTGAATATTTGAGATTTCTTGGCTTGATTTTGAATCTTCTACTAAATTGATTAAGTGGATCTAGTGGGTCATACGTATAATTCAACATATCTGGGACGAGTTACCTGATTTAAACATGGAGACTCTTGTAGTTGTTGGGCAGCATAGAAATCAATACCACAGCCGAGTCAAGCCACACAGAACCGGACAATTCGGGTCATCACCGTCCAGAGGCTTTAACTGTCGGAGTTTTCAATCCACCGAAGGTATTGTTTCAATCCCTTTGAAGGCTTATAGTACCCCTATACCCAAACGGATATGCTCTTCTCCCAAAACTCCTTTACCATGTGGTAACTCACTTTCTGATGTGAAAACACGCAGTATAACAACTGGTAAAAGCTCCCCAATTCTCATCAATAGCCAAAGTCCTAAGAAAGCCAAAGTCTTTAGTGAAGATGTCTCCAATGAAAGTTTTTCTTTCTCTGAGCTGTGGGCTGGACCTGCCTACTCAAACTCACCGCCTCCTAGTTCTTTGCCTATACCAAAATTTTCAGTTAGGCCCAAGAGATCTGTTTCCCTAGAGCTGCCTGGTTCTACCCCTGAAATTAAATTGCACCTGGTTGCCAAATCTGCTCCTTCTTCTCCAACTAGAGATCATAGTCCTTTTACGAGAGATATAAACCACTGTGATGACTTTGCGACCCAGACTTTGCGTCGCATTCTTAATCTTGATATCCATGATGATTGAAGTGCGGGGGCTCCTGTATATAAGAGTTCCTTTATAGCTGGGTTAGTTTGTAGATTGTACATACCGTGAATAAAATGGTTGGTAGTGTGTGTCTGTTTGAGTTTATGTAGCGTTTTGTTGATACTACTGGCGAATGGTTCTGGTGCTCAATGATCTCTGGGTTTGGACTGATTGGTGAGATTGATGTAGAGTTGGGTTAATGGAGATGGATGTAAATGGACAAGTTACGTTCACATGGGACCCTGTGTGGATGGAAGTGACCTGGAATTTTCCAGAAGCAGAAGCAAATCAGTTGTAGGTGTAAGCCATTGAAGTGAATGGTTTCCTGCACTATGGCACGGAATGAATGGCTAAGAACTTTATGAATTGATGCTGAAAGGAACTTCTTTATTTGAATTTGAAAGTTAGAATATTAGCTCATTAGGCTATTAGCTCCTCAGAATTAACTCCTTGCGGATTTGTTAGTTTTTACTGACCCTTCTTAGATCCTAATTAGGTTCTAGTTCTGGTGTATTATTGTATATACTTACAATCATAGTTTTCTTCTTTTTTCGCCTGTACTTTCTGTATGTATTTGATTCATTTCTTTTTGGAATTACCATTATCTAGTCTCTTTCCTTTCTTATAGTCCCACTGTAGGTTGTCCATTTTTTTTATCCTCCTTTTGCTTGGTCCTCTTGGCTGAATTGGCTGCCACCAATGGACCTTCCATACAACTTGATTTTCTTTCCTCCCTCCCTCTTGTAAGAAATTTGACTCTATTTTACTATAAACTTGGCTAGGATGTCTTTACCTTTCTCCATCTTTTCTGTATTTTGAGAAAGAAAAGTGGGAATGGGTAGTGATAGTATATATCCTTGCTACTGCTGCTTCTTCAGTTGTAGTGTCAACCCATGTTGCTCTGTCCCAATATAAGATCATTCTTTATGGTCCCTTATGTTTAGGTAACTCGCTCGTTTCTCGCCTTTTGTCTTTGATCCTTGAAGGACATTGATCATGCCAGGTTATTCACCAGGTGAATTGTCTAATCCCTTTCTAGTTACATTTAACATGATTTGTATCAAACTAATGAGTTCTGATTTCTTTATATGTATGAACCAGGAGTAACAGTTGAAGTAGTATTCAGGAGGCTGCTTTTGTGGAAAATGTTTTGAATGATGCAGTGCCTGTATATGGTTTCGTTTGTCTAGGAATGCTTTGGAAGAACTATGTCATTGCTATTTTATTTTGTTAACTAGGAGTTCATCTGTCTGGTAGTTTATTTGTAATTTTGGACCTAGTTGCTGTGTTTTGGTGTTGCTATGTTTGTATTTAAATTGTTTATGTTAGTTTTTTAATTGCTACCAGTTATGTTCAAGTTCACTTTCACATGAATGTATGTTTTTTATTGTGTCAAGTCCATCAGTATGTTGTGCCTGCGCTTCAATGTTGATTGGCCTGAACAGGTACTCTTCCTGGTATGGGTTGCCTTAGGCGTCCATATATTGTGTCTGGATTGTGTGTGGACTACAAGTTCTGTTGAACATACCGACAGAAATAAAATGTACTTATTGGATGATTGCTTTGTATTGAGGCACAATTCTCTGCCCTATTCTTTGCTTGCTTGTGCATAAATGATTGTTCGGTTGTTTTTATGTTAGGGTTTAGTAAAAAAAAAAGTTTATTTACATTATAGTAAAAATGAATATATGTTTTTTTTAAGGGGTTTAAAATAAAATTCAATGCATAAAAAAAAAAATTGTCATATTGCCTTGTTCTCTGGTTGATTTGGGCTAAGAGTGTCAATAATGAGAGTATTAAGTTTATGTGTGTACAGGTGTTTTTATTATTATATATATTTAGAGGGTTTTCTAGCTATGTATTTATTAAAAGAAAGGTCTTCAAATTAAGAAACCTAACATTTTAGTTGCAGTTTATTATATTTTAACTTATAAGTTTTAAGTTAGAAGCATGAAATTAAAGTGTGACTAATACGTTATATATATGTTCTAAAATTAAAGTGTGATAAATAGTAAAATTTGGGAAGGTAATAAATAGTAGTAAGTTTGCGGCCCGGTTTAAAGTGTACCAACCCATAATTTTGGTAACTAAAGTAAATTTTTTTTTTTGTTTGGGACCTTTTTGTTGACGGATGTATAGTTTGATGATCAACATAGCTTTTGACCCTTGATTCTAAGACTATGTGAAAGTGTTATTGGACGATGAAAAAACTTTGTTACGAGCGTTTTAAGGCTTAAAAATTATAAAATGTGTGTGCTTTCATTGTTTTGAAACCATTTTCTTTTGAAAATGTCTCTAAGGCCACGTTTTAACACTTTTTTTATTTTTTATTTATTATTATTAAAATAATTACATTATTTATATACCTATGAAAATTTAGATCTCATATCCTTACTCCCCTTTAATAGAATATGTCATTAAATTATACAATGAAACCACTTTTCAATTTGGTACCTAAATCACTTAAAAGCATTTTTTAACATTTGATTGCAAAAATTGAAATAAAAAATAAATTTATTGGGTAATAATTGGAAACTCGACGAATCAATTCACTTTTTTCAACTTTCCAACAAATCAAAGTCTTTGAACAAATTTGTTTTTATTGAAAAAGTCGTTTACTCGTTTAAAAATTATACCATATGATCCACAAAGCCTGATATTTTCTATACTCCTCAACGCCTCAAGACTAAAGAACCTGCTAGTTTGACCAAACAAATTTTGAATGAAGATAAGTTTGAGGGCTTTTACATTGCTCTATTCAATTTAGATTTTATAAATTTTTGTGAATTTTTCTTTTTATAAATTTATATAAAATTTTTAAGACTTCTTATCAAATTTTATAATTTATATTAGATTTTAATAGACTTTTTTTATTTTAATTTTTTCATGAACTTTAATAAACTTAGTAAATTTTACCTAAATCTCATATATTTTTATTATCAATTTTTTTTTACATCTTTTAATTTCTTTATTTTTTTTCTTTACTTTTTTAAAATATTTACATTCCTATAATTCATGCAATTTGTTAACGTTAGCAAGTAAAAATCAAATGACTCTTACATTTAGCTCTACATTCCAATAAAAATTTATATTATTTATATTTTATAATAAAATATAAAATATAATGCATAAAATCAACTATGCAATTATTTCGTATTGAGTATGCAATAAAGTCAAGAATAATAAACAAATATACAAATATATGTTAATAGAATTTGTTTAGAGATAACACAACATAAGAGAAAAGTTGTATTATGTTTAGGTCTCTTTTATAATGGTGGTTCATACATATATATAGACATAAATATACACATGTTGCAAGATGAGTGGTTCATCAGGTGTCAATATGAAAAGATTGAACTGATATGACTTAAAATAATTGTTATGTCAAAGTATAATGTAAAGACTATCACTAATCTAAGTGTCACTAACAAAAATAATGAAGTAATTCATGTAAATACCAGATTAAATATACTAGTTAGATAAGAGATTGATGGTACCCAGGTTTTTTCAGTCCATGGCGTATCACCTATTATTAAACCAAGAGCTGTACAGTATAGTAACTTCATAAAGGACAATGGAATTAAGTCCATTATGAGTTACGATGTCTTACAAGTTAATAGATTGGGCTTTAGGTGGGCCCAAATAAAATTAAGAATATAAAATTCAAGCTCAATTAAATATTAAAAAATTTATTGTTAAATAACTTATTGCATTTTTAGAAATAAATTTATAAAGAAAAATTTACTCGTAATAACGAATTTTGTGACGTTGTTATCAATTATAAAGTATATTATTTTAAGTTATTTTTGAAATAAAATTGTGCATTTTTACTTTTTTAAGATAAAAAAATAAATAAGAGAAAGAGATTATCTTTATTAAAATAATCAACTTTGCAAACTAAAAAACTTACAAGATAACGACCTATTCACCTTCCTCTTTAGAACCTAATTTCCTAAAATCCATATCACTTATACTACTAAGAATTCTCTCTCCTATGCCACATGAGCATCTATCAATAAAAACAACAATGTTTACATTCGTAGTTGGAGAATAGAACAATATTAAGGAAGAGAGTTAAAAAAATCTCTAAAAATTTCACAAAAGAAGATGTTACTTTTGGTATACTTTTTTTTTTATATACATAAAAATGGTCAAAATTCACAAAAGTATTTAGAAATCTCATGGGAGAATATGTTACTTGTGGTAGAATTTATTTATATATAAAAAATATTTAAAATTCTCAAAGATTTTTGATTAAGGGAAGTTTTTAAAAGTTATTAACATTTTGAATATCCTAATACTTTTATAAATTTTTAAAAATAATAATTAAATACAACTAGACTTTTATAAATTTTTAAAATTCTTTAAAAAAATTTAGCTACTTTAAAAGTTTTAATTGAATGCAGCTAAATTTTTATAAATTCTTAAAAATATTAATTGAATGCACCTAAAATTTTATAGATTTTTAAAATTCATAAAAGTTAATAAAAATCTCAATTGAATACACCCCTATTAATATTTTACAAGCTGGACAAGACTAGCGCTAAATCGTGAAACAAAACACACCAATATGATATATAGGATAGGATAGTGATTCTAATTTATTATTTAATTTTTTAACTCTAATATATCTCAACAGTTAAAATTAATAGGAAATATGATAAAGAAAATTATTCTCATAAATTTCAACATTTAAATTAAGGGCGTAAAAAATAGGTCATAAATCAAGGTACTTGATTATATATATACTTGATTATATATATATATATAAGGTGAAGAGTTAAAATGGTTTATTTATTTAACTAATAGATGTTATTTAGTCATCTAGATTATGAAATGTGTCTTTAAATCTCTTTGCATATGAAAACGTATTTTAAACTACATTTACTTGTAAAAAAAAGTGTCAAACTAGAATAAAATTAATTTTTCATCCAATTTTTTCGTTAAATTTAACTGAGTAATACATGTGTCATTTACGTGTTTATATTTTTTGTTAGGTATATATCAAATTAAATAATTTGTAATTAACAATTACTAATATAAAATAATGGTTAAGTAAATAAATTAATGTTACTTATAATAAATAAAAATCATAAAATTCAAAATAAAGAGTTCTAGATTCAAAATATAAGTCAACATAGATAAGCTTTAATTAAAATAATAAATAAAATAAGTGTTTGAAAACAACATACTTGTTTACGAAGGAAATAGTTTGGTACATGATCTAATTTTTAATGAAATGTAAAAAATAGGTTTATTTTATTTTTTATATTTAAAATATAATAAAATAAAAAACACAAAATTTTGTTAATGGTTTTATTTTGAATGAGATATTTTTAATATCAAGTGACATTAAATGTAGAATGCTTGATGATTTTAAAAATATAGTTGAAAGTAAAGTTAATTGAAAATAAGAATTTAAAACTTTACGGTGTTAAACTCATAGCTAAATAAAGTAATGTCATTACAATTGTGTGTAATGTAATAGGAGTGAAACAAACAATTTGTTTGATAAATTTTATAGGAAAAAATATCTCTATAATTTTTAAATTTATGTTTTTAAGACATTTTAGTTCATAAATTTTAATAATTTAAAACGTTATGTACAAAAATAAGTCATAAATTATTATTTTTTGGTTACTTTAATCCCTAAATTTTACTAAAATGAAAAACTTTAGTCTGTAAAGTCTAAACTAAAATATTTTTTTTTCTTTTTAAAAATAAGATTTAATTATACCATTTAAAAATTTAAAAACTAAAATATTAAAAAATATATATATATTTTAAAAATTTGGTATTATTCACCCAATTTTGATAATAATATAAAACATATAAGCTAGTTTTATATAATACTTTTTTTTTTTTTTTTTAAATAAGACGGAATTATAAGTCCGGTATAGCCTTTCACATAGGGCCCTCCTTGCCTAAAGAGGTTCTGTTGGGTGTCATTAATTGTGTTGGATTCACATGTTGAGTTTATGCAACGATTAGCACTTGTTTGTTAACCCAATTAAAATTTTAAACAATTTTTTATTAAATAAATTATTTATAATAACAAATTTAGCGTCAAGACTCTCAAAATAAAAAATAGAATTACCTTTAAATGCATAAAATAGTTGGTATCAAATTACAGTCATTTTAATAGTATAATAATTGTGTTCGTATTATTATTATTATTATTATTTTGTCTTTCGATTATTTCGGTTGCTTGGCTGTGGTATTTCAGATTAAAGTCACAGGAGATAATCTGTACGCAACTATGCATGGGATGGGTATCACACTATTGGTCCTTGAGAAATGTGCAAAACGATTAATGATCAATAATTCAACGAGAAAACAAAATACTGAGTCATAGATTAATTATTTATTATTATTAATATAAATAATAATATAATATTTAAGTAAATAAAATATAAAATTAATACAATTATTATTTTAAAAAATAAAAATTGTCAATATTTAGTAAAAAAAAAAAATTAATAAAATTATTAAAGAATATAATTCAATAATAATAAATTACACATCAAATCATTGACTCATTATAATAGATTATGCATAATTATTACTATAATAAGTGCATGACATATCTATTTTATTTTTATTAGGGATTTAATATGGTTTATATCTTAACCACGTTTGGGGCTAGTTTTAAAGTTTCTCCTAATTTTTAAGTTGTTATAAAAATATACTTTAATTTAATTTTAAATTTTATGTAATAAATTTATCTTTTAAAGTCAATTTTATTAACAATTTTAACTAAATTTAAAGATATTTTATTAATACTTAAATAAAAATTAAAGAATATTTTATTAACATTTAAACATAATATTATTTATGAAATTGACTCAAATAATAGATTAAATTGAAATATTTTTATAACAACTCAAATATTAAAATTAACTTCGCAGCTAGTTGGATATAAAATATATTACTTATATTTTAAAATTATTATCATTAAATAAAATTAAACTAATATTATATACATTAAATTAAAATTAATAAAAAGTGATTGTAAATTTTTTACTGACGTAAAATTAATTAAATTATGATATAAAAATTATGTTGAGCAAATTATTCTTCTGTCAATGTAGCCAGGAATTCATTTTTTCTCTCTCCAATACAAAAATTGCACAAAATGCCAAAAAGCAATCAAGTCATTTCTTTTAAAACTAAAATAACCAACTCAACGTCCACATCATCTCATGGGTCATGACCCTCTCTTCTTATCTCTATCTGCAACGAAGAGAATCAATAAAATAAAAAACAAAGACAATAGCATTAAGAAAACTAAAAGGAGTAAATTTATTGAGATCTAACATTTCACTAATCTCAGATAACGGCTCAGGGATCACAATTAAGAATGACAAAATTGATACTGAGCAGTTTAGATAAAGAAAACTCAAAAAGAGATCGATGCACAGATGTTAACAACAATTGCTAAGATCATCATCGTCGCTAAATTCCATATTTCCAAGACCATCCAAAATCATTTCTTCACAGCGGCATTTTCTGCTACAAAAAGCTTTCTCACCTCTGCATTTTTTTTAAGTGTCAAAAATCAATTAATTAGTAACGATTTATACTACAACAGATGAACAGAGCATATATGAGAATATAATAACATTTCAAACCTGTAAATGTAAACGTTATTTTTCTGCTCAAGATTTTTCCGACAAGTGTAACAGAAGCTTAGAAAATTGTCCGAGTTAGATTTTGACTTTTCTGTTAAACAAAATTCGTAGCTTTCCACAATGCAATTATTGAAAATATGGGTAGTTCTTGGAGCAGGTCCTCGAGATATCACGCATGTATAATCCTCAGAATTCTCCACATCACTTACACTGATCAACCCTCTGTAAATCGGAGCTAAATCATGTTTTTTGATGCCAGAATTCGCATACCCTTTTGCTGATTTGTTTGAATTCTGGGTATTGATTCCGAAATCTGATGGAGATTGTGGAGTTTGGCTATGAGAAGAATTTTGTAATTGGGGGATTTGAATTGTAAGTTTATTCGAAAACAGTAACTTTCTGTCATGAGAGTTAACAATCAATGAGTCATTTAGAGCAACAGCAATTCCTTTTGCTTCGAATTTTTCCCAAGGGCGTTTGTTTCCTGAAAAAAGCTTTGGTGATGTGGGTGGTTTTTCGATATATGAAAATGGATTTCCAAAAGCAGAGAAGGGTATGTAGGAATCAATAATCGAAGTTGGACTAATCGACTCATCAGCTTGAAAGAAGGGTTTTGTTGAAAAAGCTTTGAACCTCGATGAACTGAAGAAAGTTGAAGCAGGTTTGGTGTAGTTTATCGTAGATGAAGGTTGTGAGTTTTGATCAGCCATTAGAGACTGCTTGCTAGTCACAGCTCTTGATCTACTCCTCAGCATAATTTTCTATTTCCACAAGAATCTCAGTCTCAAAAGAATGTTAATTAGTCAGTACCTGCATAACAACAACAAAAAAGCTTTTCAAGATAAGATATTTTCAGAACCCACTTAACGTGAAAAATGATATATAAATAATTATGACATCAAGTGTTTGAAAAAATGCCTCAATGACCAAGAACATACTTACCCAGAAACCACCGAAAAAAGGCTCTCTTTTATTCGAGAAACCGTTCAAATCCTCACGCCTCTCTCTATTACTCGTAGCAGAACAATACTGAACTAATTAAAAAAAGAAAAAGAAAAGACTAGAATTAAAAACTGTACTAGGCTTCTTAAATCTCTGTGGCCTCCATTTCTGAGCGCTAAAAGACAAGATCTTGATTCTTAACCATGACTGAACTCTCATAATTCAAACCGCATGAAACCCATGTGATTTACAGCAGACCTTGTAATTTCACAGAAACACAACTGTGTCTGTATGTTCAGATCATATGAGTTAAACGACTGTCACAACAAAATAGGTATCAATATTTTGCTACTTCCTATGAAAAATAGACATCATGACCCTGAATTAAATGAAACATGATAAGGCTTTATGTTTGTGGGCTTTCTACTTATGACTTTATGCCATCAAATTCAGTAAAATCGTCAAGACTATGCAACTTGGCCAAAGAGAAACCCCAAAAAAAAAAAATGCGAGAAGTGAAAAAAAGGAAAAGGCTCTCAACTTTATAGGGGTTCGTGACTTTGTGTGCCTTGTGACTCTGAGATGTAACTTTTTGTAAGAGAGAAAAGCAGAGAGGACCTAAGCTGCGTGCTTAAGAACTGGTTGTTTCGACAATACTGAAATTTTCAACATTCTAAATTTAATATTTGTAAAAAAATAATAAAATAATATATTTAAAATTATTTTTATTTTAAAATAAGTTTCATGCAATCAATTAAATAATGTTTAATTTTAACTACAATTAAATTTAAATTTATTAAATATTAAAAATTAATTTAATTTAATTTATTATCGTTGTTATTATTGATATTATTTTTGTTATTATAAATTTTAATAATAATTTTTTTTTTTTTCACTTTTTTTTTTGAAATAAAGTTTGTATTGTAGTCAGTAGTCTCAGCCGTGTACTACTCTGACTCGTTTGGATAATTGGATTGCCTTCGATTTCTCTCACCTATGTGCAGAGATGCCAGAGAACAAGTCATGAAAGAGAAAAAAAAAAATTGCAATGGCCTACTATTAGAGAGTTGTGAGACAGAGTGGAACCAAAACAAGAGCTTCATTATCAGAAAGTATTTGCGAAATAATTTATATAGTAATTAAGCCAACATGTGCCCGCCTTTGGAAGCATTCATGACTCTGTCCAATTAATTTTTCTAACTTTATGCGTCTCGTCTAAGCCTCTTATTACTCTTTTTTGTGGACTATTTATTATATTATTTTAGCCTATGACTCTGAACTGCCGTGTATAAATTTGTATTGATGCGCTGTAACTATAACCATTTCGTAAAGTCAAAATTAATTATGAACTGTTTTAGGTACATTAGACTTGGTATAAATTTACGGATCCCAATAGAAAATTGTATTATATCAACAAAAATAAATAAAAAATTGTATGATCAGAGATCATTGTAGCGAGAAATTGGACTTTTTTTGAATTTTATTTTTATATGATTTCGTAATTGAAGTTGTTTAAGATAGGGTATTAGCAGAGCAATTCTAACTCTTGTAAGGTATATATAGGTTTCAAATTGGCTAAATTATACATTTGGTTCTTAAATTTTAATTAAATTTTTATTTAAATTTTAAATTTTTAAATTTCACTCATATATTTCTAAAATTTTGAAATTTTATAATTGAATTTTCAAATTTTTAAATATTCACACGTAGATCTTAAGATTTTGATTTAAAGATATGTATTTTAGTACATAAAATAAAACGCATGTATAAATTTTAAAAATTTGAGACTAAATTGTAAGATTTTAAAATTTAAAGATTTATATTTAAAATTTTAAAATTTTTAAAAACTAAATTATAAAATTTTAAAAATTTATAACCTATTTAATTAAAATTTTAAAATTAATAGAATAACTATTTCTTTAAATTACATGTAACAAGGCCGACTTTGAACCTGGTATTCTTGATTGGTTTTTGACTGACGAGATGTCAAAACATTGGAATAACCATGAAACGTCTAAAATAAAAAGGATGATTCAGTTAATTTTTTCTTCCTTTTTATCTCTAATTATTTTCTATTTTATTTAAATTAGTTCAGATCACGATGTGTGTTTACTTCAGTAACAACCAATCCATAGATGAAAAAAAATTCAGATATTTTGATGAAATTTTTTGTAAAATTAAAGTATGAATATTAATATAAAATATAAATCGATTTCATTCAAAATATCAATAAATATCGATAAAAATATTAAAATATTGATTTTGATATTTTAGCTTTGTTATTTTCAAAAATGTGGTTGAAAATTTCGATAATATTGATAAAAATGTATTAAAAAATTATAGAAATTTATCATATGAAAGCATAATTTTGTTTGTTTGTTTGTAATCAAATTTTTTGGCAAAAATTTAATTATGATGATTTTTAAAAATGAACAATATCGAAATTTATTTTTGAATGAATATCCTTAGTATAATAGGAATTACATTAATCTATAATTTTTTTTTTATATATAAATATTGTTAGGAGAGATCAATCAACTTATACATGATATATTAATAATTACAAGTAAAATTAATATTATTTAATATCATGGTATGATTACTGTATTTTTATTAATATTGATGCTTTCATAATTTTAGGATTTGAGCAATCAAGCAAAGTTATTTTACTTAAGTATTTATATATATTTGTATTACATGTAATTTAATGTATTTAGGTTATGGCATATAACTTGTATTGATATTTATTACATAAATATTAAATTTATATTTTGCTATTATTATATATTTATTATGTATGTTATATATGTAATAAATATGTTATTTTAATGAAAAAATTATCTAAATTAGTTTTTTTTTTATTTATTTACTGAAATTTTATAGAATATTTCAAAAAAAAAAAAAAAAAAATACAACTTTCACATTTTTCATAAATTTTTTATAAATATTCATCAATATAGATAATATTTTTAATATTTTTCATAAAATTAAAATCTTCATAGTTCTGTCAATTTAGTATTTTCGTTTTTGATACCAACTTACAACTTTTGGAGAGATGAAAGTGCAAGTTTTTGTTTAAATATGTTAAGAAGAACGATTTAACTTTTGTAGTAGTTTAATTCTTTTTTTTTTTTTTTTGAAAAGATTGACAGCAAAAAGACATGATCCATTTTATTATTTTATTTATATTTTTTTCAACTATTATTTATATATGATCTTTGGCATAAATAATAATAACTACAAAATTAATAAAAAAAATAAAAAAAAATAATTTAAAATTTGATCAATTGTTCTTTTCTATCACTTTTCATATAAAAATAAAATAAAAAAGATTAAACTACTTTGACTAATATAAGTAATGAACTTTGGTGCATTTCTCTCTAATTTTTTTTTCTTTGTTCTTTGTTACTTTACTGGTTTTCTATTGTCACTTTGTCAGTGTAATTTTCAGGGCTTTGATAGCCCAACCATGGTGTATTAGGTTTTGTGGGCCTTACTTGATTCTTTTCTCTCAAATAATTGATGTAGGCTCATTTTAAAGATAAAGGAAAATGATAGGCCTTATTTGTTGGTAGGACCCATTCCGAGTAATGGATAGAATAGAAAATGTGTGGGACCCAATTGTTAAGATTTGGTTGGCATATGATCTAAATGAGTAGTTATATAGAGAAGGAAGGTGACAAAATATTTTTAGGATAGACTATTTATATTATTTAGTTTTTTTTTTTTTTAGAGAAAAATAATATTATTTAGTTTATTAATTATTATATTTTGATGGAATTTAGCTCATTAATTTTAAAAAATAATTAATTAAGAAAATATTAATTTTTGTTTTAAAATATAATTTTTAATAATAATAAAGTGACAATTAATACAAATAGATTTTAAATAAATATTTATTTTTACTATTTTTTAATTACATTTGTTTTATTTCAATGTTTATTAATTTTTATGAAAAATTACAATATATATTTAAATAATTTATATTTGAATATTATTATCGTTGATTTTTTTATATAAATAATTTCATAATAAATTTTATTTTTATTCTTATTAAAGACTCATATTTTAATTATTTGACATGAAGTAATAATATTTCAATTGAAAATAATATCATTTGTTATTAATTAACCTTTTTTTTTTTATAACTGAGGTTCTAAATAACATCATTTTTAATCAAAGTGAGTAAATGATACAATGACCTAATCTAAGTGATTTGTATGATACCTCACTCTATAAGATAAAGATATAAGAAAATAACATGACAACATTAAAAATCTATCAAAATTTAAAAAAAATAACACTTGTAAATATATAACAACAAAAATAATATTCAATAATATTAAACATACTCTAATTAAATAGAATTTAACATTGAATAGGTCTAAAGAATTGTAGTTCAATTTAAATGACGTTTAATATAAAATGATAAAACTAATGTATTTTAAAATTAAAAAAAATATGAATTATATATAAATGATGTTATTTTTATTGTTATAAATTTTATTTGTAATATTTTTGTTTTTTTTAATAAAAAAACCTAACTCATTATTATGAAAAATTGCCATATTAATTATAAATGTGATATATTTTTATTATACATAATAGTGCTCAATCATACATGATCAAAAATTAATCACACATAATAAATAAATAAATAAAAAGCTTTTGTCAAATAACTAATGTTGCTTATTCCCACAAAAAGATAAAAAGTATACTACTCTAAAATAATATTCCAAATTACGCAAAAGACAAAGAGTATTTATTCACAAAACATGACATGTTGTTTGTAATTCATCAATTCCTCGAAAGCAAAGATGAAAGATCCCACCACTATGAAGACAAGAGGTACCTCTTTGCTTTAACTTTTTATTCCATAAATGTTAAGTGTGCAATTAAGGAAATAAAAAAAAAAAAAAAACTTGAAGGAATATAAATAGAGATAGGGCCATTTTCTTAACTATCTGACTGGCCGATGCTTTTTACAAATCCCAACTATATAAAGTTCTCTTTTATCTATTGTGCTCTTATTCCTAATTATGCTCTTATTCCTAATTAATATTATTGTAAAGATGTTTACTTTAGTTGACACTTGACAAGCACAATCATCTCTTCCTAGTGTGATATAGTCAATATTGTATAGAGAGGACAAACAATTCTTGGGTAATTGTACTTTTCAAATTTAAATAAGTTTTAAATATTATTCAAGGTTTCAGGGTCCCACATTTCATGATCATTAGCGTAGGTTAATCTAGAAGCTAAAATAGAGAACAATATTAAGAATTGTCGCTAATGGCCTCTCACATATATAATATATTATCTAATAAAATTGAAAAAAAAAATGATATTTATTACTATTGAATAAATAATTTAGTGACTCTACTACTATTTATATAAAAAATAGTGATTTGATATAAATTTATAAAAATAATTAAAATATTGATGTTTATAAAATAGTGTTAATAATTTAATTTATTTAAATATCCAAATATTAACATATTAATATTGCATTTATTGCTTGAGGCATATAATTCAAACAATTTGACTAAACACAAGCTCACACATTAGGTGCATCTTATAAAACATTAATCTATTATATAATAGAAAAGTTGTATGTAATTTTGATGTAAAATATATGATATAATTGATAATTATAAAATATTATGTAATTTTTTATAATATTATATTTAAGAGTTAAGATTTAAAAAAGGTAAGAGAAAAAAAATTATTTATTTTTTTAAATTTTAACTCTTGAAATTAAAACGGGTAATAAATTACTTAAATTTTTTTGATAACTGATCCTATTTTAAAAATATATAAGGAGATAATTTATCATTTTTGATAAGTGTAGCTATCAAGTAAGTCTCTTTCACTACATCTCAAGCAATAATTTCAACTACAATATTTGTCATGGCACAATTGGTTTATTGACTGACGCACAAACTAGAGAGCATATCGTGTAAAACGTATAATCTACCTCTTTTAATTTTTTTATACCGTTTGCAATCTAGAAATAAATAAACTTGATTAATTCATTTTCTTACCAAAGTACATAAAAATAAATAATTAAAACCCTTCGAATTAGGTTATGACATAGTGGGTAGAAAAGAGAAGGGTCCAAATTTGGCTTAGTAATCCGGGGACTAATTGGAAATATCATGAACTAAAGTTGCATATCTCTATGACAAAGTGAGACACAATCCAACAGCTAATTTATAATTGATAATCAGTAATTTTTCATGATTCGGCGATACACGACAATGTTCCTTCTTTTTGGTGATTTCTTTTTATTAACCAAAGAAATGGCTCGATGAAATGTAATGTTTTATTATTTGCATTAGATAGTTCAGTTGGTAATATAATTATGCTATGTATATTAAATCATAAGTTTAAAGGTAAAAAAGTTATAATTATATATAAAGATTTCACTAACTATAATTTCAAGTGCTAGTTACTATTTACGTTAATTTGAAAAAAAAAAAAAAAAAAAAGAAATGTAATGTTTCATTGACTCCACTGATAATCAACTTTATGATGTTTGAAAACATAATCCATGGTTGAGTTGGAAAGAAAGTCGAGCAATGAAGACATCACCACGATGGAACCTTGATCATTAGTCATAATAACACGTCTCGATGTGGTGGCGACACTGATATGATAAATCTGTTTAGTTTCGTTGGGTGTGGTTCTATCAAATAATGAGGACCAAAACGTCTTTAGAGAACCCAATCATTAAAGAAAAATAAAGGAAGACTGTCGTGTCTTATATTTTCGTTTCAAATAATTAATTAATTGTATTTTTTTTCTGAACAAAAAATTAATTATTACGTGTCATTTGTCTCACATAGAAAATTACGAGATAAATGGTAAGAGACACACACGTCAAACAATTCCACGATAAGGATAAATGAAAGGATAAATGCAAACACTTTATTAATTATATTAGTTAGATTAGTTTCATATTTTTTTTATAAAAAAATATCAAAAATAATATTTTTAAAATTTATAATAATAAAATTAACACTCTAATAATATTAAACGTTTAATATTAAACAAGTCTAAATTACCGTTGTTCAATTTTAATTGAATGGTTGTTTGAAGAAAAATAATATATTAAATATTTTTTTAATTATAAAAATATAACTTTAAATAGAAGAACGTTATTTTTGTTATTACAAATATTTTTATTATTATTATTATTTTTTTAATATTTTATATTAATTTTAGTTATTTTATTAGGATAAAATGATAGTATAAAGATAATGATCAGATTTTAATTTTAATTTTTTATTATTATTTTTTACTTATTATTCTCTATTCTAAAACAATCTATAAAGTCAATAATTTAATAATAATCGAAAAAAAATGCAAAAATTTGCATATATCCTTATACAATTATACTGTTATTTATTGAAAACAAAAAATTAAATTATTATAAAAAAATAACAAATAAATTAAGTTATTTTTTTTTGACGTAACCAAGACACATATACTATTAACTACCCCAAAGTGAAAATAGGGAAATCAAACCTATTTTTTTTTTTTTTTTCCTTTTTAAAATAATAGTATCAAGTCTACTATAAAGATTCACAGGTACAGAAGTCACACCTCAGTCTCCTCTAAATTATAAAAGTGAAGACTTTTATATATTATAACTTTATTATAATTACGATTCTAATTAATATATTAATTTTTTATTAAATATAATTATATATAAATCTTATTATATTTATTAATAATATTATACTATATTATTTAAATTTATAATAAATAAGAGTACAAGTCGCGACAGTTTTAAATATCTCAAGACGCAAAACTTTTATTTACATATCATTCACACACTTTTAAAGATCTCAAGAGTCAAGACTGTATATATAAATACACACATTTAGATAATAATTATAATTTTTTTAATTTTTAATTTTAATATTTAAATTTATAAAAAATATATATAATTATATTTTAACGTATAATGAGCGAAGTTACTTAATATTTCAATAATTCATATACATATATATATGTATATATATATATAAAAGTAATAAATTTTAGACAATTTTATCCAATAATTTATTTTAATAACAAATATATATATTATTCTTTTAATATAGATAGATAATCTTATATTTAATAGAGTTAAAATTTTTTCTTTTAATAGAGTTTTATTTCTATTACGTCTCTCATCAGTCATGAAAATTAACATTAAAAATTTATCATTTAATATATTGTATAATTTTTTTATTTATAATATCAAATATAACAAAATTGATTAATTTTATTTGCAAAAATGTCATTCAATTTGTTCATTTCAAATTATGTTGACCCCAAAATCACTTTTTTGTAAAATCATTTTTATCTCATACACCAAAGAAAAATATTTTTATCCCATATTTTGCAAAATCTGTTTTTTCAAAATTACTTTTATCTTAAAGATCAAAATAATTTTATTAGTTTTTTTTTTTGTTTCATTAAACTCCAAAATAGCCAATTTACCCCTTTAAGAAGAGTCATGTGAGTTGCATGTATAAAAAAATATCAATTATTTGTTTGGTAAGAATAAATTAAATTTAAGTATAATTTTTGAAAAGTTAAGAGATTTATGATTTATAAATTAAAAGAAAAATGCTTTTTATAAAACAAGAGGACTTGTGGAGTACCAATCACTAAATTAACTTTTTTTATTTTTAGTTTAATAAAAATTCAAAAATTTTAAATAATTAAATTTATTAAATCATCTTTTTGTTATTTTAATCCATAATTCAATTGTACTAAGTTTATATTATTATTAATTTATATGTATTTTTATAGCTAAAATAAGTTAAAAATATGTGATAATTGTAATATGCTATTATTGTATTTTTTTTTATCACATGTGATAAAAACATCATAAGTACATTTAATTAGTATATATATATATATTATATATATACAATAAAAGTATGACAATGGTCTTAAAAACACGTCTACTTTTCGATAAAAAAAAAAAAAAAAAAGTTCTACTTATCAATCAAAAAAACAAAAAAACAACTATACTTAAAAAGTCTGTGAATAATACAAGCACTAGACAAAGATCAATGACATAAGTGCCGACAAATAACAATAAATGAAGCTTCATGCGACAGAAACTCAGAAAGACAGAGACCCAAACATAAATAAAATAAAATAAAAAAATAATTATTAAGATACACAAATAGTCACACCTATTATAATGTATTACTTGTCCGAATAAAAAATTTATCACGTAATACCATATAATTTGTATTATATTATATCATGTATGAATATTATTTTAAAAGTTAAAGAAATAATTTATTTTTTTAGGTAATATTAACACGTAATAAAATATAAAAAATATAATTATAAAATTAAATAAATTTATTAATTCTTAAGATTTGTAAAAATGCCTAATTAGCAAAATACTACCCAAAGATTATGAAGAACAAAATTATAAATGCAACTTCAGCTACAACCTGGTCCTGGTGGCTGGTGTTGCATTCTTGAACGCTAACCCATCTATTTCTCCAACTGGATAACAACTTTGTTAATTTGTAAGAGTCAAAATTGTTTTCTAATATGAAAATAAATAAGTAGTTTACAAAACCTAGCTAGTAAGAATACACAATACATCATACCAATTTTTGCATATTAAAATCATCAAAAGCAAAGCTCAAATAGTTGCTTGCTTGGACCTCCTAATCCATGTTTAAATTTTCTTTTCATATAATAACCTACTTATTTAAATAGTTTTATTTTTTAACTTATTTAAAAAATATTTATATATATTATTTTTCTTACAATTTAAAACATATGTTTTTCAAAAGGCTTTTATCTTTAAACTTTTTAATATTTGAAACAAATTTTTGAGGCTAACTTTTAATTAAACATCTAACGATTTATTAATAAAAGTAAATCTTTAATGATTTTTTGTTAGTTACATGAACAAATATTTATGTTCTCCATTGTCCTAGTGCTAATTTTATTGTTATCATTGACAATTTTCTTACTAGTATTGGCATATTCATTGATAGCATTAACAATTTTTTTTGTTAATATTGACGATTCATATATGTTGCAGGTTTCAATCTATATGCATAGATGAAATAGAAATCGCAGAAATTTCTCACATGAAGCTATATAATCTTATTACTCAATCTAAGGAGAGGTTTGTAAGATTATTTTTTTATGTACAAGTACATTAGTATGGTACCAATAAAATAGTTAATAAACACTCAACAACTCAAAGACTAAGTCTCTGCTACTCAATTGGAGCTATACCCGCTCCTATGCTGTAAAATTTTGTTTTCATTTGTAAATATTTAAGGTTTATTTTATGATTTTAAATTGTACTTATATTGAGACATCTCCTTGTCATCAAGAAAAATATTTTCTTATTGTGCTAAAAAAATAATAATATATTTTTTATAAAAATTTTAAATTGTAAGAAAAATAACAAATATATATATAAAAAAATTTGACCAAGGTTAAAAGTGAAATTTAATGTATGTAGTTAAACTATTTCTTATTCTCTTTCTAAATTCTCGATTGTCAACAATGTATTTTTTTCTCAACAAATCACTCTCTTACAACTTCATCAGCTGTTATTGAAAAAGCATTTTCACTAAAAGATGTACTTCCCTGGAGCTTCTCTAGTCAATTTCTTCCTCCAGGTATCTCATCATCCTCCAAGACATGTGCCTTGGGTTGAAGCATGTTAGTATTGATTCGCTCAAGAGCAGAAATAACACTGACACGGGCTAAAGGATGATACTCATAACCTTACCAACCATAATAATCTTGTGGAAGAGATAGTAATTACAAGGCTAGTAGGAATATAAGTATCTCTAGCAATAGAAACCACCTGCCAAAATCAACCATATGTAGGTCAAGAAAAGAAGCCCTTATGTTTCTCTCTCAACAAAAACTTCCCAAGCTTCGAGTGGAACTCGTTGAGGTTTTTCAAGATATGCCTCTTGTAGCAATTAAATTTTGAATTTATAAGTTGTTTGCTAAATAAGAGCAACATTTACATAAGCCAGACTTATGAATAATTTGGAAAACTTTTGGGAAAACAAATTTATGGGGTATTATTTTTGGTAATTTCTCAAAACTTTTTCATTCATTGTTTTAGATGCATTTGCTTACATATAGGGCCCATTTTATGTATGTATTAATTTTTTTTTTTTTTTAAATTACCAAGGCATACTACAAAACTTATTGACGCTCTTGAGGTAAGTATAGAGCATTTGATTAATACTAACAATAATTGTGAACTTGTTGAGCACAATGTATACCAGTTACCACTAATGAGTACTTGTAGAAAGCCACCAAATAGGTATTAAGTAGAACCTATGAAAAAAATGAAGTATTTGATTGTCAATTATGTGTCTACCCATAGATTATCTGGAGCTTTTGAGGCTGTTGTAAAACAAATGTCTACTGTGGCGATACAAACTAAAGTGAAGGATGTATTGTCTAATTCAAAATGGGCTAGTGCTATGATTGAAGAAATGTGTGCTCTTGAGAAAAATCAAACATGGGAGTTAGTGACGTTTCCAGAAGAAAAGAAACCAGTTAATTGCAAATGGGTTTATACCATTAAACATCATTAAAATGGTTCTATTGATAGGTATAATGCTAGACTCGTGGCTAGGGGTTTTACTCAAATGTATGATATTAATTATCATGAGACATTTACACTTGTGGCCAAATATTATTCAAATTTTGCTATATTTAACTGCAAATTTTGATTGACCATTGCAACAGTATGATATAAAAAATGCTTTTTTACGTGGAGATTTACATGATGAGGTTTATATGTCTTTACCACCTAGTTACACTGCTCATAATAATTCTAATGTTGTGTGTAAATTGAATAAGGCATTTTGTGGTTTCAAATAGTCTCCAAAAGCTTGGTTTGGAAGGTTTAGACTTGCTATGAAGAAGTATGGTAATGAACAGAATAAAGCTGATCATTCCTTATTTCTTAAAAGACTAGGAGGTAAGCTGACAACCCTTATTATTTATGTGGATGATATACTTGTAACTGGGAATGATCTTAATGAGATTGGTAGAATAAAGGACTATATAGCTTCTAAATTTGATATGAAGGACCTTGGAGGTTTAAAGTATTTTTGGGGCATTGAAGTGAATTGCTTTGTACATTAAATTTTCTTATCAAAGAGAAAATATGTTCTTGATTTACTATAGAAAATTAGTATGTGAACCCATTAGCACTTCTATCGAACAGAATCATGGGTTAGAGGAAGAGTGTATAGATCATGTTCCTACTGATAAAGGCAATATCAAAAGATGGTTGATCATTTGATTTGTGTATCTCACACTATACTTAACATTGCATATATAGTGAGTGTTGTGAGTAGGTTTATGCATAATCCAAGTGTACGACATAAAGATGCAGCAATGCGAGTTTTAAGGTATTTAAAGTTTGTGCTAGGGTAGGGTCTAGTGTTTTGCAAACATAGACATGTTTTAGTTATGGGGTATACACTTAGATTGGGCGGTAAAGGAAGACAGAAGGAGATCTACCTTTGGTTATTGTACGTTTGTATGAGATAATTTGGTTACTTGGAATAGCAAAAAGCAAAAAGTAAAAAGTTGTGTACTTATCTAGTGCTAAAATCGAGTGTTATGCTATGGTGAAAGATATTTGTGAGTTGTTATGACAGAAAAGGCTTATAGGAGAGCTGGATTTTTTGACAAAGGCTTTAATGAAGTTGTATTGATATAATTGGACCACAATTAAGATTCCTAAAAATTTTGTTCAACACGATAAGAAGAAACATGCGGAGATTGATAGGAATTTCATCTATGAGAAATTGAAAGAGAAGATTATTGAAGTTCTTTATGTTAAGACTATTAAACAATTAGTAGATATGTTAACTAATGCCATTTTGAATCAAGCTTTTACTAATTCACTTGTCAAGATGGGCATCTGTGATCTCTATACACCATCTTGAGAGAGAATGTTGGCATGAATCTCGTTTATAATTGGTTTAATCAAACTAAATATGAAAATTTTGTTGACTACGTATTATTTAAGATAATATTTATTTTTCTTATTTAAATATTTAATTATGTAATTATTTCTAGCTATAATTAGAGATATTTTTCCTTTTCTATCTATAAACATTTATGTATAGTTTTTCCTTTTTAAGTTAGGCTTGTCTTGTATGACTATTTATATCTCCTTGTGAGAAGAGTTATAGGTTGAATTATTGAAACCCTAATTCTATTTGAGTGCCAGCAGAAACAAAAAAGCTTTCCATCTGCTCCATAACGAATAGATCTTACAGAATCCTTATGAAGATACCCTCCAGATGAATCATGCATCTACCAAAGTAACAGCACGACCCACTCTATTATAGAAGTCCAGAACGATAAAATTAAAACGTTAGCATTGTTTAATACTTCAATGTCCATCCCTTATCTCAAACTCAATACATCATCACTATTAATTGTCCTCATATATATTCACAACCATCATATAAAAAAATAATAATCAAATTTCACCATTCCGCGCAACTTATATGAATTAAAATGGTAATTTATGCTGAAAGTCATAAAGTTTTTCCCTTTATCCTCTAATTTTCCTGACATATTTATCAACAATTAAAGAAGAGCTGATTAGTTTTCACTTAACCATGAGTATTCAGAATTGCATCAGAATTTCAAATTATGTTTTTATACAAAAGGAACTTCTAAATAAAATTTAAAACTAAACAGGGATGTAGCTGACATTGAAATATTGATAAAATAGCTACTATAATTCTTGAAAATATATGAATTGATAACTTAATAATTGAGTTCAGCAAACATCAGTATACTAATTAATAAAGTTTAGAAATGGTAAAAAATAACATTAATTTGACACATGTATTGTGCATTTGTTAAAGTTACCAGTTTGGCACCAAACCCTTCAATTATTTGATCCTTGGAGTTAAGAATAATATAGAAAATAGGGTGACATCTTAAAGGAGGTTGAAGACCAAGAGATCCGACCCAACGGAGTTCTGGGTTGGATTTACAGAAATTAGACCAGGAGCCACCTCAATATCCTTGTAGGATTTCAAAAATTCCATCGGAGCGTCTTTCACTTTTGTTCAAAAATTCGAATCAGTGGCAACTTTTAATGTTCTTTCTTTTCCAGGGTTTTACCAAACAAGGGAATCGATATAATTCATGTAAGTATATAAAATAAGAAAGCATATTTAAGCATAACAATTCAAATTACACTTAGTATAATTATATGAAAATTTTGTTATTATGTAAACACACGATAGTTAATGAATTATAAATTTATAATTAAATATTTATTGTAAAAAAAAATTAAATTAATTATATTTTCATAAATGTATAAATTTAATTGGAAAAATTAAAAATTTTATAAAATGATTTAAACAATATATCTATATTAATATTTTCAAAATTTTAATCAAAATTTTAAAATATTACAAAACAACTTACATAATTATCAAAGAAATTTTGATATTTTCTATATTTTGAAAAATATAAAGAACATTACAAAAAATATTTTTGGTACGTTTACTTACAGAAATTTTGACGAAAATATAAATAAATATAAAATATTTTAAGGAATGATATTACCACAATAAAATAATATAAATTATTTATTTTATTTCTATTTTTAATTATAATTTAGTGTCAATAATATTGGTCTATTTTATTATTATAATAATAAAATAAATTGTGATAATATTCTGAACCAATATTTTCCTTCTCCAGTAAGCTGTGTCATTCTATGGGCCTCTTCGAATCAAAGTTTCTGTGAACCCGGCCGTACTAACTGTGGGTTGCTTTTCTATATCTAAACTGGATTACATAGTTTTGATCCTTCCAAAAATTTTGAAAGAAAAATTATAAACATTTTAGATCTTTGAAGACGCAAGTTAAAATTATGTACTTTGTACATAAATTATTTTATTTATTTGATTAATTTTTATAAAATATTTAAAATAAATATAAAATTAAATTTCTTATACTTTTCTATTAATTTTAAAAATAAAATAATTTTAGAGTTCTTATTAAATATAATAATTATCATATTATTTGATTATTTATTTAATATAATCATTGTCCATTATAATCATAATTATCATGTTTAAAGTTCTCATTTAATGCGATAATATAATATAAAAGTAATTTTTTATGCTTCTAAATTAATATTTAGAATCATTATTAGATGTAGAAATCATTATATTATTAGAGCCATTATTGGATGTAATTTTTATTCTATTATCATGTTTAGAATCCTTATTTAATGTGATAACATATCCTAAAATAGATAATTTTATTCAAAAAAAATATTAAGCATAATTCAAACTTTTATATATAATATAAATATAGATTATAGAATAGATGCCAACTCTTCATCAAGCTACATATGTCTTTTTGACACTTTCATTTTTACTATGTGCGCAAGAATACTATAAGTTATAGTCTATAAGCTAATTTCTTTTAAATATCTTTTTAAAAGTAGAAAAAGTTCCTTTGAAAATGCTGTGAAACCTCTATGTACTTTTCTAAAAAAGTCTCCTAATTAAGAGTCAAATTCATCTTACAATTCTCAAAATAATAAAAACCTGTACAAGTAGTGCAACTGTGCATGTATTTTGCTTGAAAATGGCATATGGAGAAACAGAAATAGGAAGCTTTATTAATCTGAACGGTCTATATATATAATATTATAATGCACTTACGTATATGATAACCTTTAACCAATATACGTAGTACAATGATCATATATGATCGTACAGGGAGTAGTAGTTAAAATTTTCGTAATTATAGAGTTTTATTTTTAATATATCTTAAAATAAAAATTATATGTTTATTTTTTTTATAACAAATAAACATATATTTTTTAGCGTCAATAAAAATTGAGTAAATTATAAAAATAAAATTAATTAAATAAATAAGTTATTTAAGCACTAAAATATAATTAAAACTATTGCATAATATAAATGCGATAAAATTACATATAAATTTAACAACTGTAATATGGACGTAGTTTAAATATAATAGGTTGGAAACGGAAGCCTCATAGTCATACATAGCAGGCTCAAAATATGAGGACAGTAGTCAGAGCACAAGTTGCAATGAACAAAGTTTGGAAATGAAGTTTCAACCCGTTAGATGTAGCAGTAGACCCATCTGGAGTGTTAATAACTTTAGCTCCATTTGTTCCTGCGTGAAAAAATAAAATAAAAAATAAAAAAATATTGTTAGTATTTTTATTTGAGCAATGGTATTAAAATAAAGATAAATTTTTTAATAAAATTGTTGAACTACATAAATAGTTCTGATAATTTTTTATATTTTATAGTTCGGCTCCTTTATTATTATTTTTTTCTTTTGATTTGATCTCTTTATTTTTTAATTTTTTAGACTTTAGTCTCTTTATGTTTGTTTTTTATAATTTGGTCCTAAAAAATGGAGATCAGAAATTCAACCATAAAAGTCTAAAAGATAAGTCGTTCAAAATATAACATATAAAAAATTAAAAGAACTAAACTATAAAGAAAAAAAGTAAGGAACTAAAGTATGTATGAAATTAAAAAGTGTAAAATATATAAAAATTTAGAAACAATTTGTGTAATTCACCCAAATAAAATTTGAGAAAATATCGACAAGGTTATATTCTTATTACGAAAATGTTACTTAAGTCTTGTACTTATTTTTTGTAATAGTTTAGTTCTATTGTTATTAAAAGTGATCGCACAAGAATAATGTCAATTTTTTTTTCAATTGCATTAAATATAAATTGTTTAAGTTAAATAAATTATAATGGAAAGAATTCAATAAAAAAAATAAAAATAGAAAAAATAAATAAAAACATAAAAAAAATGATAATTTGTTTTTATGCGGTTACTTTTTAATAATAATAAGACTAAATTATCACTATAAATAAGTATAAAATTTAAATGTCATTTTATGATAAGTATAGAACTTGAACATTTACCCTCCCATAAAATTTTAAATTAGAAATACTTTTTTTTTTACTTGTAAACGAGGAAAAATAAGGAATAATAATAATAATAATAAATAATATTAAAAATATGTAATAAAATAAAGCATTCTAATGTATTTATAAGACGTGTGAGATAAATGAGTTTTCTTTTGCAATAATTTTCATTCCATTTTAAATTAATAGTGCCAAATTAACCAAATACAAGAATATCCAAAATTCTTTTTCATTGCTATTTCTACTTAAAACACTATTATATGTCACTATAATTGACGTAACATTTTTTTGGTTTAATACAATTATATAATTACTAATAGTACCAATAATATTGATTTGTATTACTATTTATCAAACATAAACCTGATTTTAGTACTCTCTAGTTAGAATAATATTAGTTACCAGAAGAAAAGGTTGGTTGTGATGATACTCTGGGATTTTGATGTGCTGGTGTCTCCTTTGACGTTGTGTCTCCAGAAGTAGAGCCAACTGGGGAACTTAATGGAGGAGTGCTGTCACTCCCACTAGCCCCACCTGATTAATATTAGTTTGTGAATAATCCAAGTTTAGATTATCAATTTTCAGATATTTCAATTTAGAAGAAGATGATAGAATCTTAAATATGTAAGTGTTTGATATCACTTGAGTTATTAAAGCACAACAATACAAATGAAAGCAAAAAGTAGTTAAGTTGAAAAGTAATTACGATTACAGCGACTAACTGGTGGAGTCTTGACATTACAAGCAGCTGGGAGTGAGAGAGCAAGAGTCTGGTTAATAGTTATACCAAGTGTCCCACCTCCATTCATAACAGAGCAAAGGCATTGTGGTTGGGATAGAACCACTGTGCCTAGCTGTGAGCAGCATGAAGTTGATGGAGTTGAGGACTTCCCTGTTACATAGTTTAGGCAAGGTGATAAGCTCACCAATACACTTGTGCAACCTGATTGTGCTTTTACTTCATATTTTTCACCAATTTTTAATGTAATTGTCACAATTAGGATCAGGACCAAACCCATATTCTGACCATTCATTGCCATATCTTTAGTAAATTAAAGCGTGGGATTCTGAATTTCATATTGCCGATCTATTTATAGCTACTAATACTCAATGTTAAATTTCAAGGGAACTCTGTTGTGTAATTAATATTATTTCTGGAAGTTGGACATCTACTTATAACTTATGGGAAGAGATGGGTTTGATTATGTAAACTAGTAGAACAATTAATATTTTAGATAAAGTAAACAGAAAGAAAATGCATAAAGGTCCAAAGGGTTGGCCTAACTTTGCAAAACAAGTAGGTTAGTGGGTAAATCAAATACAAGACCACCAATTCTCTCAATCTACATCTCTTTTAAGTAAACTTTTAAGAAACACCAATTGACCTTCATTAGCTCACGTTGCTGCTTGTTGCAATATAAGTAATTTATATTTTTTATTAGTCATAGTTAATATTTATAAAAATGGACATAACTAAATTATTTCACATTTTCAATTGAAATATAAATTTAATTAAAATTAGATTATCATAAATATATATGATGTACGTATTATAATTATATTAAATTAAAAAGTAAATATGTATATTAATAAGATATAGATCAGTTCGGTTAAATGTCTGTTTGTAAAATTTAAAATCTTAACCGACCAAATAAGAGTTAATTTTTGCATTTTTAATATCAAAACCAAAACCAACATATTTGGACCTATAAATTATAGAACTCTCTTCGGTTTAATTTGACTAAGTTTCGATCAAATAAATTAAATTAATTTATTAATTATTATATTTATAGTGGTACCGTAAGATTTAAAACTTAGTAATGAAAGTTTTAAAATATGAAATAAAAGCAAGTTTTTTTCAAAAAAAAAAATTAAAGGTCATTTTTCATTATAAAAAAAATACTACCAAGGTCCTATATTTATTATAAATCATAAACTTATTATATATATATATATATATAATATGGAAAGGTATTCTTCTAATTATAAAATGATAGAATGCTAACAACACTCTTTCGATAACTCTTTTATACAATTTTAATATTCTTTATGTAACATGTGTAATTTCTTTATAAAATTACTTTTTAAATGAAAAAAATCCTCCTATGTACACTTTAGGAAGCAATTTAAACAAAGCTAAGCTCAGTTCTCCATTTTCTACATATTGCCTATAAATGTCCTCATCTTCGTCCATTTAACTTCAAGTGAAAAGCCAAAAATAACCAAATTAATTATAAGAATTAGAAATATTAATATAAAAAATGGGAAAGATGAAGATAGTTACATTTATGCTAATGTGCATGGTTATAATAACAACATTCTACATTCTTAAGGCTGAGGCTACCGATAGCGAGTTCAAAGATTGCTGCAAAAATTGTGAGGATCAATGCAAATCCAACGGCCAAAGTTATACTTATTGTGAAATGAAATGTGACACTGATTGTAAGGCTAAATATTTTTAATACTCAATTTTTGTCATCTTATAATTAATTTCTCAATGTTGGAATGTTCGCGTCTCCTCGTAAGGCTCTTAGTTGTGGGTCATAGTTAGTGTGCTTTCTTTATCTGATCAAGAGGCACAAGGGTCATGGTACTATCTAGGTGTGAATAACCTCCGAGGTGACTGCAATGAGAAGAAATCTCATTGAATTTTTTGTTTGGTTGCAGAGAAACTACATGTTGATCCACGTACGTGATTGATGATATGCATATTAAACACAGTGATTTTACTGTTAAGGAGAACCACTTAGCTAGCTATCATCTATATATGAAGTTCTTGTCATGTTTAATTTCATGCCATTTTAATGCATTGATTTTCAGGATGAAATAAAACATCTTGTTTTATTTATTAGTTACGCCATTTTTTTGAAGGATTTTTTTTTCTTTTTCTTGAAATGTTTTTAAACCATCCAAACTAAACCCTAACATAACCAAGAAAACAAAAATATGATCTGATAAACCAAAGCAGATTGTCTTCTAAATGGATTTGATTCTTCTATTTAAGGAATGATATAAAAGGATCATATGCCCGATAAGAACCCAAGCTAGACAAAAATCATCTACACCATCAGCAAACTAGTTTAATACGAATTTAAGCTAGATAAGTTTAACAATCTAGACCAAAAAAATTAGTGGATCCACCACTTGAGCACACAAAAAAACCATGCACCAATCAAGCTAGAACCCTCACAAACTAAGATATAGAGAAACAAACAAAAAACGTTAAACAAGATACTCTTCGATCACCAAGAAGCGGAAAGGCTGCAAAATTCTCTTCCATGGTACTCTAATGGTCGTTGGTGGCTAGCATGAATCATCTAATGAATTATGTTATTTTGTTGCCTTTTTTCTTTAGAGAAGTTTTATGATCTATGTTTCATTTCCTATCGTTTGGTAATAAAAGGTTACAACTTACGATTGTCAACTTTGCAAAGGACAATTTTGGATGCATCCAAGAAAACCTCCAGCCACATATATATCCCTAATAATTTTTACACATATCCTCAAAACACATATCCCTAATAATGTTTACACATTGGTTATGTGCTTAGAGGTTTTCATGGATGTAACTAAAATTTTCCTTTTTGCAAACTTTTATTCTCACGGTTTATATCAAACTGTTGAATAAATGAATTAAAATATCTTTATTTCATAACTTCAATAAAATGGAACCAATATAAGATTCCACCACATTTCCGACAATTATTGCCGACAACTTGTCAGAGTTCCAACAACCCCATTTGCCAACAACCTCATTGGGTCTTAATTGGGGGACCTCACTAGAGTTGGATGTAGATATGTTACATCTATAAAATTAGATGTAACATATTATATCTAAAGGTAGAGATCACTACAACATGTTACATCTAAAGATAAAGATAGATGTAATATATAATGTAACATGTTACAAATAAAGATAAATGTAGATTTGTAAATTGCATATAAAGCTAGATGAAACAACTTGTAGAGCCTAATCCTCAACCACCACAATAGCCTTTACAGCCTGAGCCACTCGTGGTAAATTCGAGCGAAAGAAACCCCATTTGAACATCGGTCATGTTGACAATGGAAATATTGCTCTCACCGCTACTCTCACCATGGCTTTAGCTTTAATGGGTAACAGTGCCCCCAAGAAATATGATGAAATTGATGTTCTCCCATAAGAGAGTTAGTGAAATTACCAATTAACACCACCACAGTCGAGTACGTGACTGAGAATTGTCATTACGCTCATGCGGACTTTCATGAACACACCGATTACATCTAGTGAGTGGAAGAGAAATGGAGGCATAATCTATCTTTGTCGGCTAGACGTTTGAGAGGGACATGGTCGGCAATTGGGAGACATACAAAGGGACAAAAATGTAATTTACTGTACAAAATGACATCAAAGTGAGAGAAAAGAAAAAAAAAAAAAAACCAACAGGGCCACGTCAAGGCGATATTCTCAAAATTACTTCTTTGCTAGTTTCAAAGTAAGCCCATTTTGTGTAGCTGCAGTTATGTTGTTTGAAGGTGGCTAACTTGGCAAATATTGGACCTAATACTCAAATCAACAAAAGTCGAGATCGGGACCGATATAGAGTATACAGGAGAGTAGCTGTAAATTGGACAGAAATAGCATGAATTGGTACTGATACGAATCGTTTTGGATTACAACTAAATATTACATTTACAAAATTATCCTCATTAATTGGATTTAGGTCTGAAAAAAAAAAAAAAAAAAAGCTTTAATCTTTCTCTTTCATTCTGTCCCATCTTTCTCTCTCGTTCTCTTTCGTTTTCAATGAAGAAATTATTTCTTCTTCAGATCTGGGAGAGAGCTAAGGTTGTTTATGGCAATGAAAACATTCTTGAAATTCCCTCTTTTGATATTTGAGTGAAAACCTACTGAACCCACTTCTTGTTTTGTGCTCTCTCTCTCTCTTTAACTGTTGAAAACGATGATGAACAGTTCCGTTTCTGTAAACTGTACGTATATTATCAAAATTTATGGAAACCTTATATAATTTCTGGATAACATACGTACAGTTTACAGAAATTATATAAGATTTTCAGAAATTTGGATAACATACGTACAGTTTACAGAAATTATATAAGATTTCCAGAAATTTGGATAACATACGTACAGTTTACAGAAATTATATAAGATTTTCATAAATTTTGATAACATACGTACAGTTTACAGAAATTTCGATAACATACGTACAGTTTACAGAAATTTAGAAAACATTCTGCAAAAAACGCAAAGAGGCGAGGAATTATGATCGAAGAAACTTGACCAGAAAGATTAACACGAAATTGATACGCGGGAACAAAAATGTAAATTTACACAGCAAAAACGACGTCGTGAATCGATATAAGGCAAAAATTCCATCTGAAGCATTGGGCCTCTATTTCACGTCTTTATTTCACAAAAGTCTGACCATAGATATGAATCAAGCCCAATAAAGAGGTATGGATCAAGCCCAAATCAGATATGAGTTCTTTGTGTGACCATAGATATAATCTTCTGCAAATGTTTGATAGTTTATACACTTTTATAATATGATCTTTATTTTTGAATGATTCCTTATTAATTAATATATATTTAAAGTAAAACTTTTTTCACATTGATAAAATTCATTTGAAACAAACTTGTTTAAATCTGACTTCATACAGTAAAATTTTAAGGGCATAAGGTTTTCTTTGAAAAAATTGTGTCACACAGATATCAAACAAGTATGTTAAAATTTTATGAGACATAATTAACTATTATACTGAATCTCACACTGCCAATCGCATTTAAAACATATAAAAAATGTCTAATATTGTAAGATGTGATTGATGTAAAGTATTATCTCATCATATTCCAAAAATTAATTGATTTCAAGAATGGAAAAACCCTCGTGTGTGGCTCTGACTATAAATAACGAAGCTCTCTGTTTCTTCTTCAGTTGAAATTACTACTTTCCAGGGCACGCACAGCTGAGCTGACACCTTATTCAACAAGGAAGAATCAAACAGTAAGTGAAATGGGTAATTTAGTTTCACCCTTATTTATAATTATTGTCTGGAGCTAATCATCATGACATCATCAACAAGACATTGGAAGCTTAATTTGATAGCCTGCACACATGGGAATCGCGAAGACCTAAACCTTGCTCATTCTACTCGTACGCTTACTCCTCCACTATTTATTCCTTCGATCCTACCAAATAAAAGCTACAATTAATTCCCTAAAGCCTTTGCCCTTCCCGCACACAGCATTGCTATTTTGGTGCTATCTCTTTGCAAGGGTTGTTATTTTATTTTTATTTTTTTATGGGACAAGTTTTTGCAAGAATTATTATAGAATGAGAAATGAGGAATAATGATGGAAATAAAGACAAAGATTGTACTCTTCCTCCAGTTTTTTAAAATTATATATTTTATTTTAATGAATATATAAATTTAGTTACATAAAATAATTTTTTATAAAATAATGCATTATTTATTTTATGTTTAAATTATATTTTTATTATTTTAAAACATAAATAATTTTTTTATAAAAAATATTTACTTAAATTCAAAACAATTTAAAATCATATTATGTATTTATTGTTACACATTTTTATTTTTATTTTCTTGTTATATGATATTATTTATTGATTCAAAATTTTATTTTTCTTCTCATTATAAATTATTTACTATCGAATAGTTTTTTTATTTATTTATAATTTTTCTTTTATAAAAAATTAAAAATAATAATTTTAATATTATTTGGATCACCATTTCCTATTTGGTAGTTTTCATTTTCACTGAGGATTTCGACACGTCCCAACAATTATTTTAAGTAAAAATAGAGGATAAATTTAAAATTAGGAACGAAGTCCCCTATCTTGCTTTATTTCATTGACAACTCTACTTTGGAATATATTTTTTTGCTATACTAGTTAATCTCTCATAAAAAAAAATATATATTATATAAAATATTTTATGTATCGATAGTTTTTTCATAAGGATAAAATAATCACAAAAGAATTACTTTTATCTTTTTAAATAAGTAAATTGTGAAACTTAATTTTTTATTCGGTACAATAATACCATTTTAAGTATGATTTTAAAGCTTTTGTAAAAGAGAATTTAAATTAACTAGGATGATATATATATATATATAAAGCCATTTTCAACTATTATATTTTTGATAATAATGGTATGTCAAAACTGTCACCTGAAAAAGTCTACTAATATAAACAGAGACATAATTATGTACAAATAACAATGTAATATACGACGGTGATGCTTAGTTTATGGGCGGATCTTTTAGGTGGCTAGGTCCTAAGTCCTAGTTACCCTAGCTAGCTATAAGGTTTTAGTTTTTTTAATTTTTTTTTTTCTGGGGAAGTGGAAAGGTAAGTGTATTTTTTTGTTGTTGTTGATAATTCTCAGTGACGAAGGTTGGAGAGCTTTGACTTGGGATACGTATGGAGACATTGGTTAGATCATGTCTTTAATGATCATGATAATTCATTGCGATTTTATTTGCTAACCTTCAAGCTTACGCAATGAAGTAATTGCACTTTCTTTCTTCCTCTCAGAAATATTAGTTTTCAATCAATAATCAGACCTGACAACACGTTGGTAATTTGACTGTTACTTTTTTTTGTGACTGTTACTTAAGTTACATATAAATCTACCAAAATGTAAAATATTTCGATTAGTAATACAAATAAATTATATTTACAAAACATAAAATTAAGATTAATAAAAAATATATAATAATTATTAAATTTTTTTAACAATAATTTTTAATATTAGTTCATTATTAATATATTTAAATATAAGTAACGATTTAAATGAATGAAAAAAATATAAAATTAAGATTAATAAAAAAGTATATAATAATTATTAAAATTTTTTAACAATAAATTTTAATATTAATTCATTATTAATATCTTCAAATATAAGTATCGAATCCAAATGAATGAAAAAAAAAAAATTGCGCTAGAGATTTTTAATTTAAAATTTTATTTTAATATTAATATTTTTTTTTATCTTTAGTTTACTAAAGTAAATATTATATTAAGTTAAAAATATTTTTTTATTAATTAATTCATAATAATTATTATATCAATTCAATTAATTAATTATATATTATTATTATTTAATTAATTATAATAATTTTTAAATTATATTTTTAGTTAGGAAAAATAACAACTTTATTAAATAAAATATCACATTTTTATGTAAATTAAATAGTACATTGTTAAAAAAAAATAAAAAAAAATACATCGTAATGTATTACATTCTAATGTAAATAATTTTTTTTTAGCTCTAGGTTGTATTTTTTATTTTACATTTGTTTATGGTTATAACTTTGTAATGTATTTTTATTTTTAATATTATGAAGTTTTTAATATTTAAATGTTAATCGTTGTACATATAATAACAAAAATAGCACTTCAATAATATTCTATATAATTCTCAATTGAAGTAAAGGTCCTATTTTGTTATTATAAATTTTATAAATATATTTTACGTACTTTTCCAAAAAAAATTTACTTATTTTGCATCATATACTTAATATTAATTTATTTAAATAAAAAAATAGTAATTAATAAAATGAATATAATTTATTAAGTTCAAAGAATAACACAATTTAAACAAATTTTATTCAAAAATATATAATTAGAGAAAAATATAAATTGAAACAATATTTTTTATATATATTTTATTAATATTTAAAAAAGAAAAATATGTATGAACAAGTTTGTGAATAGTGCTGCCCTATATCTAGCGTGATATTGTTAATCATATTATTTTAATGCAAAGTTATAAAGCTTCTTTGAAACAATTTTTAATACAAAAATAGAACTATAGAACCTCCTTAAATATATTACCAAAAATAAAATTTTTGCTATTCGCTTCAATTTTGATTATATTAGTAAAATAAATGTTTGATCAAAGCGGTTGGGACGGTGAGATTTTGCTTGTTGAAAATTTATAAATGTTTTATTGCTATGATGACCCTATCTGACGATAAATATTTTTGAAAGTGATGAAAAATAAGAGTTTTAATTTTATCTTTGATATTATTTTATAACTTAAAATTGAAAGGCAAAGTCATGCAAATAGCTATACTGGATATATATTTTGAAATTGAATCCTATTAATTCATCCCACATCTCGGGGCTGTGCCAAGACAATAATCATGCTAGATAAATGGAACCCACTAACCCATTTAGGGACCATAAATTTACAGACGGGTGGGTTGTCTCATTTTACATGACTATGAATATTATCAAAATTTATTATTTTTTTTATTTTATTTTTTCCAAAAATATCTCATTGGAGTAAAAAGGTGATATAGAATAGAACAACCGTCACATTCTCACACACTACATCCACATATCATGGGTCTTTGGCATGGGGTGGGTGCCCAACATCAAAGAGGAGTGTATCCATACAAGGTTAATGAAGGGTGATGGTGAATGGCTTAATATAGAAGCGCATGTCCTGAGCTTCAAACTCATTTGCTTTACAAATTTACAGTAAATTTGCACTTGTAGTTAATTTAATTGAACAATATGTTAATTTGAGTACCAAAAGTTGATCTTTTTTTGTTCGTCTCCAATTGTGGTGCCTTAATTTAATTTTCCCTTTTATATATATATATTATTTTAATTTTTAAGGTCTATTCTACTTTGCGGAAACACCTTATTAGTTATTACTAATGTTAAATCTTTTTGAAAATTTCTTGTGATTCAGGTGGTAAGATTTTTAATCCCCTATCAAGAACTCAAGTTCGAATCCTACCCAAATGTGTGAGTGTATTTTCTCTTTATTAATAAAAAAAGATAATTTTAGAACTCCTTTAAAAAAAAAATTGAGTACCGAAAATTCATACCGAAAATCCAATTGAATATTACTTTATAGTAGTCTATTAAAATAATTAAACAGTTAATATTTGAAACTAAAACAAGAGTTTTAATATTAAATTGAACGTTAATTATGTAAGTGCAATTAATATTTATCAATATACAAGTCAATTGCTTTATAGTGTAAATGATTACCAAAGGATGTGAGTTGAAGTCTCGCTCAATGTAGAAACGGTGTCTGAGTTGAGTTTGAGAGTTTTTATAATGTTTATTAAACTTACAAGTAATCTTATAGATACCAAGTTCTTGTATGCATGTTAATACTAAATTAAACATAAAGTTGTTAAGTAATTATTGAACTATATTACCACACACACACACACAAATTTATTGATTTACTAAAGTCAGTTACATATAATTGATGCATAATTTGAAATCATAATATTTTTGTAAGCTTTTTAAGGAATAGTTGTGACTCTACATAATATATGTAGAGCTCACTTTGACATGTGATATGAATGAGTTGAAGTTTTAATTATAAATGTATAAGGAAAAAAAATTACATCCTTAAAATTCTTAATTACAAAATAGTAATTTTATGTTGAATTTATATATTTTTATTATTAAAAAAATTTAACTTATTATTTAATATTAAATGTTATTTAAATTGAATTATGGTCATCTATGTCTATTTAATATCGAATGTTTTTTAATTAAATTTATTAAATATTATTTTTATTGTGATAAATATTAAAAATTTTATTTTTTTAATTTTTCAAAATATTTTTTGTAAATTTATATCGATATTTTGACTTGCTTTAAAACATTCAAAAACCAGAGAAAATCTTCCATACACCAATGGTAAGGCCACCAAGTACATCCAATATATCAAATCCATTGATTTTTACAGAGAGCAAATTTTTATTAAAAAATGATTGGGATCAAAGGTGTACAATAGATTCTTCTTTAATGGTTTAATTATAAAAGAATAACTTTTGTTTATTTTATTTTTAATTTTTTTAAGAAAAAAATATAAAAAAATAACAAAAATAACACCATTTAAAACTTATAATAATAAAAATAGCATATTTTGTGTTCAATTTATATTTTCATAATTAAGAAAATGGTTTATATATCCTTTTTTTTAACATTAATTTTATTAAAATTGAATAACGCTAATTTAGATCTGTTTAATGTTGAACATTTAATATTACACATTCAAAATTGAACGTTTAATATTATTAGAATGTTAGTTTTATTATTATATATTTTAAGTGTGTTATTTTTAGTAATTTTTTTTAAAAATAATATATATATATATATAAAATAAATGAAATGAAATCTACTTTCTGTGCTCTGATGTCAATGATCAGAGTATGTGGAAATTATGGGAAGTTGAGCCTTTTCTCCTTTTCTGTGCTCTTGTCTTCCCATAACTGCGTCCTTCAAATTTAAAAAGCAAATTATTTTGGCCTTTTGCTTCATATTTTATATTTAAAAAATAATAACTTTTATAGTAAAAAAATCATAAATTACACATAATTTTTAAAAAATTACTAAAATTAATATCCTTAAAATTTATAACAATAAAAAATAATACATTAATAATATTAAATGATATTTAATGAACAATATTTAATATTGAAAGAATTTAAATTGCCTTTGTTTAATTTAAACGAGTCTAAATTTCTACCATTAAAATTGAACAATGTTCAATTGAACAGAAATTCAAAAAAAATAGATTAATAATTTTTTTAAATTATAAAAATATATAATTTGAACATAAAAATTCTATTTTTTTATTACAAATTTTAAGTAGTGTAACATTTTTTCGTTCAAATTATTTATATAATATGTAATAAAATATTTTAAAAAATATAAAATTTATTTCTATTTTTTAAATAACTCTGTCATGTACCATAATATAAATAATTAAATACTCAAATACAATAATAGGTGTAAGGTTTCTCTAACTCAAATTCTCATCAACTATTCGGCGACCATCCCAACTTTGATTTTTTTTTTCTTTTTTCCATTCCCCTCTTGAACAATAAAGTTCCCTCTCTTAATTAACCTTAATTTTATAATTCTTACTAATAAAAGAAATATAACAATAATAATTTATATTAATACATTTTAATTATCAAAAATCACCTGTTATATTCTTGTATGTTTGAAATTAGTAGCTATGATTGTGAAAAAGTCTTACTATCATAGCATAAGACTAGAGAGAGGTTTTTTCTATTTGACTGTTATATGTAACATAGCCAGCTAAGCGCAATAGTTTATTATTTTAGTTAGTTATGTAGTAAGTAGTTTGTTACTAGTTTGTTATAATTGAACTTGTAATGCTAGTGTTACATCTATAAATATCTACAATATCAATACAGTTTTTAACCTTTTTTCATTCATCAAAGATCAATACAATTACACATTATTTTTCAGTTTTTCTTGTCTTGGTATCAGAGCCTCTTTCTATGAGCTCATACAAACATGTTTTGATGGCATCTACACCTTCCCAAAGCACATCTTAGTTAGGTAATACTAGTGTTGATTTTTCTTATTAATATTCTCATAGTGTTGATCCAAATATGAATTCTTCTACTCAGTTCTTACTTCCTCTAGTGAATATGAATTTCTCAATCAAGCTAGATCAAACCAACTTTCTCTTATAGCAAGAGCAATTGTTGTCTCTCATTTCTGCATATGGTATAGAGAAGATCATCGATGTTTCTTTTCCTGTTTGTTGCCTACTATCTCTGATTTGCATACTCCAAATCCTAAATATGTGAATTCGTTAAGGATGAATGGTATAGGGAAGAGCTGGATCTTTGCTTCAGTATCACTAAGTGCCTCAGTTTGTCTTGTTTAGCGAGGTACTATAGCTCAATACTCGAGTGCTTTGAAGAATGCATTTTTTGGTTTTTCTCATGCACAAGTAATGGATCTTTGAATCCAATTGCAAATTGTGAGGAAACATGATACCACAATTAATGATTATTTAATGAAAATTAAGTCAATCTTAGATTATTTAGTTGCTATTGATGAAATAGTTAATGATATCGTGACTTGATTTTACATGCAATTCGAGGTTTGGATCCTCGTTATAACATGTTTTCCTCATCTCTTTCAATAAGACCTAGAGATCTTAGTTTTGATGAGTTTTAGAACTTGCTCATGCAACATGAATGCATGATTGATCATCAATCATATTTCTATGATCACATTGAATTGTTGCAAGCAAATACAACTGCTCTTGCTCTCAAGGGACTCTCAACTAAGTCAGATTCTTTTGCACGACCTCCTATTTGGCCAAAATGAAATATGCTTGATTTTCTTGGTCAAATTCTCAAAATTCATAGTCTAGTGGTAAGCTTCAGATTTCTAACTACACCAGCAAAGATAAGGTGTTTTTTTCTTCTAGATCATCTAGTGGTAATAGAATTTTATGTCAAATTTGCTATAAAGTTAGACACATAGCAAACAAGTGTTTCAAGCAACGTAATATTCTTTCAGGCAAGTTTGGTCAGCCTTTAGCATTTGTTGCTTCTACCACTACATCTTCTAGTTTCCCAAATCCTACATCACCAGCTTGTAACCAGTGGTTGCTTGATTCTGGTACTACTCACCATCTCACAGGAAATGCCTTAAACCTGCAATAATTATAACCTTAAGATAGAGAAGGAAATGTGACAGTAGGTAATGAACAAACTCTTTCTATTCAAAACCTAGGGTCTAGTATTCTTAATATCTGTGGTTGTTCACTTGCTTTGAAAAATGTCCTACACACACTCAAGTGTCCAATAATCTGTTGTCTGTACACAAATTGTGTAATGATAATAATGTTGTATTAGAGTTTGATTCTCATTATTTTTGTGTCAAAAAGGCACATACCAAGACAACAATTATTAAAGGACCTAAGTGTGATGGTCTTTAGACCTTGCATTATATCTCAAGATCTTCAACTTCTTCGAGTGGTAACTTTATCCCTTCTTCATCTTTTTTTCATTTGGATAACATTTTGTCTTTTGTTTATGTAAATGTAGTCACCTCTAGTATACTACATAAAAGACTAGTGCATGTCTCTGACACTATTACCAAAAAGGTCATTAAGCATGCAGGTCTCGGCCCTATAGTACATACTAATAATGATCCATGTCCTGTGTATACTTTAGCTAAGGCACAGAAACTTCCTTTCTCTTATAATCATGTTGTAACTACACATGCTCTTAATCTAATATACATGGATCTTTGGACTTCTCCAATTTTATCAAATACTAGATCTAAATACTTCTTACTCATTGTTGATGATTATAGTAGGTTTATGTGAATTTATTTTCTACATACAAAAGATCAAGCTCATTGTATATTTGTGTCTTTTATGCAAATGGTAGAAAGACAGTTTTATGTAAAACTTAAACAAGTTCAAACTAATGAAAGAGGTGAATTTCATTTCCTCACAAAACCTTAGTCTATCGATCTTGTGCATATGATCACCTGTCCACATACCTCTGAACAAAATGGTGTGGTTGAAAATATGAACAATCAAGTTGTTAAGAAAGGATTAGCGCATTGTTGTTTCAAAGTTCAATGCCATTCAAGTTTTGGACATATTCTTACAGAGTAGTTGTCTATACTATAAATAGGCTACCATCTTCTGTCTTAAATTTTCAAGTTGCCTACACCTTTCTCTATGAAAAACCTCCAATTATAACTTCCCTAAAGTGTTTGGATCATTGTGCTTTCCCTGTCTTCGTCCTTTCAACAAGCATAAAATGCAACCTAGATACACTGCTTATGTTTGTCTTGGGTATGCTTCTTAACATAGAGGGTATATGTTACGATTTCGACACTCTCTTTTCATAAAAACTCAAGAAACTCAAAGATTTAAGTTATTGCAGAAACTATCAAAGAATGAAAAATTAGGGCAAAATTAAAACAGAAACAATAACACCAAATTTAAAGTGGTTCGGCCCCTAAACTACTTGGCCTAATCCACTATGAAAAAGGGTAAACACATTTCCATTATGAAAATCAGTTTTACAATGAGTAATACAACAAGAACATATAAACACAAGTAAAACCTAACACAACTGAGATATACAGACTCAATCAAAGTGCTCTTGAACTCACTAAAACAACAATGAAAACATAGTATCACAGAAATACATTAAGGAAGAAAACAAGAAGAAGGAGATGATGAAAGAAGAAGAAGCGCCGTGAGAGAAGAGAAAAAACAAATGACCAGAGCATCGTAAAAAACCCTTGAATATATACGTCCAGGTAAATGACACATCTGTCCCTTCGGATCATCAGCTAATATAATGTCAATGGGCCTGAAAAAACTTTACAGAACAGCCCAAACAATATCAGCAGCCCAATAGGAAACAATACATATAAATCAGATATGTATTTATACACTTTACACTAACATATATATTATCATAGGCTCTAAATATATTTACATATTTCTTTTCTCTGCATGCTTCATATATACATAGTGGCATATAAAATTAACAGTATATATGTCTTGATATCTCAACCAACAAAATTCTCAGATCTCGTCTTGTCATTTTTTATGAAAATAATTTTCCTTTTACTCATTCACAATCTAATTAGCTTATTGAACCTAGTGTTCCTATTGATATTATTAATAGTTTTCTACCTATTCTTGTGTCTAGCAGTCCTCATAATTTTGATCCTCCAATACACACTAGTCCTTGTATTTCACCTAAATCTAGTGAGCTTGCTTATCTTTTGGTTTCTAGTCCCTCACTTGTTCCTTTGTCTCCTTCTTCCTCTACAGTACCTGCCAAGTCTTGTGCACCTAAGTCATCTTCCTTACTTCCTTCTACTTCTAATGTAGTGCCTTCTGTTCATGAAGCTGAGGATGTTGCACATGACACCTTAGTTCCATCTACTCATCATAACAAACATCATATGGTCACACGTTCGAAGATAGGCATCTTCAAACCTAAACACTTTGCTTACTCAACTGTTTCCACTATTATATTACATGAACCATCATCCTATGGAGAGGCTAGAGGTATTCTTGAATTGCAGGAGGCAATGAAGGTTGAGTATGATGCACAGGTCAAGAACCATACTTGGACTTTGATTCCTAAACCCAAAGATTGCAAGCCTATCACTTGTAAATGGGTGTATAGAGTAAAACTTAAGAGTGACAATACTTTGGATAAGTACAAGGCACGTGTAGTGGCCAACGATTATAAACAACAATATAGGATTGATAATTCATAATCTTTCTCCCTTGTGGTTAAACCACGAACTATTAGAGTTGTTCTCACTATTTTTTTGACCCTTCAATGGGATATTAAGAAACTTGATGTTAATAACTCATTTCAGAATGATGAGCTTGAGAAGGAAGTGTACATGTATCAGCCACAAGGTTTTGAAGATATATCCTCCCCTGCTTTGGTATGCAGATTGGACAAAACACTCTATGGACTTAAACAAGCCTTTAGAACTTAGTTTCAAAAGCTCACTTCCACTTTTCTTGACCGTGGTTTTCAACATTCCAAAGTTGATAGTTCTATGTTATTTCAATAGCTTGGCACACATATGACTATCATCCTTATTTATGTTGATGATTGATATTCACAGGAAGTGATAGTGCCCCATCTTTAAGAGCTCACTATTTTGATTAACAAGTCGTTTGCTCTCAAGGAACTTGGAGACCCAATTTTTTCTTGGGGATAGAGATCTATAGAAGTGATGGGAATCTCTATATGAATAAACACAAGTACATTGTTACACAAGCATGGTATGGACTCAACTAAACCAGAACCAACATCTATTACTTCTGGTGCTACATTATTAATATTTGATGACAATGAATTGCCAGATCCTACTGAATTAGAAAAGTGATTGGTGCCTTGCAATATTGTGTCTTCACCAGGCCATATATAGTGTTTGTAGTGAGTAAACTATGTCAATTTATACATGCCCCAACAAATGTTCATTGTCTTGCAGCCAAGCACATTATGAGATAACTGAAAGGTACTATGTACCATTGTGTCACTCTACAAAAAGTTTTGGATTTCACACTCACTTGTTTCTCAAATTCTAATTGGGTAAGCTGCCCTGATGATAGAAAGAGCACCAATGCTTATTGTATTTTCTTTAGGGACTGGTTAATCTCATGGTCTTCTAGTAAACAAAAAGTTGTAGCTCTTTCTTCCATTGAGGCTGAGTATAGAGCTTTGACAAATGTTTGTGCTAAGATAATTTGGATTCAATCTCTTCTAGCAGAATTGCAGCTCTCCTTACTAGCAAATACTATTCTATTTTGTGATAACATAAGTGCTAAACATTAGGTTGCTAATCCTATACACATGCTTGCATAAACTATGTTGAGTTAGACTGGCATTTTGTTTGAGATAAAGTGCCTGCAGATGCTTTGGATGTGCAGTTTACTCCTTCTAAGCATCAGATTGCATATGCATTAACCAAGCCTCTTACTAAGTTAAAGTTTTTTTCATTACAACCCAAATTCATAGTTCTTCCATCCCAGGAGTTTGAGAGGGGTGTTCGACTATTATATGTAACTAAGCCAACTAGGCACAATAGTTTGTTATGCAATAACCAGTTTGTTATAATTGAACTTGTAGTGTTAGTGTTATGTCTATAAATATCTATAAGATCAATACAGCTAGTAACCTTTTTCATTCATCAAAGATCAATACAAGTACACTGTCCATCTTTGGCTTGTCTTCGACGGTCCCCATTTTTCCTTTGGCACCAGTAAGTCCTGTTGGTGTGTTTGGTTTTTTTTTTTTTCCCTCCATACGGGCTTTAATAAGAGTATGATCTTTTGTGTTTTTTGTTTGCGTGTTTTGGTTGTATCCTACAATTTTGCTTTGTTAGCTTGTAGTGGTGATTTTATTGACAAGTAGCTAGTTGTGTGTGGTTTTTTTATGTGTTCACTTAAGGGATTTTGTAAAAATGTTTATGAGAATAATGTGTGATATATGTGATAATATTTTAAAGATTATCAAGAAATTTGTGGGGTTCAATTTTGAGTACAAGTCTTTGTATCAATCTAGTATGTCATTGTTGAAGATGGAAACTAACCGGCTTAGAGAGCTAGTTTTGAAAGCTCATTATTCACCACCAGATAATGATTGTGATTATAGTTGTTCTCTTTTGATGGTTATTTTGGGAAGCTTTTTTGTTAGTTTGATATGTATCTCAATATTGATTCTACTACTTGACATATCTTTTGATGATTAATGAGACATTTTTTTATCAAAAAAAAAAAAAAAATGGTGTCTATGACTATACTTTCAAATTAAGGGTAAATTAATAAAAAAAATTATTAAATTATTGTATTTATTTTGCTCATATTACCAAGTTTTTTTAATCTCGTTTATACCACATAATCCGTAAAATTTCATTTGGTCATTCTGTTTAGAAAGGTATCTAGACTAACATCAAATTTTATAAAACTTGAAAGCATTTCTCTTTCACATGGTTGAATCTCATGAACTAATGGGAAAAAAAGTTTGATGTCTTTTGAACAAGAATTGGTTTGCATATATGACATAAAAATCAGAGTTTAGATTGATTAATAGTTAGGAAAAATTATTAATTAATATAAATAGTATAATATTATATTAATATAATTAAACCTAGTATTTGTTCCGCGACTTGGTGGTGGGATGTACCATCATTTGCGCGTCATTTTACTATTTCAGATTTGGTCGGCAGACCTTCTTATAGGTTTTGCTGATGCAAAGTTATGTAATCCTAAATTTTATTTATTTAATAATATTTGTGGGTGGTAGGAAAATGAAGAGGGTGCTAAGGACTGCTTTCCATTCTGATGGGGCAACCTGGTGCATCTACTGATTTCGATTACCCATTGACTTATAAAAAAAAAAAAAATATTACCATGGAGATAATAGAATAAAAAGAGGTAGAAGTGGCCCCCATATTTTTTTTAACATTAGAATTTATAATACTAATTTTTTATTGTTCTAAATTAACACTGTAATATTAGTTCAGTACCATTATCGAGTAATTTTACTAATAGTTAAATTAATGACCAAGGAAAAGGCCAAATGCATGGCCAATAAATCTATCATGATAAAAATTGTTAGGCATACAAAAATGTCAATATTTATTGTCTCTCCCGCAAATAAAAAACATCTATAGTTGCAAACTTATAATTGAACTACGTATAATTTATTTAGGCATGTAAAAAGTTAAAAGTTTAAGTTTAAGCCTGAATCATTGGATTTGATTATGATTGCCAATTGAAGGCTAGAGAGGGGACTGCAACTCAAGTTCGACTTTGATGCATATGGCCAGTGTTCCTCTTTGTTCAATGAGGTTATAGTATGCTTCGCATCTAGTGAGATATTTTCATCTCGCCTATCCTGTGATCGGTTGAATAAATTTACAATTACTTGAGAGAAAATTTTAAATACAATGTATAATGTATTAATGCTCTTTGTTAATAATATTCATTGATTTCATTCTTTGGTCTAATACTTTTTTAAATTTTATAAAAATAAAAGATTAAGATGAACAAATATAATCAAGTGTCAACGTCCATTATATGCAAAAATATCTTGTCATTTGAGGTAAATGTATATTGTAATTTAGATTTACAAATTCACAAATTATGCAAAATTTAAATATATATATATTTTTTCCCATAGGGTTTGTTTTGGATGAAGGGCCTAGTAGGTCACAATGCTTTTAAAATATATCACTTTAGTCAATTTGGTTTTTTAGTTACTCATTTCAAGATCATTTATACTTCCAAATTATCAAAGGAAATAATGCCACATATGAGGATTTTAAAGTGTCATTTATTTTTGACCTATTTTTTAATCCCACATATTAACTTTGTAATTATAATTCTTTAGTTATTTGGCAAACGTTTTCTTGTATAAATCTTTTTGTATCTTATGCAGGTTGTTCGGACTTTTTGCAACATTTTGCTTACGGGACATTGGACTAAGTTCCAATTAATTTCATTTAACATGAATTTAAAAAAAAAAATAATGTATCATTGTTTCTTGTGTTAAAATAGCACAATGACACTAACATGCTCCTTTAAAAAGAATAAAATTCAAATGTTCTGCAACTTTATATGATGTATTATATATAGTGCTGATGTCTCGCTATTTTATCCCTTTGACAAAACTTAACAAACTGATCTTTTCAAAACACCAAATTATTGTCTGTTTTAAAACGCTTAATTTTCTGACCACCAAACAAATCCTGCATTTTTAAATGGAGGCACCCATGCCTCACTCAAAAGAAAAAAGTGAGCAATGTTAGAAACTAAATACGATGATGACAAAACTGAAGTAGTATTAATAAATGAGCTACCCTTAAGTTTATAGAGGCCACAAAACAATTGTCATTCCATAAGAACAAGAGCATCCTTACTAACTCTTAATACTACACCTTCAGCTAAATACTAATAGCCATGTAATTCAAGAGTACCTAAAGATATTATATTTTTTTTCAAGTTCGGAACATGACGAACATCCTTCAAAATTCTAACAATACTATCATGTATTTTAATTTGGATTGTACCAATACCAACAACCTTATAGGACACATTATTTTTCATCAAGATAATACCCCAATTAATAGGATGATAAGTACAAAACCAATCCTTATTGGAGCACATATGATAAGTGTAGCTCAAATCAAGAATCCCAACGTCTCTAGAAGAATCAATAGATATTAATAAAACATTATTATTATCAAATTCATAACTATCTACAATTGTACTCAAATCAATTATTAAGATATTGATCTCAATGTATGTTGGTGAAGTAGTTATTTGAAAAAAAATGATATATCACCTAACTCACACATTTTTTAGTAAGTACTTCCAACATATGCCATTTAATATGATTGATTAAAAACCATTTTTTTTTCCAAGGTAAGACAAATAACAAATGCTTCTCTTAAAAAGTATTGGTAGAAGACATTAAATGAAATGAAATCCAAGATTGGATAATCAGGACAAAAGCATCGATCTTTAGAAAGGCATCAAGATTAACATTCAATTTTCTAAAACTTGAAAGGATTTCTCTTTCCCACGATTGAACCTTGTAGACTAATAATGGGCAAAAAATTTGATGTCTTTTGGACAATAATTGGTTTGCATATATGAGATAAAAATAAGAGTTTAAAACTCTGACAGATTGATTAATAGTTAAGGGGAATTATTAATTATTATAGGATTATCTCAATCATGACATTATCTTAGAAGTGATAGAATAAAAAGAGGTAAACGTGACCCCCCACATTTTTTCTCTTTTATTATTAAAATTTATAATATTAATTTTTTATTACTTTGAACTACCACATCAGTATTAGTTGAATAATTAATTTTTCTAATAGTTAAATTAATGACAAAGGAAAAGGCCAAATGCATGGCTGTCTGGCTGTCACAATAAAAATCGTTAGGCACACAAAAATGTCAAGATTTATAGTCTCTCTTGCATATATAAAAGAAAAAAAAAATTAATTGTCAATGAGTTTGTAATTTAACAACATATGATTTATTTAGACATATAAAAAAATCTAAAATTCGAGTTATATGTACATGAATATTATAATTATTAAAAAAAAAAAAAAAAAGAGTTAATAGTTACAAAAAGGCTATCGAATAATAATACGACATATTTTTATCTGGCCTATCTCGCGATCGGTTGAATAAATTTGCAATTACGTGAGAGAAATTTTTAAATACAATGTATAATGTATTCATGTTTCTTTTTAATAATATTCATTGATTTCATTATTTGTTCTAATAGTTTTTTATTTTTATAAAAATAAAAGATTAAGATGAACATATTTAATCATCTGTCGGATGTCCATATATGCAAAAATATCTCATTATTTGAGGTAAATGATATTGTAATTTAGATTTACAAATTCACAAAATATGCATAATTTAAATATATATATATATTTTTTTTCATATGTTGTATCCATAGAGTTAGTTTTGGATGAAAGTCCTAGTAGGTCACATTGCTTTTAAAATATATTACTTTAGTCAATTTGGTTTTTTAGTGACACACTTCAAGTTCATTTGCTTTCTAATAACTCATCTATGTAACTTAACTTTTCAAAATGAGCAACTACACTTCAATTTGTAATGTTCAACTTGAAATTGGAAAAAAGTCTCACGTGATACATGCAAACGATGAATTAGTCAATTTAGTTATTAAAAATGATATTAAAAAAAATTGCAAACCAGTACATGAACTCGATTTGCAGGAAATACTAAACAAAAGTTTTAAGCCCTAAAACTCATCTTCCCTATCGAACTATTGAACTATTCCATAGAACAAAAGAGATTCTTCTGCAGTCGAATATATTCGATTGAAATATTCGAATTTTGTGTTTATATTAATCATGAAGGTGAAAGAAAAGTATTTATAAGATGAGAATGTTAGACTTATAAATATAAAAAATGATATAAATTAGTAACAAAAATAAAACAAAATTGGTGGCAAAGAATTAATTGGAATTGTTTGCTTGGTAGAATTAATTGATTTTCAGCCATTGCCCCATATATATTTATCAATCACATAAAATATTTTTCTCCAATTTGATACTCAAGATTACAAATTGAAGTGAATTTATTCATTTTTTAAAAATTTAAAAAAAAAAATGTCTAAAATGTTACAAATTTAAAGCAAATAGATTTGAGATAAACTAATAAAAAACAAAGTAAAATGATCCATTTTAAAGTTACGTACAACCCCTTCATCCCAAATAAAAAAGAAAAGAAAAGGTTAGCAATCAACGTAGGATGATAGTGTATAATGTGAAAAAGGAAATTTATTAAAATGGGGCTGCTAAATAAATACTATAAAACAAATAGAAATAAGGTGTGGGTATTTAAATTAATGAACAAGAAAAATACACCCAGCTAAAAAACGAAAATCACTTATTTTAAGTTTGTGTCCGAATATTTTTAAAAGATTTTAAAAGCTTGTAGTTGTCCTTTCTCTCTCTCTATCTTTTCCTCTATGCCTCTTTCTAAGGTTTTCATTTTTTTGGGTTGTTGGCCGCAGCAGAGAAACGACTGTGCAATCTGGTCGTCCCTGCTATTCGGTTTGATTTTGGTTCTATTTTTTGACAATGGTTGTTAACCTAGTGGCATCTTTTGGTCCTCTTTTGTGTGGGGAACTACAACTCTAGTTTTGGTCAACTCTTCTTTTGCCTTCGTCTTGCTTTACTCTAGCTTCATCGTGGTGATTGGTCGTTGGTGGTGGTAGGTGCTGGGGTTAGGTTTTTTGCCACTGGTGATAGCTTCTTTGCACTGGCAGTGGTTTGGCAAGTTTTTGTTTGTGTGAGTTTTCTTATTTTGTTTTTTATTTGTTGTCTTGCAATTCTTATTTAGGTTGGAGCCTATAAGTTTTTGTTGTCTGAATCTATTGTGAGTTATGTTTTGTGTTATTTTATTGTTGTTGTTTACTTACTAAGGTTTAGGCGTTTGTGAAAATGTCTCAAAGAATTGTGGGTGTGTTATGCAATAATGTTTTGAAAAATACTAAAGTACAATTGAGTGTTAATTTTGGGTACAAGTCTTTAAATTTTTTAGGTAAATCATGGCTAATGTTAGGAGTTGGTCAAGTTGCAAGCTAGTTTAGGAAGCTCTGTGTATACCACATGTTAGTGATATAAGTCACATTTATTCTCCTTAAAATATAGCATTTTTTTTTTTCCTTTTAGATAATTTGATGTGTATCTAAAATTTGAACTTACTCATGGATTTAATTATTGAAACTTGATAAACAATGAAAATTTCCTCTTTTTAACAAAACAAAATTGTGTCTGAATAAAAAAAAACTGTCGAGTTAAATTAATTTTGCATTATATATAGATATATGTGTAGAATTTTTATGTATTGTACAAAAAAAAAAAACACAAGCTACACATAACTGTAATAGAGAAAAGTGTTATAGAAATTTTTTAGATTAGATCATTTGTATTATTTATCATTTAAATTATAAGTTGTGTCATTTGGTATTTTAATTTTAGAAAAGAAAAAAAAGGTCAATTAAAGACAAAATACAAATTTTAATAATTTTTAATTAAAATATTATTTTTTAAGAAGTAATTAATGACAAATTATATTATTTTAATATTTTATATTGAAATTTAATTTAAAAAATAATATTTTAATTAAAAATTATTAAAATTATGTGCTTTGTCTTTGTCTTTATCATTTCTTTTTACTAAAACTAAGCAAGCAAATAATATTATTTTTAATCTAAGAGATCAAATAACACCATTTATAATTTAAATGATCAAATAATATAAATGACATACTTTAAATAACTTTTATAACTTCGCATTTGTTATAATTATTATAAAATTATAAATTTATTCAATATATATATATATATATATATATTAGTCGTGCGAAAGTGAATCTCGTGAAAATTGATAACAAAAAGACCGAGGCATATATTACAAGATATATTTAATTTAAATTAGATTATGAAAATTTATATGGCTTTACCGTATTTACAAGTTACAACCATTAAATTATTATAAAACAAATTTTTTTAATAAAATAAATTAGAAAATGGTGGGCGTATCATCACTCATCGGTATGGGATTAGCTAGACAGGTGAAATTAGGTGCACACAGCAAATTGATACGTTAAGTAATTTAAAATTTAAATTTAAGATAAATAAATAATTGTAAATTTTTTTATTAATAAAACTTAATTAAATTATATTATACAAATTATAATATATATTAAATTGAAATAAAAAAATATTATTCTTTTTAAAATGTCACTTCTTGCCGGTTTCATGCTTTATGCGATTCTTCTGGTAACAAATCTGCAAGCTTCCAAGCATGTTGTTTTAAGCCTTAAAAAGCTGAAATCACATGTACATCAAAATATTTTGAAAACTAATTTCTTATTTATTAATAATAATAAATTATGATTAATCGTAAAGTTGTTGGGCTTATATGAAAGTTTCATGAACTGCTTATGCCTGCATTCTCAATTCCAAACTTGGAATTTTCCTGAGGTTTGTTGTGTCTTTAAAATATAAACAACTTTGAACAGTTACACTTCCTTTGTAATTAATTATCCAAAAATATAAATCCTTTTATTTTTATTTTTTTATAACAGATATAAACCTATTATTGAATAACCCTAACCAATATAGTATTCTCTATAATTTTTATATCACTCAATTATTTAACTAATTATACTTTTAATCTTTTAACATGGGCAGAGCAGAAAAATTATTTAGAGGGGGTAAATTTTATTTATACAAATTTTTTTATACAAAGTAAAAAATTAGTAAGAGTTACATTAGACTATACTAAATTTAATACTAAATTTTTCATGTCATATTATAATAGAAACATACAGTTAGTACTCAAAAAATAAAGAATTAACACATTATATACTTAAACTTAAAATATAGAATTAACACATTAAAACATAATAAACATAAACTTAAAAATTTTAATATGAATCTTATCATTTACTTATTTTTTTAATTTTGTTTTTATAATGTTGAATTTAAAGTTAAATATTAATTTATTTTTTGGATTATTACTTTTAAGATGAATTTTTACATAGTATACAATTATAATTTTATTTTTGTTACTAATAGTTACCAAATACATGAAAAAATATATATACTTAACTATTTTATTTACGTATTTGTTAAATATTGTTAATATATACCAAAATATGTACATAAAAATAAGACACAATATATTATTATAAATAAAATATTTATTTAATACTAAAAATATACATATAATTAATTTTTTGTAAAAAAATTGATCGAAATTGCAGCTCTATATAGCTCCTCACATAGCTTCGTCTTTGTCTTTTAACAATATAGACTTTTGATGTTATAAGAAAAAAAAAATTATACATCGCATTTTTAAACATAAAAAAAATATTCTTTTACGTCATATAAAAAAAAATATGCACTATTACAATGTAATTACTTCCTATTAGTTAAACTTGTACTAAAATATTAAATTTGAAGATAAAATAAATGGAAAGTTATCTAAAAAATTAAGAAATTTTTTTTATATGTATTAACTTTTAAAAGAAAAGATATAGCAGATATATAACCAATATTATGGTGTTTTGATCCTTTAAATGGTTCAAATTTAAATAAAAATAACAATTTGTTCTGTAATTCGTTCAAACAAAAATTTGTTAGCTCCTTTAATATGAAGAATATGAGCACGTATTTAGAAACTTTCCTCCAAAAAATAATATGACTATATAAACTAAAAATACTATAAAATTTGTAGTGCTTTATGCATGATAAGAACATTAAAAATAATAATTAAAAGCTTAAGTGCTATTATTAATCTTCTAATTTTTATAAATTTTATACTTTAATTTTCTAATTTTTTTTTCTTAATGTTTGGTATGGGATTTGCTTGACAATGTGTGAAATTAGGTGCAGAGTCGCTTTAAAATGTCACTTCTTGCCGGTTGCATGCTTGACGGGATTCTCTTCTTAACAAATCTGCAAGTTTCCAAACATGTTTTTAGCCTTAATATGCTGAATTCAAATGTACATCAAAACAATTTGGAGATTAATTTCTTATTTAATAATGAAAAAAATTATGATTTACTCAAATAGTTAGTGGGCTTATATCAAAAGGTACATGAATTGCGTATGCCTGCATTTTAATGAAATTTGCTGTGACATTTAATAACTATGTACAATTACACTTTTTTTTCTAATTAATTATCTAAAGATACAAACTTATTAGTAAATTATTTTATAGCATAATAATATTTATTTTTAATAATATGTTAATAAAATTACAAATATGTATATGAGTGTATTATATAAAAAAAAAATTATACAAACTTATTAAATAACTAACAAATTATTTTTTTATAATTTAATTATTCAATTAATTTTACTTTTAATAACTTAAAAAAATATAATGCTTTTCGTTATGAGAAAAAATTATATATATACCACATTTTTTAACATATAATTTTTTTTATATTACATAAAAAAAAAAAAACATATATAAAATAGCACATGACTAAATTTTAGGGGGCATTTTAGGATTTTCAATTTTTAAGAATTTATAAAATAAAAAAAAATAATAAATAAATAAATAAATAAAAAGCTGCATATTGATTTTGAGAAGAGGGAAATAAAAAAAAAATAAAATGAACCAAACCTAAAACAAACCACAACGCCTACGGTTTGTCTCCTTCAGCCATTAGAGCTTCTTTCAAGCTCTTACCTATCAAATTAAAAGCGACCCGAAGGTATGAAAAAAGAATATAACAATATTGTAGAACTCTTTTTCCAAAGTGCAAGGAACTGCACAAAGGTTGAATTAAAATGTGTTTGAATTTGGGGTAGATAAGAGCTTGAAAGAAGCTCTGATGGCTAAAGGAGACGAACCGTAGGCGTTGTGGTTTGTTTTAGGTTAGATTAGTTTTATTTGATATTTTGTTTTGATTTGTTAATTTTCAATTAGATTTTCTTTTCTTTTTTCTCACTTCTCAAAATCAATTGGCATCTTTGTATCTTTCTTTCTTTCTTTTTTCTTCTTCTTTTTTTAATTCTCAAAAATTGAAAATCCTAAAATGCTCCCTAAAAATTAGTCATGTGTGAGATTGATTAATTTAAAATTCTGCCAAAATTATAAAAATTGGATTAATTGTATTATTTATTTTAATTATTTGACTAAATCTGCACATCTAAAAAGTAAAAAGATTAATGTGTCAGTTACTCGTAAGACTATTTGCGCTTGATTATTTGTCTTGCACACAACCTGGGTTTGACTCCCACATGTAGCAAAAAAAAAATTGGAGTATATTAACGGGTTGGTCGGGTTCCAGTATTAAAATAAAATAATATTTGAATTCAACCCAAACCAGATGAGTTGGGTAGGTTTGTACGGGTTTGATGGGTTTGAAATTTAACCGTTTGGAATAGTCCGATTTATTTTTTTAATTTAATTTATTTTTGTTTGTTTGTTTTTTTTTTTTGACACCATTAATTGTAACATGAGCATGTATCTAGAAATTTTCTACCAAAATTATGCTTGTTTTGATATGAAAAAAAAAAAAAAATTATTTAAAATAATATTCCTAATATTCATAATTTTTTTTACCATATTGAAAATAATATGATATAGTATTAATAATATTATTTTTATTATTAAATATTTTAAATGTGTTAATTTTGTGTTAAAAAAAACATACTATATCAACAAAAAATTACTCTTATGCACTACAACATAAAAAAAAAAAAAAAAATTAAAATTTAAAAATAAATCGGAGGAGACGTGTCTAAGTGTATATGGGAAGGAAATGGCTTCTAAAAGAGCGAGGTTTTCAGTTGACTTTGAAATGTTTTTCACCTTGCAGCAAGAAACAACGGAGCAGAATTTTCTCATTACTGTTTAGCTTTTGCAGTCGAAGCCTGTCCACTGTGTCTGTCTCAAAAAAAAAAATATATTAATATAAATCTTTGGGATACTCTATTTATTCAATAAGAAAAACACTGGTTTGGTAATAGGTAGTATGTGAATTAACGTTTCTTCAATTTATATTAAAAAAACTATTTGATATATTTATATAAATTTAATTATTCTTACTAATAAACTACTACACGTTATTTTAGATTTATTTCAAATTTAAGATAAATAAATTAAAAAAACGAAACAGAGCTATAGTTTCTAAGTCATTTCATCTGATTGTGATGGACCTTTTGTTGAGTAAAATTCTGCAGTAATAATGTAATTTCACCAATAAATGACATCTTTTTAACTCAGCGTACTGACCATGTGATTGCTTCTTCAGCTACTTTGAGAAGAAGACTCATGCATTATAAAAGAGCACAGGCAATAAATAAGCTTTGCTTCCTCCATCAATCAAATGAGTTAGTCACCAAATCTAAGTCCATGAAAATAAAAATAATTTTTTTTATTATAATTTAATAACACAATTTAATTAATTGATCTCATAATTACCTTTTTGTTTTACATCTTTAACTTTACATCCATTTAATAACTAATACGTACTATAATTTATGCTTATCTTATTACTCTAAAAATAATCACTTATTCAATTTTGAAAATAATTTTAACAGATGATAAAATATAAAGAATGTCAAAACAAAATGAGTGCATGACCAAAAAATGAGTTGAAATATTCTTTGTTTCTTTTAACATAAAGTTTTAATTTTTTAAATCTATATCTAATTTTAAAACCTTAATTTTAAAGAAAGTAAGGCTCATACTATTGATAAGTACTACAATGTGTGTTTTACAGTCTTCGAAAATATTTTGGTTCAGAATTTTGAGCTGCACAGTAAGTCATGCTACTGTCGAGTCTATAATATCTTAAAATTATCTTTGGTTCAAAAATACTTTTTAAATGTAAAAATTAATTAAAAAAATTATAAAAAATAATACTCTAATAATTTATAATATTAAAAATAATATCTTAATAATATTAAACGTTCAATATTAATTGGATCTAAATTTTAGCAATTTAGTTTAAATAATGTTCAATTTGATGGACATTCAAAAAAATATATAAAAGTCATATTTTTAATTATATAAATATATTATTTGAACATAAAGAGTGCTATTTTGTTATTATAAATATTTGAGTTGTGCTAATTTTGTTATTTTCACATTGTCTCAAAAGCACACCAGATAGTGTTGCGCATTGAATCGAAATTATTAATTTTATCTGTATTCATTTCTATCCAATCTTTTGATCGAATTGGAGCATCCTAATCAGCATTCGATCCGATCATATTCTAAATTCGATCCGCAATCTTTTTGGATTTGATCAGTTGAATTCAAACTTATTTTACTATTTTTTTTAGCAATTTTGAATAAAATAAATAAATTTCACATGCCATAAACATAATTGAAAAATAAATCCAAAAATATATCAAATAATAATATTAAAGTGTGACTCAAACTTACATAAAAAAAATTTGTTATTTAATCTATTAGAATTTTATTGATATTATTAAGGCATGATGTGATGTATAATAAAAATAAAAATAATAAGAATATGTTATATGTATAAATATAAATATATGTAAAAAAAATTCAGCCAAATCAAATAATATATATTAAAATCTATTATTTGATTCAAACATAGTAAATTAAAAAAATTTAAATTATATTATAATTCTTTAAAAATTAATTAATTAAATTAAATTAAATCCGCCGTATTTATCAAATTTTTTACGTACCTTTAAGTCCCAGGTTAGAAGTTTCAGAATGTTACTACATACCTCAAAAGTCAAAACATATCTGTTTTTTCTTTTCTTTTTTCATTTCAGGTATGTTGAACGAAAATAATTTTGAGATTTTGTCTAAAATGGACAAATTTTATAAAATAGTTTAAAAATGGGCTAATTTGTGTTAAACTTTACAAATGGGCAAATTGAAATTGGCTCTTCCAGTTGCCGGTTTCCACCCCTTATTTCCCACCAAAATTTTCTTACTTCTTCTCTCTCCTTCTCTACGCACTCTCCCCTCCATTTTTTCATCTTATCACGCACAAGAGTTTCTCTCCATTTTCTCTCCATTTTCTCTCCATTTTTTCATCTTATCACGGCAAACTTTGAAATTTGAGGTTAGTGATATTAAATATTTTGGTTGGGTAGAAATTTCGCAGTTTTAAATAGCATATAAATGGTGAAATTTGTACCAAGATTTGTACCAACAATTTTCGCACGGCAATCGTTTTGGGTCAATGTTTTTTTTTGAAAAATTGCCAATTCTTTGGTTGGAAAGTGATTTGGGTGTTATTTCGGCGTTTAATTTGTTGTATGAATCTGCCATTTTCAGTGTTTAATTTGAACTCATGTAATTCGCGTGTTATCATTTTTAATCTGCTATTTTTGTCTTGGTTTATCCGGTACATGTGGGGTATTTCTCTGGTATATGTCTGGTATATCTTGATATACCTAGGTATATCGAGATATACCACAGATATACCATGGTATACCTAGGTATATCTAGGTATATCTAAGGTATATCGAGATATACCACAGATATACCTAGGTATATCTTGATATATACCTAAGTATATCGAGATATACCAGAGATATACCATGGTATACCTAGGTATATCTCTGGTATATCGAGATATACCATGGTATACCTAGGTATATCTGTGGTATATCGAGATATACCTAGGTATATATCGAGATATACCTAGATATACCTAGGTATATCTGTGGTATATCGAGATATACCTAGGTATATATCGAGATATACCTAGATATACCTAGGTATATCGAGATATACCTAGATATACCTAGGTATATCTCGATATACCATCGATATACCTAAGATATACCTAGGTATATCTCGATATACCACAGATATACCTAGGTATATCGAGATATACCTAAGTTATACCTAGGTATATCGATATACCTAGGTATATCTCTGGTATATCTCTGGTATATCTGTGGTATATATTGATATATCTATGTATATTTGGTATATCTGTGGTATATTCGAGGTATATCTCGATATACGAAGGTATATCTGTGGTATATCTAGCAATATTTGTGGTATATCTAGCAATATTTGTGGTATATCTAGCAATATTTGTGGTATATCTCGGGTATATCTAAGATATATCTAGGTATATATGGGGTATATTGCGGTATATAATTTCATATATCAATCTAATTATATGTATTTTTTAATTAATATTGCTTAATTATTTGAAAACATTTTACAGAATGGATTGCCTTAGTATTCTAATAATTCATAATGGCAAGTGGTTATTGAAAGATGATAAAGAAGTATATCGAGGAGGTGAAGGTTCGGTGATGAAGATTAAAAAGGGATTTAAGTATAATGAACTTAAAGAAAAGTTGTTTATGAAGTTAAAAATGGATAAGTTAAAGTATGAAATTTCAGTAAGATACTTCTATAAGAATGATTTGAATTTACCTTATGTTTTAATTGGTGATGATGAAGATTTGGATGAGTTTTTTGACTTTCATGTTCAAGACAATGAAAGAAAGGCTGTTCTATATGTAACAAAAAATGAGATAAGATCAGTAGGTACAAGTCATTCCATTTGCCGTGAAGAAGAACTTGTTAATACTAGAGGGCGTCATGTAAATTACTTGAGCGATACGCATCCGCAGGAAGGATCTCAAAATCCCATAACAAATTGCGATATTATACTTGATGGTATTGGTGATGATTTAGATAACTATTTAGATATACCGCAGATGGGTGATGATGTTCATGTTGATATGAATAGAGAGTGTCAATTAGAAGGTGTTACTGTCAACGAAAACATTGATAATGACATGACCGGAATTGGTACTTTACAAGGCAATGATAATGAAATGACATCAGATGAACAAGAAAGACTGATTTTAAGAGAGCAATCGTTAAATGGTTTAACTCAGTCTGAAGGACGAAATGTTGTTGGGGGCAATAATGAAATACGTTTTGGTCCATCAAGTACAGGCACAGAGATTGTTTCTAATGGTGACGTTTCCTCTTCTATGGCACATGTTGAGCTTGATTTGAAAGTTGATCAAGTGTTTGACAGTAAGATACATTTCACCACACATGTCGGGCTTTATGCCATAAGAAATAGATTTGAGACGAGGACACTGACAAGTAAGAAAGACCGTGTCGTGATAAGTTGCATTCAATGTAGTTGTATTTGGAAGATTAGATGTAATCGGATCAAGGGGTCAGATAGGTTCAAGGTAAAGCATTTTCAATCATTACATACTTGTGATCCTAACCATTACATGAGGAAGAATAGGACTGCGACCTCAAGAGTCATAGGAAATGCCATAAAAATGAAGTTGGTGCGACCTGGAAGAATTTATAAGCCGAAAGATATTATTGATGATTGTCAGAATGAGTTTGGGATTGAGATTGGTTACACTACAACATACAGGTCTAAAGAGAAGGCTCTGAGGTTGCTACGTGGAAGTGAAGAGGAATCTTTCCTCAAGCTTCCTTCCTACTGTCACGTCCTGAAGGAAAGGAATCCCGGTAGCGTCACACATATTGAAGTTGACCATTTATCCGGAAGATTTAAGTATTTCTTCATGGCATTAGGTCCATGTATCAGAGGATTCTTATCTTGTATAAGACATGTAATTACAGTTGATGGTGCATTCTTATCAGGTAGGTTTGCTGGGACATTATTCGTTGCAAATGCTTATGATGGAAATAACAACATATATCCACTGGCCATTGGGGTTGGAGATTCTGAGAATAATGAAGCATGGGAATGGTTTTTGCTAAAAGTAGCAGAGTTAGTCGGGCACATTGACGACCTTGTTATTGTTTCTGATAGACACCAAAGTATTATTCAAGCTGTTCCGAAAGCATTACCCAATGCATTGCATGGTTATTGTGCATTTCACATGGAGATGAATTTAAACCACAAGTTTAAGAATCCAGATATTACATCTTTGTTTAGATGTTGCTCAAGGGCATATACAAAGCGTGAATTTGACAAGTACATGGGGGATTTGCGACAGATCGATCCTGAGATTGAAAAGTACTTAATGGAAGCAGGCATTGAGAAGTGGTCAAGATATCATTTTTCAGGTATGAGATACGGTATAACGACTACAAATAGTTCAGAATCCTTTAATAATGTCATGAAATGTGCTCGTGAATTACCCATAACCATGCTTGCTGAGTACTACCGTAGCAAAATACAAGCTTGGTTTGTCGAACGTAGGGAAGTTGGGATGAGATGGGGAACTCGCCATCTAACCGATGAGGTTGAATCAATTATGCGTGTAAATCACAATAAGTCCTTAAGGTACAGGGTTTTCAGAATTAATGCACATGTCTTCCAGGTATGCCATTCGTACAACTATTTGATTGTTATTATATGTTTATCTATTTCTCTTTATTGTCTAATGTAACAAGTTGATTCTTACCAAAATTAGGTTGTGCATGGTGACACTAGTCACGATGTGGATCTACTGAACAGAAGTTGTAGTTGCAGGGAGTTTGATACTCACAAAATCCCCTGTTGTCATGCCATTGCAGCGGCCCGTTTTCAAGATGTTGATGTTCATACACTTGTGGACAAATTATATACAGTAGATTGTTATATTATTGCATATGCAGAGTCCATTTATCCTGCTACTGATAACGGTGAATGGGACATCCCACCAGAGATCATAGATCTAGTTGAACTTCCTCCCAACACGAAGAAAAAATGTGGGCGACCACGAAAACGACGCATACGTTCACGTGGGGAAGTAATAAAAAAGGTCATACTATGCAGTAGGTGTGGAAATAGTGGTCACAACAAGAGGACTTGTAATGTGTTCCGTCAGATGATTGTAGAACCTTCCCTATCTTCTCACCCATAAACATTTTATGCTATTAACGGTTAATTTTATGTCATCATTAATGGGCTAATGTATTATTTATGTATTTTCGATTTGTATTAATTAATTATGAATACAAATATCATTCATAGGGACTTATACTAGAGATGTATCAACATGTATTTTAATGTATTTTACTATTCGTTTTTTTTCTGTTGTGTTTACCATATACACTCCAGATATGGATGACTTACCACATATAGCTTAGCATACATATCGAAATGTAAAGTTGTAGGGTTACCTCAATATATATGGACTTAAATAACCTAGGTATATATTGAGATATACCTTAGATATACCTATATATATCGAGATATACCTAGATATACCTATATATACCTTACATATACCTATATATATCGAGATATACCTAGATATACCTTACATATACCTAGATATACCTAGATATACCTTAGATATACCTAGATATACCTTAGATATACCTAGATATACCACAGATATACCTAGGTATATCGAGATATACCTAGATATACCTTAGATATACCTAGGTATATCTCGATATACCTAGATATACCTTAGATATACCTAGATATACCTAGATATACCTTACATATACCTAGGTATATCGAGATATATCTATGTGTACCACAGATATACCTAGGTATATCGAGATATACCTAAGATACCACATATTTTGAATGTTTTATGCGCGCCGCGGCTGGAATTGTCTTGTGCCGCGGCGACTTAGGTTCTGTTTGAATTCATTTGTAACACATTAATGCACGCCGCGGCTTGAATTATATTGTGCCGCGGCGAGATAGGTTCTGTTTGATTTTTGAATTTTAACACATTCATGCGCGCCGCGGCGGAAATTGTATTGTGCCGCGGCGACTTAGGTTCTGTTTGAATTCATTTGTAACACATTGATGCGCGCCGCGGCTTGAATTATATTGTGCCGCGGCGAGATAGGTTCTGTTTGAATTCATTTGTAACACATTGATGCGCGCCGCGGCTTGAATTATATTGTGCCGCGGCGAGATAGGTTCTGTTTGATTTTTGAAATTTAACACATTGATGTGCGCCGCAGCGGGAATTATATTGTGCCGCGGCGAGGTAGGTTCTGTTTGATTTTTGAAATTTAACACATTGATGCGCGCCGCAGCGGGAATTATATTGTGCTGCGGCGAGGTAGGTTCTGTTTGATTTTTGAAATTTAACACATTGATACGCGCCGCAGCTGGAATTATATTGTGTCGCGGCGAGGTAGGTTCTGTTTGATTTTTGAATTTTAACACATTGATGAACGGTCTCACGTTTTCTCTCTCTTTAAATACCATAAATCTCTCATTATTCTCTCCATTTGATATTCATTATCTCCTACCATATACACTCTAGATATGTGAGGATATACCACATATAGCTTAGCATACATATCGAAATGTAAAGTTGTAGGGTTACCTCAATATATATGGACTTAAATAACCTAGGTATATATTGAGATATACCTTAGATATACCTATATATATCGAGATATACCTAGATATACCTTAGATATACCTAGATATACCTAGGTATATCGAGATATACCTAGATATACCTTAGGTATACCTAGATATACCACAGATATACCTAGGTATATCGAGATATACCTAGATATACCTTATATATACCTAGATATACCACAGATATACCTAGGTATATCGAGATATACCTTAGATATACCACAGATATACCTAGGTATATCGAGATATACCTAGATATACCACAGATATACCTAGGTATATCGAGATATACCTTAGATATACCACAGATATACCTAGGTATATCGAGATATACCTAGATATACCTTAGATATACCTAGGTATATCGAGATATATCTAGATATACCTTAGATATACCTAGATATACCACAGATATACCTAGGTATATCGAGATATACCTTAGATATACCACAGATATACCTAGATATACCTTAGATATACCTAGATATATGGAGATATACCTAGATATACCTAGGTATATCGAGATATACCTTAGATATACCTAGATATACATATATATACCTTACATATACCTAGGTATATCTCGATATACCTAGATATACCTTAGATATACCTAGGTATATGGAGATATACCTAGATATACCTTAGATATACCTAGGTATATCGAGATATACCTAGATATACCTTAGATATACCTAGGTATATCGAGATATACCTAGATATACCTATATATACCTTACATATACCTAGGTATATCTCGATATACCTAGATATACCTTACATATACCTAGGTATATCGAGATATACCTATGTGTACCACAGATATACTTAGGTATATCAAGATATACCTAAAATACCTAGATATTTTGAATGTTTTATTCGCGCCGCGGCGGGATTTGTATTGTGCCGCGGCGACTTAGGTTCTGTTTCAATTCATTTGTAACACATTAATGCGCGCCGCGGCTTGAATTATATTGTGCCGCGGCGAGATAGGTTCTGTTTGATTTTTTAATTTTAACCCATTCATGCGCGCCGCGGCGGGAATTATATTGTGCCGCGGCGAGGTAGGTTCTGTTTGAATTTTAAAATTGAAATTTAACCCATTAATGCGCGCCGCGGCGGGAATTATATTGTGCCGGGCGAGGTAGGTTCTGTTCGAAGCCCTAAATTTAACCCATTGATGCGCGCCGCGGCGGGAATTATATTGCACCGCGGCGAGTTTCGTTCTGTTTGAATTTTAAAAATCTCGGTATTATCAATCAAAACCCACACTTTTCCCCAAACTGTCTCACGTTTTTCCTCTCTTTAAATACCATAAATCTCTCATTATTATCTCCATTTGATGTTCATTATCTCCTACAAATCAAAAGTTCATCCCATAATCTTCCATAAATAACACTTCTTAAGTTTGAAAACCGATATCTTGTAACACCTTGATGTTGTGGAGTGACAGAAGGTAAGAACCTCTTCATATTCAGCAACAAAATATTGGGCTTTTGCATCCGTGAGGGATTTTTGTTCAAGAATTGTATGTAAAATCAATTGAGGTAAACTTATTCAGAAATTATGTGATTTATCTGGAATCAGTCTATTGTATACAAATATATTGGCTTTAGGATATATTTATCGAGATATACCTAATATTTTACTTTAATTTTTGTTTTTTGTGTTTTTCTCATTAGTTAACCAAACAATATTATTGTTCTATTGTAAGATGGCTCCTAAACGAAAGACGGGTGACAGTATTCGTTCGAAAGGAAAAGGTAAAGTTGTTGAGGAACGAAATTTTAATACCTCTTGTTTTGTTAGTAGAGAGGCGGAAGAGCGGTACGATTGTGCCGCCAAAAGGAATAAAGCTTTTGTTAATGAGAGGGGATTAGACTTTGGACAAGTCGGAGTGATGGGTATTTTAGATAAAATTGAGGCGTTAGGGTGGAGAAAATTTGTACAAGCCCCAGAAGCTGGTGTGAGTTCATTGGTCAGGGAATTTTACGCGAATTTTCCAGATGCTCGGCAGGGATTTGTATGGGTAAGGGGTGTTCAAGTCCCATTTAATAGGACGGTTATTAATGCATACTATGGGTTGAGAGATATTGAGGATAGCGGTTATGAAGCCTATATCAAACAGGCAGATTACGATCAGATTATAAATACCCTAACGGATGGTTATGCGGAATGGGAATATAAGGGAGACATGGTCAACATCTTTCAAGCTAAACACCTTAGAACCCACTCCCGTATCTGGCAGTATTTTGTATGTTCTAGATTAATGCCAACCGGGCATTATAGTACTGTTGATAGGGAGCGGGCAATCGTACAGTATGCGATAGAGACGCAGCGAACCCTTGATGTTGGGAAGGTTATCCATGAACGGGTTGTCTACTCATCTATGCATCACAACGTAAGATACTTCTTCCCCCAACTGATCACGGCCCTTTGTGTGAAACATGGAGTCCAGTATGACAAGGGTGAGGTACTACTACAACCTGGTGAAACTTTGACGTTCCAATACATGCAACACTTAACTAGTGGCACAAAAGCGGGACAAGGTAGTAGGAAGGGTGATGGCTCCTCTTCTAGTCACGCTACAACCAAAGAAAGATTGATGAACTTGGAAATGAAGGTAAATACAATACAAGAGTACCAAGTTCTACTCCACCGAATGATGAGCTTTCAATTGAGACAACAAGGAATAGATTTGAACCAGTTCGGCCCAATTCCGCAGTATCAGGGTGAGGACTTCGTTTATGAACCTACGTCGAACGAACCCCAGGATGAGAACGAGCAAAATGATGATATGGATGACTAAGCATCCATATACCTAGGGAATTATGTTTATTTACTTCGTTTATTTTTATTGCCCGTTTTGGAATATTTATATGACAGTACTTGATTTTACAAGTCATGTTTTGGGTTGCGTTATTTTATTGAAACTTTATGCACGAATACAATGATATAAATTTTCTGTGCAAATTTTCTGTGAGGATATATCATATCTAGATATACCAAGATATACGGGATTATCTACCTAAGATATACATTAGTTAACGAGAGAGATAAGTAGATATAACACAATATACTACAGTTATCCCTTAAATAACAGAATTCTTGCAATCCGCACAAAATAACACACGGAGTTTTGGTTATGTTAAAAAATATATACACCACATAAGATGCCAATTAACTTATACAATAATGTAATCGTCTTCAGCAAAGAAAAGTTCTAAACATAGTTTCTTCCTAAAAAATTGAACTGCCTCGTCTTTAATTTCAATTAAGGCCTTCTCATTAACCAAGTACTCGATGAACTTCAAAGCATAAATGCCACAGTCTCCCCTGTGCAATCAAAACAATTTGAAAACATATTAAAGTTAATTGACATAATCCATGGTTCACCTTAATATATTAAAGACAAAAGAATGATGTAACTAAGTAATTTAAAATACTTACGCTTCAACCTGTTCAGGAACAGATATGGCATTACGATAAAAGGGCCACCGTTCTTTTATTTCATATTCAAATAATCCCAAGCTTTTAATTAAGCTTGGGATCATTACACATAAGTTATGAAGTCTTTTCTTAAGACTTCCATCCCTTATGTGTTTCGGAAGTGAATCGTAGACATTAATCTGTTGCTGTCTTAGGTCAATTCCGATAGCAATCCAATGGCCCTTCTCCAATAGAACTCCATAAATCATGTGCACATAATTCCATGACTTAGCATGTTTAGGCCGTGCACCTGGTTATGTTAAGATGTATATACAACAAATATACCATGTTAAACTGTATAAAATACAAAAAATTATGCATCAATGATTATAACTAGAGAATTAACCTGTTACATAATCCAACCATTTTTTGTTCTGCGACCAAAATTTGGTTTGGTCGTTCTTCTTAAGTTTCTTCCATTCACCCGCACTTGACTCCACGTAAGCCTACATTTTAATATTCCATAATGCCCAAATACAATTCAAATAAGTTAAGAATTTATTTTTCAATAATACTGTATAATATTATTGGTACTTACCAAAAAGGTTGAGTCAACTGTAGTCCAGAGATTGTTAGGAAACAAGTCCGGGTGAATTTTCTCCTTTTTCCTCAACAACCATAGGCCACAATCAATGTGCTGCATAAATTTATTTCAGGATCAAATAGGAAATAGTGGCATGCATTAGTTGTTATTCGGCGCGGCATTTAAAATAATGAGAGTTATCCTTAGAATACCATATTTTCATATCAATTTTGATTATAAGAGAGCCAAAGCTAAAATTCATAACATAAATATACCTCGTTCAGTAAGGATGAATGTGGTTTGAATATACGATGAAACCAGGAAGAATTTGCCATACCCTTGCTTGGGCAACAAACATTAATGGTTTCCCTAAAAGGTAAACAATATAAAATAAGATTAATACGGTAAACCTATTAATATTGATAAGAGATTTTAATAGAAATATAAGATGTAAATAAATATATATAAAAGAATATACGTACTGGTTGTTTGAGTAATTTGTATATAGCCACTCCAAGAAGTATCTGTATCTATCTTGACTGAACATCCTCATTGGGTCATAAAGGGTTGGCACTTGATGTTCCTCTGATTGTTCAGATCTTATTGATATACCAGATTTCTTCCTTGGATGAACATAGGGAGATTTGAGCGAGGGACCAAGCTTTCGCTTCCTACGACTGTATGTCGTAGCAGATGGTGCGGACGTTCCAATTGATCCTACGCCCATGGATGCTAGCGATCCTAATCGCATTGACGATGGACCACTTATAATAGGGGCAGCCTCCAAAATCTCTTCCAGAGTAGATAAATTGACGTTGGACAAGTTATGTTCCTCGTGGAAGACATCAGTTGGCTGTTTCTCAATGTTTACTTCAGGGGGACAAGTTTCGCTGACACCGACAAATGTATCGTCCTTATATGTAGTAGCTGAGGTTGTTTCCTCAGCAACTTGTTCTGCAAAGACAACTATTTGTTTGCAATCATTATTTGGCAGTAATGGCTCTTCATTTGTAGGCATCACAATTTCTTCGTCCTCAGATAAATTCTCATCCGCAACCTTACGTCGGTCGAAAGTTGGGACAGATTTAACCCTGGACGGTTTGACTGAAGCTAAAGCTTTGATTGATTCGTCCCGTGGTCGTGAAGAAGTTTTTTGTGATCTTAAAACCTTCTTCAAAGCATCCATCATCCATATTTGGTTATCTTTTATTGTTGCCACCTCTTTTTTCAACTCCCTAATCTCCTGCAAAACCTGAGGTACAATGAAATTAGATACGTTATCTATAGAATCATATATATCATTGAATGGCGAAATTTTATCCTTGATAGTTCCATTACCTCCATAATGGAAGTTGATGAATGAGCTGAGGTATGATGAGTTTGGACTTCTGGGATTTGGTCACTACTATGTTCAAAGTGACCAGATTGATGCTGCATATCATCGCGTTTTGAAGGCAATGATTCATCAATTGTACCAACGTTTATGGACACATTCGGCACACCGAAGCTTGCATCCTTGGCACATTCTTGTGCTGAAACGTAGGAAGGACTCTGTCTCTCAGTTTCATTTAGAGTGAGTCTTTTCAACATATTAAACTGTACAATAACCAAAAAAATTAATTAATTATTTTTAACCAATTCAAGTATATCAGAATAATTAAAGACAATTTATATATGCTAAACACTTACATCCTCTCGTTTGAAGATATTCTGGTTCAACTCCCAGAATTTAATAGTCTGTCCCTTTCTTAGATTTTCCCAACGTAGTATCCTTGGGATTTGATCGGGGAATACTTGGGTGGCTAAATCAGAAATGTCCACCTGTAAGGCCTCATAAGCCCAGACTTGCAGTGCCCAACAAAATCCGTACACACTGTAAGTGATCGCGTGTTTGTTTGAATCTTCAGACGCGACCTCCATGTGGCCTTTAGGTTTTCTGTCATTAATATGCATAATGACACTCTTCAACCTTCTTATTAAATAGTCATAAACTATTTTACCCCATGGGTACATATTAAATTTGTCAAAATCTTCAACCAGTTCTAAATAGTCTTCAGTAATGGACCTTAGACTATTATCGGACAGAAGAATAATTTTCAGGGTATAAATAAGACCCAACCTCAATACATCATCCAAGTCAGTGGAGACAGGAAGCTTTGTGAAAACGTTCTCCAGGTTGCCTTTCTTGATGAGATTGTCGGTCTTAAAGTATGTCTTCCGTAACCGATTATTTCGAGCTGGGCATTCTTCCGAACCGGTAAACATCAAACCGGTAATTAAACTAAATTCTCCATATCCAAAAATATGGGGTGTGCCATTGATAATCACTCGTAGCTCTTTTCCCGAATGATCTTTGTCTTGCATCATCAATAAGTGATGCAACAATCCCCCTGTGAACTCAATATGGTTCATCCTTGTGATGAAACCAAAACATAATTCTTCATACCTCTGAAGTAACCCAAATCGCTCAAGGGTCGTCTTCAATGTGCTAAAATTTTGGAGCCATGATATGTTAGTAATTTTAGCAACATAATATCCAGAGGGGGAGACTGAAGGACTATAGCTTGATTCACCTGCCATTTCCTGCAATGTAAGAAAACAAAAATAATTAATACTTATGAACAAGTTGTTGAAAATAACGTTCAAAATAACATGAATACTATTCAATACACTCAGATATATCTCGATATACCGAGATATACCAACATATACCACAAATATACCTAGGTAAATCTGTGGTATATAGAGATATACCTAAGATATACCTAGGTATATCGAGATATAACTAGGTATATCGAGATATACCTTAGATATACCTAGGTATATCGAGATATAACTAGGTATATCGAGATATACCACAGATATACCTAAGATATACCTCGGTATATATCGATATACCAGAGATATACCTTAGATATACCTAGGTATATCGAGATATACCTTAGATATACCTAAGATATACCTCGGTATATATCGATATACCAGAGATATACCCCAAATATACCTAGGTATATCGAGATATACCTTAGATATACCTTAGATATACCTAGGTATATGTATATACCTAGGTATATCGAGATATACCTAGGTATATCTTAGGTATATCGATGGTATATCTCGATATACCTTCGATATACTTAGGTATATCTCGATATACCATCGATATACCTAGGTATATCTCCATATACCACAGATATACCTAGGTATATCTTAGGTATATCTCGATATACCTAGGTATATCTCGATATACCTAGGTATATCTTAGGTATATCTCGATATACCTAGGTATATCTTAGGTATATCGATGTTATATCGAGATATACCTTCGATATACCTAGGTATATCGAAGGTATATCTCGATATACCTAGGTATATCGAAGGTATATCTCGATATACCTAGGTATATCTCCATATACCACAGATATACCTAGGTATATCTTAGGTATATCGATGGTATATCGAGATATACCTAAGATATACCTAGGTATATCGAGATATACCATCGATATACACCATCGATATACCTAAGTTATACCTAGGTATATCGAGATATACCATCGATATACCTAGGTATATCGAGATATACCATCGATATACCTTCGATATACCTAGGTATATCTTAGGTATATCGAGATATACCACACCCCAGAAATACCAATATTTCACAAAAATCCAATACAAAAATACCAATACTTCACAAAAACCCAATAAAAAATCATTCCCAAGGAGTTTTCGTGAAGGGACGGAGAAGACATTGATTCAACAAAACTTACCAAAAGTTGCAGAGCTCACAAATGAAGTTTGTGTTCCGTGAAATTATTGTTTCCTGCGTCGTCTTCGTCCTCGGTAATAGACTAGAAATGTTCCTAAATCGTCTTCCTCGCGAGGTAAGTGTGCGTCGTTTGGTTCCTCAGGTAAGTGGGAGAGTGGGAGAGTGGTCGAGTTTAGTTCAATAGACTGGAAACTGTTGGATTTAATTCAAATGTTTTGAAGCACCCTTTTTCGTTTTTTTTTTTAATAAAATACCGGCTACAAACCAATAAAACAGGTGGACAGTTAAAAAAAGCCCATTTGTAAAGTTTAACACAAATCAGCCCATTTCTAAACTATTTTATGAAATTTGCCCATTTTAGACAAAATCCCAATAATTTAAGTACAATCTCCATATTATATTCTTTAGGGGAGAGAGAAATACAGTATAAATTAATATAAAAGATAGAAAAGTGAAAAAAAAATACTTATAAAAAAAAAATTTAGGTAAGCTAAAAAAATTTGAATCTATTTTTTCTCATAAAATACTTTCTCTGCACTGTACGGAAAAAAAATTCTGATGAAAAGCATTATCATTATTATTATTTTGAACAGCATTACGAAACTATGGATCAAATTTAATATCTAATATTATAATTTAACCTATATCTGGCATTGCTTTTTTGGGAAGCGGGCTCATGGTGGTAACTTTCACTTTGATACAGGAGGGGTATAACAGAAAAGAAAAGAAAAGCTGAAAGAATGAAAACAAAACAACACAAGTCTAGTTATTTTCAGCATAATCATGACCAACAGAACGTAAACTTTACATATATCAGACTCACTTCCTTTCTTGTTCGATATACATTTCAATTACATTTCCTCTAATTTTAAGGGTTTAAATTTACTTCTATTCCCTCTAAATCTCAACTATACTGTGAAAAATTACGTAATATTTTGTAGCAACTGATCTTATCTCAAAAAATAATATTACAAAAATACATAAAATAAAAATAAATATTTTGCTATCTAACATGCTTCTTAGTTTGGTTTTGACCATCTTTCTAATTTTTTATTTTAAAAAAAAATGTTGTCAATAAGTACTTTGTTGGCGTCTCCAAAAGTGCATTACTTCATTCTGCAAAATGCACAAATAATAACTTATAATCTGTTCATACATGAATTAATTATTTAAGCTCTTTATGACAAGTTATATAATTATTTGTAGTTTAAACTTTAAAGCAATACTAGTACATTTATAGTTTAGGCTTTAGACAAAGATAAATCCTCTTACCTAAGTGTGAAAGACATTATTCATAGATAACCATATGCCATTTTTCTGTTGGTGAAAAAATTGCAAGCCACAAGACGCAACTTGTTAACAAAATATAAAAAATCAGTGTGCCTGTTGCAACAAGGAGAAGGTGTTGACGGAATTAGACGAACGAAGAAACAATTTGAAGCCAAACTGAGAAAAGGACAGAGTAAATGAACAAACTTCTTTTGGATATTGAGCAGTGAGGACAATAGAATATGTCTTTATCACCATCAAGGAAGAGTTTTTCCCATACTAGCTGCAGTTCGGGACCAGATTAGAACAAAGCCAACACGAGATAAATAAACTATAAACATTAAAAAGATGGTACTTCTATTCATCTCAAGTTGAAAATATGAACTTGGGTGGAAGAATGTGATTTGGTGTTAAAAGTGTACCGAATTGTTTCCTCCGGTTACATTCTGTCACAATAATTGATATCTCATCTCAACTCGCGATAAGGAGAATTTTCCTAAAACAAAACAAGACATGTCTTACAACAATGCTTTGCAAATAGATGGGCAGGGTATACTCTCAACCAAAAAAAGGAGTAAAAAATGCTTAGTAGGGAGTTTGCAACAAAGACACATTCAGTGGAAGAAACAATTCAACCTTGAGCAATCGAGAAAAAAACAATTCCAATAAGGAGAACTTTGAAACTTACATGGTGGGAATTCCAGCATATGTTGTTTTGAATTGGATCAAAATGGCCACTTCAAAAGAAATTGAAAGCTGTGTAGCTGCGTGAATAAGGTAACAACTCTTCTACCTCAACCCTGGAACTCGAACAACTCGTGCTTTTCTTTATTTGGCTACGATTTATGGACTCAACTTCTGCCAGAAATATACTGTAAACTGGTCTATGATCAGAGAACCTCGACTCCCCACGAACATAAGATAGCTGATGTAATCCTCTTCCATACCATAGTATACGATCACACCTTCACATTTAAGATAGCAGGTTAGTAGGTTTTGATGTTTGTCTATCCAAGAAAAGCAAAAGGAATGTAAATCCATTTACAGTCTAAATATTTCCTTTAACCATATGCCAATTTTCTTAAACTTTTTTGCAGCAAGATTACCATGCTGGAGTTCTTCGCTTCTCCTTTGCATGCCGATCATCTCCAGCATACCTGTCCGAATTGTTGGAATATTTATATGTGGGAGGAAAATATATCTTCCCTTCATTCCATTCTTCAAAAACTCGGCCACATCTTTGTTCTATCCGTAGCTGAAAGAGAAAATCATGATCGAGCAGTCACCAAATAACTGATGAACTCATTTTAAACAAAACTAAAAGAGAGTTCATAATACGTGTTATAAAAAAGCTTACCTGGTCCTTCTCTAACAAAGCCCTCCAGTTGCGCATCTCAACAAGAGCCTTTGCAAAACGGTAAGAAAGAGCAATCCGGTAATTCAAATCACCAAGCCAAATTATTCGACTGCACCCATTAAAGTACATTTTGAATTCAAAATAGGAATCTATAGTAATCAACTTTAGTGACTATAGAGGTTGGTTAATAAGGTGATCAAACAAGCAGATATAGTATAAATAACTTATAACGAATGTGGGAGTTCAAAATATGACAAGGTTCTTACTCGTGCTCTAGTATAGTCTGAGGCGAGTTCTCATCTCCCATCCCATGAATCCGGGGAAACCGTGTCTTTCTAAGAATCTCCATGACATCGGAATTCCTCCTAAGTTCATCTCCCTCCTTCTGTCCGGAGGTCAAATGACTACAGATGAAGCAAAAGCTTGTTTGGTGCAAAGACATGCTAATTGAAATTGAACCCTGAAAAATCCAACAAAATGAGATTTCTACTTTCTTCTAGTTTCATCTCTTTTACGGTCACAAACTGAAAAACAAAAATTAAACAAAATATATACCTTATTTCCAAGATAACCCATTAATCCCCTACCAACACAAGACACTTTCAAGTTGTGAACATCATCTCTTAGATCACTTTTCACCCACACTGTTAGAAATATACCAACCATTTGCTTGCTGCCAACCAGACAGTACCTTGATTGTCCTTGCTGTTTATCTCTATCTTCCATGGAAAAGTAAGCGTTGTGATACATTGGCGAACAGTTGGTGGCAATAGGAGAATCCCCTGGTCCATTCTCATCATCAGAGGAACAATATCTATAATTGGGATCATAATCACTTGGCCTGTGCCCAAACATAACCCGATCACAGACACTGAACCGTCGATCAAGGCAGGGTTGCAGCATTGACATGTCATTGTCCATTCTCATGCTGCGAGTCAATGACTGGAAGGAATGACGGTGGAAGAAAGAAGAGGCCTTCTGCCTTGTTGATCCTTCAAAGTCTGCATCTATTTCCACAATAGGATCAGGGATAGGTGAAGGAGTATGACAACCCACAGAAGTTCCAGGAAGACTATTTAGAGTCCTCCTTATTAAAGCAAGCCATTTTCTAGCTGGACCATTATCTTCAGTACCCAAAACATTACCAGCATTCAGAGGAACAATTTCTTGAAACCTGAAAACCAATAAGATCAAAGAAGGCCTACATAAAAGGTTCACATAACTAAAATGTTAGCAAGACAAAAAATACAATTTGATTAATGAGATATACCCAAGAACATATATATCAGCAGGAGGAGAGGTATGAAGCCAATCTTCAAGATTTAAATAACTTGGAGGAGATTTTCCAGCCACATTCCATGTAGCTACAAAGATACTGTACCCACATGGTGAAAATATCAAAGTTTAGCGAAATTTCTAATAAAAATCATTACATGGATTGTAAGCAATCAGTAAGGAACATACTGATAATTATGTACATCTGTAACTTGTGAGGCGTCGAGGTCAATTTTACCTCTCCGGACTCTATCTGAGTGCCTCTTGTTGAATCTTTCTGTTAATTCATGATAGGCTTTAAATGGATTGAACTAACAAAAAGCTTAAGAGGAAATTAGCTACTTGAAAAAGCATCATTGTCTTTTTAGTTTTGAAAATGTGTTGTGTGGGATTAGTGGTCCAAAGCAATACTGGGGATATCAGATACTGAACCTGTTCTGCTTTTCTTGATAGTGCAATCCTCCCTCTCTGTATAAGTGTTTGTCCACTCTTCATCACCACCTGAAAAGAAAATCATAAAGTTGCTAAAGGTGTGGTCTTTCCACTGCTAACGTTACCCATCTGAAAATTCAAACACCACTAATAAAAAGAACCACCAAATAGTACCCTTGAAAGAAAAGGACTTTTGTGAAGAGTATGAAACTAAATCAATTAACAGATCTTGAGATGCAAAGAGGAGTGGCAAAGGCCCTTTAAAAAAAATTTGTTTTATAAGAAGAACACAGAGAAGTAGGACAACACAAGTATTCCTGACACATAAGTAGCTAACAGGTTTTAGGAAATCCCAGAATGGCTTTTGATTTATACTCTAAGAATCATAATCAGGGTTACCCATTTGATGCATATAGAGATTGAATAGAAGAAGATGGGCCAATCACCTCCATAAACGACATCGTCTGAGTGAAAGTCCACAGCTTTGCTCTTAATGTTGAACCACTTCTTGACCAGGGCCTTGGGCCATGAAAGCTTAAGCAACAACAAAGTCAGAAATCTCACGACAATAAAGCAAACAAAATCAGAAGTACTGACATTTCTCAAACCTTGTTTTTTTTCAAATTTTCTTCTCTCATTGTTCCACAACTTCATGAAGCTCTCTTGATTTACGCAATGATGCAATTATAGGCAAATGCTTTCTGGGTTCTGACTAAAAACTGAAAATGCACAAGGAGAAGAACACGAGGCAAACAAAATAGCGAAGAATAAGGAAAGAACCCGGTAGCAGAAGTTCAAGCTCCTATTTTGAGCACGAAACCATGACAAATGCCTAATGAAAAAGAAGAGAACAAAAGGGCAATCCCTATTTAACTCAAGTTATGGAAAGAAAACAAATAGAGGAAGAAGAATATCCCTGTTCTTCAGCATTGGAGTTTCCGACTTATAAACACGAGGTAAAGATCCAAAGAGAAAAACCCAGTTGTCAGTTGTTTCTTCTTTTTCCTTTTCTTATATTTTCTCACGTAGACTTAGTTGAAATTGACAGAAAAGCAGAGGTAGAAAACAAAGTAAAACTGAAACAGATATGAACAGAGAGCGACAGCCCTTTTGCATAAAACGGTTGAAGTAAGGCTGTGGGATTCTGAGAGGGAAGAACAAGACAATGTACGAGAGAGAAATAAATAGAGAGTGATAAATAATAAGAATGGGAGTTTTGTTTCTAAGAAAAACCTCGTTGTGGACACAGGGGTAGCGAGAAAAAAAGTATCGAATTTGAAGAGAATAAAGTGCAGAGGAGAAGAGAGCTTAGGCTTTTTACCCCAAATCCAAAGCCGACCCAGCTTGGGGACTTGAAGAGAGGCAATGGACATCTTGGTCACCCACCTAAATAGCATTACTTAAAAAATAGTGTCCGTTATTAGTTGTATAAAAAATTAAAATAAAAAATAATTATGAATTTTTTATTAATAATAATTAATTATATTATATAAATTAATATATATATAATTATAATAAAAAATAATTCTGTACTTAAAATTACCTGACCTCTCACTTTCTCTCTCCAAATTTCTCTATCTCTAAAGTTTTTTTTATTTTCTTCTAATTATTTTTTTACTTCCCAAATTTTATAAGATGTTAAATTTAAAAAAAAATTAACTTAGTACGTAAATTTTAAAAAAAAAAAATTTACCTATAATTTTTTATGCTTTTAAATAGTTTGACTTGTCTTAAAAATTTACATATTTATCAACTTAATTATTAAAATATATATTTATGATTCAAAATTTTAGATTTTATTTATGAAATTATAAAACTTGAAAAATTATACTATTTAAAAATTTAAAAGTTTGGTGTGAAATTTTGTAAGTTTGAGTATTATATTATATGTTCCATATGAATCTAGTTAAAATTTAAAAAGCATAATATAATTTAGCCGATTTTTTAATAATATTAGCATAATTATTGTTTTTATTGCCACAATAAAGTATATAGATTTATGATTTTATTTTTATAATTAATTACTCATAAGTATATTTTTGTAAGTAAAGTTATAATTAATAAAAAGTAATTCTTGCAATAAAATTTTTGGTTATAACAATATTCCAATTTTTTTCCTTAAATGTTTCTCTCTCTCTAGCTGCTGCCTGCGGTCAGTAAAGTTAAGTTTGATCTAAGACAACAAAGTAGCAGAACCCATTCCTACATTTGGTCTTCTATGAAAGAAAAAGCGGTTAAAAGAAGAAGAGGGAAGGAGGAAAAAAAAAAAAAAAAAAGATAAAGGGAATAGTAATTAGTAAGGCATTGGCCATTGAAGGAGTTTGTTTCCCTTTGAATGTTTCTTCTTTAAATCTCAATTTCTTTCACATCTTACCATAAATATGTTACCAATGCATCTTTTCTATCACTTATTTTTTTTGTTTGGAGTACATTGTTGTGTCTACAACTTGACTTCTCATTTACTCTTGGTGATTTTAAGGGCATGTTTGCTAAATTCCAAGGAATGTTTTTGGAGAAAAATTCTTTTTCTTTTTTGAGTTTGAGACTTTTTCACCAATGTGGGTTATTGGGCTTTTTTGAGTTGAGGCATTTAATTTGTAGCTAGGCTCTTCTTAGGGTTTCCAAAATTTTGATTTTTATTGTTTTGTGTATGTAAAGTGATGTTTATCCAAATAGAAAAGCTTTATATCAAATTATTTGTTATGAGTTCAAATGACATGTTATATTGTAATGACTCTTTAAATATTTAATATTAATTAAATTAGTAAAATTAGTGGACTTCTGTATATAAATTACAATCAAATTTTGCCACAATATTTAAAATTATTACAACTTTATGATTTATAGTAGTGCTCTTCTCGATGTGTATGTAATTTGTCCAATTTGAGATATTGAGAGGAATTTATGTGGTCCAAGCTTAGAAGCAATGAATCTCCTCAAAACCTTCATTTGCTCCTTTTGAGTAGAACAATATGTTACTTTGCTATGCAATGTTGAGTCTCTTTTGGCTCAACCAATACCATGTGCCTAAGAGAACCAAGGCAATTGTCCCAACTTTGGTATCTTATTGGTGTAATTCCTTTTGTTCAAAGCTCATATAGATCAATGTGAATTTTGTGCTTGAGAAGTGTCTTTGTAAATAAAAATACACTTGTTTACACTCAGACAAGATCTAAGTTAGGGCATTTAGGGTCCCTAGCCCTAGTTGAACTCAACACCCTAGGTTTACGGATCAATCTTTATTTTATCTTAGTTCAAAATATGCATAGACGTTAGAACATGGTAATTTCTTAGATTAAGAGCTCATGACTTTGATTTCTGATTAATTGACTAATATTAATACACATGCTATATGTGGGAGACTGTGTCTCTTATTCCCTTGGCTTAGTTTCATATTTCAAGGCTCTCTTGCCAATGAATTAGCATATATTAAATTAATTTAAATAAAAAACATATATTAAATTAATACCTTAGAGAGTAAAATAATAATCAAATAAACGGCAAAACCCTTTCAAACTAGACTTAAGTCTTCATCTCCCCAAATGGGAATCCCTAACAATATTGAAGCTTCCACTATCATATGTTAGCCATTAGTCTTTAGGAGAGCGACTTGACTTGTCTCACTTAACCCTCAGATTTTATATTATTATTTTCAAAGTGATCCTACAAGAATAAATTTTTTTTTTTTTAATTTTAATTTTAATTTTTTCTTCAGTTGAACAATTAAAATGAAAAAAAAAAATGCACTAAGAATACCTTAGTTATGTTAGTTAAAATAATTTAGTTCTTTTGTTATTTTTTGTAATAATTTAATTATTTTTTTTTATAAAAAGGATGATAATACAATGATAGATGATGAAATTTTAAAATTTAAATTTTTATTTCATTTTTTATTAACTTTTTAATCATTATTGTTTATGTTGAAAGACAATCGATGAAATTGATATCTCAATAACAACCGAAAAAAATATAAGGAAAAAAAAATGAAATAGAAAATTGGACATTTGTCCATATATTATTGCTTTTTCAAAATAAAAGAACACATCTGTCCTTGTATTATTGCCTTTTCAAAATAAAAGAACACTAAACTGCTTCTCTTGATATAACTAAGAGTTCATTATACAAATATATTTTATACAATTATTTTTTAATAATAATGTAATTAATTTATAAAAATATAAGTATAAACTACAAGTGTTATTTTTACGATAAAAATAAGACATGATTTATTCATTAATGAACGTGGTGTGTTGGTTCATACTTATAATAGTGAGAGAAAAAAGTATAAACCACTTTCAACTTTCGTTATTTTTTTTTTTTTTTATAATAATATCATATTATTAATTAGTATCATTAGTATTAGATCAATGAATAATTACTCGATAATAATAAAATATGCTACGGAGCAACGGCCTAAGGCATAGATGTCCAAAAAATTATTCCCATCTATTATGAACGTGGCATTTCATGATTGTAGAAAGATAGTATTAAAGTTCTAATACATAGTACTATTATGATATATACTAGCTCCATATATATAATTTTGCATGAGATTTGATGCACTTTGAGATTGATTAGGTGGTTGGGGACGTGTAATCTTCATATTAGCTAGCTCCTTAACAAGTCCTCAACTTTTTAATAATATACTTAAGGATCATATATCTTTCATTTTCATAATGTAAAGCTTAAATAGCATAAAGATCGACATTAAGCCTTTATGATTAAAAAAAATCTGGTCCTATATATATAGGAGGAATCTAGAACCATATTTTCTTAAACAGCACAAAAGGGTAGTCTAGAGGATTAGGGATATTTATAGTAAAGAAATGTCATGTTCATGAAGATATGTAGGATCGTTACTAGTGCAATTGACTTTAAATAACGAAGACTCGTGTTAAATTTTTGAATAAACTCATGAAATAGACTAGAGTTTTACGGATATTTAAAAATATAAATATTTTATTTTTTTACCATAAGTTTTAATTAGTGGTGAAACTAAAAAGTGTTTTTTAAGTAAGCTGACCTATCATTTTATAAAAAGGTACGATTGTGCAGGAAATTTTTTTAATAGTAAAATTAAAAATTATATATAAAATAATTCGTAGATATTATAATTCTTATTATAAAATATGTTAATATTAAAATTATAAAAAATAACGTAAGTACAATAAAATGCTACAAATATGAAAAGGTAATAACAAGATTATGTATTAGTTAATAATAAGATGAAGGATCCACTAGTGGTGTCCTATTTCGTAGGGATGCATGTGGTTTTGAGTCTCCCTTTAATATTATTGAATTGTTAATAAATTAATGTGTATATTAAAGTGGATTGTAACGAATAAAAATATATATATATAAAAAAATAATAAAATATTATCTTTAAAATGAACGTCATTATTAGATAACGTTTAAGTTGAACTACGACCATTTATATTTATTTAACGTTAAAATTTTATCTAATTCGATCATATTCAATATTATTAAATGTTAGTTTTATTGTTATAAGTTTTGAAGTATAATTTTATGTATTTAAAAAAAAAAAGATTAATTGAGGTGATATTTTTAAATACTTAGTAGGTTTAAAGAATATTGAGTTTACGTACGTACTACGTAGTATTAAAAAAAAACTCATCCAAAATTTGAACCGGGCTTCAACACACCCAACTCTTCGCCTATGATTTTGACGTACTTTAATTTTACTATCTTATATTTTATTTATCATATTGGTACTTTAAGTTATCATTTCTATGACAATTATGTACTTTGGATTGATATTAATATTAAATGTTGATGGAAGAAGTCAATTCTAGCAATTGAATGGAATTATGAACTTTTTTAACGAACTAGGTAGGGAGGTATTGGTCTTTTAACTTATTTATAATCTTTTAACTTATTTTATTTAAATTTAATTTGAATATCAACTAAAATACATAAATATAATTGAATACATAAAGTATGGAATTAATAGGTAAAACTTTAGTAGTTAATTGAAAGTAAATCAAAACTTTTCCTACAAATAAAACATTTACTCATATTTACAACAGTTTGAGTTATTCTTATTGTGAATGTGTTTCCATACATTGTTTATCTTTTTTTTCCTTTCGTTAAAATTCACCATTCAATACCCAGGTGAATTTTTTACACCCATAGAATGGCAAATTTTGATTACATATCCGTAGAAATTTTCTACGTAATTATGTGAGTTCATTTTTTTCCATCCCGTGTACCATGCTTATTTCTTATTCCTTTATCAAACCTTTATTACAAAATTTTACAACTTAAACTACATTCCAAAATACACTTTAAAACTCGTGCCAAGTACTTGAAAGAAATGATTTAAAATGTATTCTCAAGTGAGAGCTCAAGTTTTAATTTAAAAAAAAAAGGGTTTGAGCTTAAGTATTGTTGATACCGATTTTTATCGACATTAATAATTTATCACATTTTTCTTTACTATAGACTTGAGAATAAAAAACACGTCAGAATTTCAGATCACCACGAGTAGTGATGGCTTTTGACCCGATGCTTAATTAAATTTAAGTAGGTGGCAAAAAATGAAAAGATTAGTATATCTTCCTTGTGATAAGAGGGAAATTTAGGAAATACCATGTCTTTATGATATTGTAGCCAATTGTATGAAGTGCGCAAGGTAAAAGTTGATCTATCAATGACATTTATTCATTTATCGTATTTGTAGGAATTATCTCTTCATAATTACTTCTTTGTTGAATAATTAAGAGATGATTGTCAAATAATTATGTCAATTTGCTTACTGAATGCTTGCTAGATTGGTCTATGAGTCATACATATTGACGAAAACTTTCTTATATCATGTCATTTAACGTGAGTTAATTTATACCCAACAAATATCAAAGGTTAAAAAAAAAAAAAAATTGTTGCTGGGGTATGCCCAAAATATTTTTGTATATTGTCCAATAATTTCTTCTCCTCTTTTTCTTACTTAACCACAAAAATATTTTATATTGAAAAAAAAAATAAAAAAATCTTTCTTCAGTTCCAATTGTAAGTATACTTTACTGAAATAAAAATTAGTTAGTGAAATACTATACTTTATTGAAATATATATAGTACTCCTTTATAGTGAGAAGAATTCGTTTATATGTTTTGATTTCACCCAAATGTATTATCCTAATAATTAAATTATTTAAAAATATTATTAAAAATATAACGTGACATCTTTAAAATGAAACCCTCCTCTAAAGAAGGCTTGGCCAAGGGCTGCATCTGCATAGGAACAATGATAAATCAAAAAAATATTAGAAAAAAACTCCATCTCAACAGAATTATGAACAGTAGTTCAAAACAAAACCAATTTAGAATTAATGAATGAGACACAATAGATAATAGACAAACTTCAATAAATAAAATAAAAAGATAATAGACAAACTAGGCAGAATTAAAAAAAAAAATTATAAATCAAGAAAATTTATATTTGAAATTAAGCTACAATTCTTTTGCAAAAATTAAGAATATTTCAAAACAAACAGAGTTCAAAAAAAAAAACTGAAAATTGACAAACTAAGGGTACTAGTACTTTATGTATACTCATATTAATATTTCAGTATCTATTATTTTTTAAATTATTTAGTGATATTTTATTAGTCCTAAATTATTAAAAATGTACATTTTTATATCAAAATGAACAATAATACTATTACATTTATTTAATATAAAGATATTATTATCATTTTAATTCCCTTTATAATAAATCTATTATAATATATAAAAGGGATTTGGTACTCAACTAGTCTCTTATATTTTTTAAATATATACTTTAGTTCCTTTTCTTTCAAGTGATATACCTTAGATCCACTAACTTTTCAAAAGATATACTTAAATTCAATTTTTTTTAAAAATTGTCAATTTATTAGCACATGGTTCTTATATGATTTTTTTATAAGGATAATTTTGAAATTTCAAATTTTTTTTACTAAAATAATTTTATAAAAAATCAATTTTTGATAAAAAAAAAAAAAATTGGTCAATTTTTTTTGTCTCATAATTTGATTTTTGTAAAATGTTTTTAGCTAAAAAAAAAAATCTAAAATGAACCCTTAAAAAGTCACATGAGAACCATTTGTTAATAAATTGAACATTTTTTTTTTTTAAAATTAGACTTAAGTATAATTTTTAAAAAGTTAGGGGACTTAAGGTATAACATTTAAAAGAATAGGTACTAAAGAATAACTTTTGCTAAAATTAAAGGACTTGTGGGGTACCAAACTCATATAAAAAAGGGATTTGTCTATTGTATTTATTCTATTCTTATTTTATTTGATAAATTTTTTTATTAATTTATTTGTATATTATTATTTATACAAAATGTGTTATTTTTGGTTAAGTAGTTATTATTTATTTTATATTTTTTGTTAAAATTTTTAAAATAAAAATGAAAAAGTATAAAAAGTTTTTCTTAGGTATATTTTTATTACTCTTATATCTTTATTATTACTAAAAATTTATTTGTATTTGTACACATTTATATTATTTTTAATACATATTAACTTTTTTATTATCTTTTAGTATCTCTATTATCTACATTTAGTTATATTTTATACTAAAAGATAAAATTTTATGTTTATTTATTTGACAAATATTTTGTTTGATATTTTTTACTTTATTTTTTTAAACTCATTTGTTAGTTTTTTTTTTTTTTTCCCTCTTATGTTAATAAGAGTTCTTATCTTATATGCAATAAATATGTAGGGATCATTTGAATTGAAATTTTCTTTAACAATTTTATTGTTTTGATATATATATATATATATATATATATATATATATATATATATATATATGAGAGTTTCTGATTTTATATTTATTTGATAAATTTTGTTTGAGAATTTATATTTATCTAATTCTATACTAAAAAAAGGAGTTGACTCCTTATATATTTACAAATATTTTATTTGACATTTTTTTTTATTTTTTTCAAATTTATTTTTTTAGTTTTTTTTTCTTCCTTATATAAAAAAAAAAAAAAAAAAAAACAACTATAATATAACTAATTATATTATAACATATTAATTAATGCATCGTCAAGTTATAATAATAATAATAATAATAATAATAATAATAATATTACCAAAAGTATATAAATGAGTTTCAAAAGTAATAAAATTATTAAAGAAAAATTCTAATTCTGCATTGCCTATAAATACTCTTTTTGATATAAAGAAAAAAAAACTATAAAATGAATTTTTTTTTAAAAAATTACAAATAAAATATTTGTCAAGGAGTCAACTCCTTCTTTTAGTATAGAATATATCAAAATAATAAATTATCAAAGAAAATTTTAATCCAAATATATTGCATATAAAAACTCATTTTGATAAAGACGGGAAAAAAAAACTAACAAATGAGTTTAAAAAAATAAATGAAAGTGTGAAATCCTTTATTATTATAAAGTATAACTAACTATAGATAATAGAGATACTAATAGATGATAAAAAAAAAAGTTGGTATATATTAAAAGTAATATAAATGCGTATATATACAAATAGACTTTTAATAATAATAAAGATATAAGAGCAATAAAAATATACTTTAAAAAACTCTTTATATTTTTTTCATTTTTATTTTTAAAGTTTTAACAAAAAATGTAAGATAGATTATAGCCACTTATCCAAAAGCAACACAATTTATATAAATAATAAAAAAAAATCAAATGAGTAAAAAAAATTATCAAATAAAATAAAAATCAAATAAATACAATGTAACAGACCCCTTTTTATATATAGTAATAGATTTATTAGAGAGTGAATTGAAATAATAATAACATCTCTACAATAAATAAATATAACAATATTATTGTTTAATTTGCTATAAAAAGATACATTTTTAATAAATTGGGGACTAATAAAATACCATTAAATAACTTAAAAATTAATAAATACTAAAATATTAATATGAGTGCCAACAAGATACCACCACCAAACTAGGCAGTCAAAGAAAGAACGTTGTTGATATGTAGTATATAATTTGGGTAAAGCATCTTCTCCCTTTGGAAGGAACTTGATTTTCCTTATTTTCTTTTTCAGATTTACCAATTCCACTCCTTCTTAGTTCTTAAGCTACCTTCTCTTTTGGCCACATATTTTTAAGGTGCCAATTTGGCCTTTTTACCCCCTATGTCAATTTCTTTAATCATATGAAAAAAAATAAAGAGATATTTTTGAGTTCATATCTTAAAATAATATGTCAATTATATATATATATTATAAATACAATTGTACATAATTTACATAGCATAAATAAATTGAATATGTATATCTTATATATAATTAATATATTAATTTTAGATCATTTAATTACGTAGAAGATAATAGGGCTACAAATCAGGTATTTCCTATGCACCAATTCGTCTTGTACAAGTTGATTGACTTCTGATGTAGACTTCTTGTAGGTGTGTCTCACATATTATGTGAGAGTAGCAAGGACTAACTAGATTTAAAAAAAAAAAAAAATTGACTATTCGAATTAGAAATTAGGTACAAGTTGCCAAGGCCTTAGTAGCCAAACGGCATTGTAACCACCATAATAAGGTGGAGCTCTCGAGTTCGAGGCTTGAATGTAGCAAAAAAAAAAAAAAAATTAGGTACAAGTTGATATCTTCTAAAATTAAGATAAATTTTTGGTAAGTTTCTAAGAAAATTCAGTTTTGAAACTTTGAACTTATTTTTTCGTTTAATTAAATAGATACTTAATTTATGATGAAGGATTGCTACAATTTAACCCAATATAAATAATTTCATTATCAAACTTCTTAATTTTAAATATTTATTATACTTGAACCTACTAAAAGCTTTTTTTTATATTACATTATTTAAATATTTAGGTGTGTTATTTATCTCAAATAATATTGTGTAATATAATTAGATCAAAGCTTTAAAATTCCTATTTCATAAATAATAAATTTATTTTAGATTATATTTCATATTACATTATAATATCACTACACTATAGCTCATGACGTTTTACAACTTATTTATACTTCGTATATTTGTTTATAGTTTATTAATTTATTTAGGAAATAATAAAAAAAGTGTGTATTATCAATTAAAATAATTTATCATAGAATTTCATTTATAATTTCAAGTTTTTAAAGCTAATTTTAATATTTTTCTTTATTTTTAATTTTCACCGATATAGAAACCAGAATTTAAATTTATGTAAAATTGAAGTTCTAAAATATTCACAGATATCAAAATTTTCATCTTTGGAGAGTACATACAACTGTTTTATTGTAATATTTTCCTAATCTCTGACATGAAAGCCTGCATGCATCATACGTATAGAGTATTTTAGTACCCTTTTATGTATTATACATGTAGTAGGTTTTTCATTCTTTACTGCAAAGACCTACAAGGTCCACCATATGGTAAAATTCAAAAAATGTTAAATAAGAAAGAGAATATCAGAGAACTCAGTAAATAAAACACCTACTAGTTTCCAATTTTCCCTACTAGTCCCTTAATGATTAGTAGAGCACTTCAACACATTTGTGGAGGACATAAATTTTATATTGAAAATGCACCCCAAAAAAAATTTGGGGAAAAAGTTATGTAAAAACCATATGACTCAATTTTAATGAACAAATTGTAATTAATTATGATTTAATTAGCATTTAAGATTTAATATCAATGTTTTGTGGTGAGTTATTTATTCCATACATAATTAACATTTTTAAATACTTTTATTAAAACTTATATACTCTATATCAAATAAGTAAATGACAAGTATTGTACATGTAATGACATTAAAGTGCTCCACCCACCCTATGGGATCATTTTTGCACTTTACTCCTAGATTCACCGTATAGGTTTCAGTGTCATGAAAGTAGCTTTGATTCCAAACCATAAGCTTCACAAACCGTACCTATGAAGAACCTTAAGCTTATTTAGATAGGAAGCTATCAAAACAAACTAAGCCAAATATTGATCAAGTTTTTCCTAACAAAAAAAAAAATCTCAAAACCAAAATTTTTTATTATGGTAAATATCAATTACAGCCTACAGGTATGCGTATATTTTACTTTACATCAAACAACTACACTTAAATATCACTTAATTTCAAATATCCCAAATAAGATAACAAAAATACAAAAAAAAAAAATAAAAAAAAATGAAAGAATTTTAAATGAAATTAAAACCATAATTTCTAAATGGATAATAAAAAAGGGAAAAAAATGAAATATATGCTATAAAAAAAACAGAGAGAACAAAATGTACTCAAGCCATCGATTTTATTTGTTTGATTTGTATGTTTTATATTAAACTTTTTATTTATTTTAAAAAGAAAAGGAATTCAAAACACATTTTTACAGTTCCACCTAACACTTTTTCCATCCACCATTTAAGATTTTATATTATTATTAAAATTGGATCTTTTTTATTATTTGGGCAAACTTCAAGAATGCAATTAATATTTATTTTTTATATTAATTATTCAAGCTAAGTGCGATATGGAGTACAAATTCATTGAATGCTAAAATCATTGTATACTTAAGCATCAAATGTTGGACTATGAGTATTGCATGATAGGAGAAAAATAGATTTTTATATTCAATCGATTGAACATTGCACGATAAGTTTCTATGCAATTTCTCATTTCACCAGTTTAAAGAGCTTGATTGATCGAGTTACACATGAAACTTACGAAATTTTTGTAAAATGACATAAAATGACGTGGGATTTACACTATAAGAGGCTCATAATAGATTGTACATTACTTTAGTATGAGAAGTTCCTTTTTATAAGCCCTCAACTAGCATGTGATATGCTCTTCTGCCGCCGTGCCAGTAGTCAACTCCAACTTCTCTTTTTCAAAGTCGTCATGATGTGTTACACATTTTTGGTTTTACACTAGCCCTAAGTAGCTACTAGAGTAAATATAGAAACATAGATTGCTCTTCATTACAACCATCTACAACTTGAACGATTCGACCAGTCCTTAAATCATTTAGCATGGATCACGAAGCCAATAATTGTACTCGAACATGGTTTCCTCTTTTTCCAATTATCATGTTATTATTGAATCGTTAATGCAATCAAATATATTATTTGTTATGTATCTTGTTATTTAAATCATATTCTCTGTTTAATCGGTAACTACTAAGATCAATATGATTTAATTACTTACAATAAAACCATGTGTTAGGTTCTCGTTGCAAGAGATCTTGTGCCTGTCGTGTGAATGCGCATAGGGTAAGTAACCTCGGGAGATTCACTTGAACGCTTCTACTTTCTTCTCTAAGCCGTCAGCCCCAACCACATCCTCCATTTCTTACATTCTAGTTTTTATCACAGCCTGAGTTAAGTTAACTCAAAGAAAGCAAATGATGCAACGGTCATGCCACAACTTTAATCATATTTCACTGTTCATATTAATGCGTTAACCCAAATAGTACATAGCAATATAGATAGAGTAATTTTTGTACTTATTTATTGATATTAAAGGAAAGCTTTAAGAGTATAAGAAAGTGGGTTCCCACTTTCAATATTCTTTTAAAGCTTTAAGCTTTTAATTAATTGGTATCACACTTTTATTTAACACCCAATAAGTAGTTCAAATAAATTGAGTGGTATCACTTCCTTTTTTGAGAAGTGGAAATATTGAGTACTTGGTACGGTATCCCTCCCTATATTATGTTCTCCTATTGGTATCACTCAACGTATAACACCTTTAACACCCTTACTTTTGTTTTTGATAAGTGGTATTGAAATAAAAAGATCAATCTATTTATTTGGGTCCCCTTTTTAGTCGAATAGTCCATCTAAACGTCCATTTTGAGAGGTCAAAATCATGTATGTCATTGTACTTTCCCCAGCCTTGCTAGACAAGTGCAGAAGAATTGTAGCCTTCATTCAAGAATATATCATAACTCCTTCATCAATGTACAATACTAGATGTGACCAACTCTTACTCTACGCCCATCTTTGGGATTCAGTGGCATGTTTCCTCTTCCCTTTTTTTGAAAGGTCGCTAGAACTCTTTTTAGGTTAGGAAAATGTTTGTGGACAAACCTTTATGAAATTGCTTTCTTCCTAGTACCATTGGATACAGACAAGTGCAAAAGAATAGGTTTATAGTTCTGGTAGTAAAGAGCAATGTTTGGTTCTAGCCAAGAAGATGTATTTGCTTCGAGAGATCAATTTTATAGGTATTGGTAATTTGTTGCTCATTTGACCCCTTTTGCATGCTAGAATACATACCCCTATTGTGCCAAACCACTTGACTGAATAAAGGTCTAGGGAATTAATGTAGAAATTATAGTACTTGTAAGTGTATGAATCACTTGTAACAAGAATAAACAAACCTTCGAGATCGATCTTTTAAGGAATTACAGTGATTTTAAATAACATTTTTCACACTTCTTTAGAATTCTAGAACAACTAAAATACTGAATGATTAGGGTCCTAAAACTACTAAAATACTAATTAATTAGACTCCTAAAGTTATGAAAATACTAATTAGTTAGAATCTTAAAACTATTGAAACATTAACTAGTTAGAATCCTAAAACTATTAAAAAGCAGTAAATTAGATCACAGAGAGCAAGAACAAGAACAAAGATGACAAACAAGCGAGTCACAAAAGCATGTTTCAATTTTAAACTAACTTCAATCGATTTTTAATAATTAATGGAGGATTTATAGATGTTTAGCTTAGTTGATCATACATTCATACTTGCATCGAAATATTATGGTGAATTGACATGAACGATCTAATAAATCAAGATTGCCGACTTTTCTTTTATTTACGAAAATTTCTATGGATTAAGTAATTTTCTTTGGTGATTAACTTATCAATATCCTACGAATCAGATATATTAACTGGCAATCAAACTATACACAAGAAAAAAAAATGTCAATCAAATCAATGTTATGACTAGGTTGTGAATTTGAAGCTTTGATTAAATTTATCAAAATATAGTTAAGGTAATATTCCTAAAACTAAATTATCAAATTTTTTAATATATTTATGAACATCAAATTGGTCCATAAAAATTCACAAATAAATCTTTAAAAAAACTCTTAACCAAAACTTAATCTTTACTTATTTTGCTATTAAAACATTCATTAAAATAATTCTAGCAAACATAGCAATAAAAGCTAAACATCCATAGTTAAATTCAGTCAAACATGTTTTGATTAATATTCATAGACAAATATAATCTAACATACATTCTAAATAGGAAAGAAGAAGAAGAAATATCTAACAATAATAAGTAACGTAAATCTAAATGCCACAATTGGCTTATATGATGTTTCATTCCCAAAAAACTTGATCTTTGATCTTCAAAGGCTTCTTGTCTCCTTAGATGTGTCTATTTTGCCTCCTTAGAATGTGGTAAAGCTTAAAAATTCTTAAATTTTGTGTAAAAATTGTCTAAAAATTGTGTATTTTTGTGTATGTAATGCTAAAAATGTAAGATTTTTTTATAGTTATAAGAGTTGTACAAAATTAGGACTCTTCAAAAATACACCCGCGCCATAACACAACTTTTTAGCAACCACGACACATGCCTAAAAATTGCCTCATACAAAAATCTAAGAGTGGTGCGCCATAGCACAAGTTAATTTTCTTATCTATATACGTAACCCTTACATATTAGTTAATTTTTTATGTAAGGCTTACATGTCTTAGTCCTTTTTTCTCCTAGGTTGTTGTTTGAGTGTTTTAAGTATTCTGTCTTCTTGTGCTTGCATTATTTATCTCTTTTGAAACTAAAAATACCTTAAAAATACCAAAACATACCCTTGACTTGAAAATAATATATTTATGCAAATAATTAAATAAAAGTTATAATCAAATTTATTTGTCACAATTAAGCATAATATATCACAAAATATTAATACTTTCAAGCACTTACCAAGAATATAACTACACTAACGACAAAAAAAAGAAAGCCTTTCATTCGTTGCTAAGTCAACACCTATTTGCTCTACTGGCCCGAAGTCATCTTAAGGCACTAGCCAATTGAACTATTACTATTAACCTTCGAGCATGAGTTCATTAGCCATTTAGAGGATTGTTAAGCATTGTGGCCATCACAAGGTAGACCACATGAAAAAAGAGATCAAAAAGTAAATTGGATGGAATGAAATAATTTAGGAACCCTTACTCCCTTAGTGTCAACCCGGAGATCCCACCACTTGGAATTGACTATACCAAAAGGAATTTCTCACTCGTTTAAATATCGAAATCTGTGTAAATTTGCTTTACTTAAAAAACTATAGTTTTTCGATCCCAATGTATTTAGTGGATGCAAAGATCAAATTTTGGTCGGACTTTGCTTTGAATCGGAAACGACAGAAAATATACGATAGGGATTCTATAACCCTTCTTTTGATAATAGTACATTTTTTAGTTAATACTAAAATTATGATGAATTAACCAATATCCAATATGTTATTGTGTTATTGCTGGGATTATGATTTTTGGTACTAATATGCAATTATTGTGTTCTATGATTTCAATATGTTATTGTGTTATTGTTGTATGATTATGTGTACCATTATGTTGCTCCAAAATGTAGTAATGGTACCATGATGCTACCAATTAAGGACTGAACAAGTGATTCTTTGTATCACAATCCTTAAATTAAAGCACTATTGTTTCTTCTTATAGTTTGAAGTCTATTAATAAGATGCTCGAAAGGGTTATTAGTCCAGCCAAAAGGGTGGTTCTAAAACAACATTTCAAGAAAAGGTCTCTTCAATATCATGGCTGGGTCAACAAATCATAAGTGAAATATCATGCATGATTGGGTTAATAGATCATGAATGAATAAAAAATTAAAAACATATATGAAAATACTTGGAATAATTCTACTACTTTACTAGGAGTAGCCTTTTAGTGCTAGTTGAATGTAAAGTAATGGCTTTTGTGCAACGTCGAAAGGGTCCTAATGTAATGGGACCATTTGGATTGTTACAACCTCTAACAAATGGTTTGAAATTGATTCTAAAAAATCCTATTTCACCAAGTAGTGCTAATTTCACCAAGTAATTATCCCTTAAGGGGTGATATAGCAACCATTTGTGCCCTAAAATATTAAGAGAGTTTATTTGTGTGCTAGAGAAGAGGAGAGGAAAGCTTCATCATTGTTATTTTCTTGATCATGCAATTCTCGTCATCTTGTTCTCCTCGTTGTATTTGTATTCTTCAAAGTTGAAGCTAGTAGAGTTCATCTATTTAGAGAGGTAAAAAAGTTGAGTAGACTCGCCACAATAATTAGGTTGAATCACTATAAATTCTTGGTGTGATCTTTCCATTACTCTTGCTTTACATTTCTTTACTTTCGATATCCATTTTAGAGATTGATTATGTTATTTGTTGGATTGTGTTCATCGAGTGTTTTCCTCAAAAATTTCTATTGTACTTGAATTTGTTCAATAATTCTTATATCTTTGGGTTAATTTTCATAAGGGCAATGCATTTGAAGTTTCACAATTATACTTGTGGTAAAAAAAAAAGACATTTTTTAAAGGGTTTAGTATTATGTTGGTCCCTAATATTTACTTCAAAATAAAATTTGATTCCTAAGATTTTAAAAAGCGTAATTTAGTTCTTAATCTTTTAAAATTTAATAGTTTTAATCCAATTTCACAGTTTTTATTAAAAGTTAGAGATCAAATTATGTTTCGTAAAAAATTTAAGAACCAAATTATGTTAAACTGTAAAATTGTTGTTAAATTTTAAAAGGTTAAGAATTAGATTATGTACTTTAAAATTTTAAGGACCAAATATTATTTTGAAATAAAGGTTAAGGATCATCAAACTTCTAAAGTATTTTTTAACAACAATTTTTGTATGCAACATCAAACAGGAAAATATATTTTTTTTTTTGGTTCATAAAATAGCTCCTAAAAGAGAGACAAGATAACGCTATTTTTTTTTATTTATTTAAATTAATATTAATATTAAAAGTATTACCAATGGTTAATATTTAAAATTATTATCAAAAAAATTTCTATGCACAATAAAAATTATTTTACTATAATCTGCTGCATATAATTTAATCTCATTACCGACGGTGTCAAACTGGAAAATATTGCGCTCACTTTTATTACAGTCATAATATTCAAAGAAAGCGACTTGTATGACAATTGGAATACAATACCACCCATAAACATCGCGTAATAAATGAAAGGAAGTTGTACTAGCTTGTGTATTATTGACGTGTAACTTTTAACTTAAATAACTTCTGTATCAGTTTATCCCTACTTCAGTGTACAGAGAGGCTAAGATCAAGTCATTGTTTATCTAGCTTTGCTATTTCATTTTCGTGGCGCCCATTACCAGGATTGCACAATCACTGAATTTGGACCTTTCCTTTCTTTTTCTTTACTTAATTTTATTTTTTTCAAATTCAATCTTCTATTTTTACATCAATATATATGATAAATTTAAAATTATTAGTAAAAAAATAATTTTTAAATTAATAATACATGATTTTATTTTGACAAATAAAAATTGAAAAAATAGAAAATCCTACTCATCCATCTTATATTTCTTAATTTAACAAATTAAATCCAAACTATCCAAAAAAAAAACTAGAAAATTGTGATTTTTTATTAAATTAATTTAATATTATTATACTTAATTATTACATGATTAAAAAATTGAAAAATAAATTATAAATTTTATCATAAATTAAAAAATTAAATTGTGTATTATAAAATTTTAGGTCCGTCATAGTTAATAGTAATTTGGTGACAATTAAATTAGGGACAAATGGATAGATAAACATTCTTTTTATAAAATATTTTTTATCATAACTTAATATATATATATTAAGGACACATATTACAATAATGTGCATATGAAAAATATGATTATTTTATTACTATTTGGGATTAAAATAAGAATTTATGACCTAATTATGTTCATTTTATTTAATTATCATATAATTATTATTTTCAGAATTATAGGGTATGTTTTGATAAATTTCAAGTTTAAATGAAAAAAACGCACACGATACAGCCTGTGTGGTACAAAACAAGCAAATTAGCACACAAGCATTAGCACCCCGGACCAAGCTTATTGGCCCCGCAGTCTGACCCTTTCGAATCAAATTGTGCATTTTTGAATACCAACTCCTTCCTTGGCATGAAATATGTTGAACCATGGCGGTGACCTCTCGAGTTACAATTGTGTTCCAAGAATTCAACTTGCACCATGGCAATGGATTGTTTGAGTCGTGGCCCGTGTAGGGTTTGTACAATTTTTAGACCTAATTTTCAACATCTCATTTAGACTAAAACTCTATTATGCCTAGATTTTGTGTGTGCTTATAAATGTATTATTAGATTCCTAAACATATGTGAGAAAAATATATAGAATTATATAGTAACTTTGAGAATTAGATTAGTTGTAATCAACTTTTCAAATAATCAAAGTCCAGTAGAGATTGTAGAAATAAAATTTGAAGAGCAATTTGAAGATCAAAATCAAGAGTTAGAAGCATAAAAGATTGGGTAATATTCATCAAGAGATTGAGTGTTTATTTCTCTGTTATTTCTTCTAGAAATTTTAATGTTTTGTTCAATTGTAAATTTGAATTTAATAAACATCATGTCTAGCTAATTCTTCTATTAATCTAGGGATCTTATGAACTCAATTTTTAATATGTGTTGATCTAATTTATTCCCCCTTGTGATTACAATTTATATTATATTATTTGATTTGATCTTAATTTTTAATTAATTGCTTGATCATCAATTAATCTATAAAGACATGTAGGTAACTTTGAAATAAGTATTTATATATCTGTCTTGATCAAATAACATATATAGTTTTTAAGCTAAGAGGTACGATTTGCATGTATATGATATATAATTGATGTGCTTCATAAGTAGTAATTTAATCTAATTAACATGAGAATGCGATTAGGTTAAGTTATTATATTATGTGTAGTTTACTTGATAGATGAATGCATGTATAATTTAAAGTCCATTGATCATATAATTTATTGTTAATTATTTGGAGTGAAATTTTGGAATTCACATACTTAGAAAATTGAGGGATTAACGACTACCTAAATTATATCTCTTATATATAGTTTTTCGTTGCATTTAGTTTAATTTTTTAATTTCAGCTTTTATCTATTGTTATTCAAATAATAGTATTAATATTTGAATTGATACTTTGTTATTAATTATACTTTTTCTTATAGGTTCAATATCATTCTTTAAATACTTATCACTTATATACATTTCATATATTTGTAATTTAGTGTGATCACACAAATTAATTTCTCATTCATGTTAGTAATTAATTTTACTATTATTTTAATATCTCATATTCTCAATTTAATAATTTTTTTCTTTAATCAATTGATATACACCCTTTTTGGGTGTAAAAGATGAAAATTATTACCTCTATTGGGACTCGAATCTACGATCTTTTAAATATAAGGCACTCTCATTTATTACTTGAACTAGAGACCAAAGGCTCAATTTAATATTCAATCTAAGACTAATACATCACTTAATACATATAATATTGCTCTATATTATATCTTTCGTTTTGAACATTTATTATATTCACACATAAATTTTTAAAATTAAAAAAAAAATAGTTCTTAAATTTTTAATTCTTGACACATCCATGAAATTTTTAAATAATATAATTTATTCTTTAAATTTTTAAAACTTTACTCTCCAAAATTATAAATCACAAATTTATATATTATTTATCAAACTAATGTATAAAATCTTAAAATTTTAATAACTGCAATAAAGAATATAAGAATTTAATCATCAAGTGTATAAATTAAATGAAAATTAATAAAGTGCTGAAGCATGAATATTAATTTTCATTACTTTTAAATCATATTAATTACATGCTACATTTGCAGCAACATAGCCACTAATTATTGCAATTAGGGTATTTAGATATAATCATATTTTATGATAATTTTTGGACCTATTATGTCATTTTTAAAAACTGATACAATAAACTGTCACAGGAAAAAAAAAAAAAAAACTACCAGACTTAACATTTCTATTTGAAAAAATTAGTGAATCTCTACTGTCGTCTTCCCTAATTTCATTTGGTATAATAATGCACACTTCAAGTCTACACTGTGCGACATAAAATTTACCATCACAGTAAAAATAACAGATGGCAATTCTATAAAATTCCAAAATATACAAGGAAAATACCTCCGTTTTAAAAGAGATATATATAATAAAGAACTCGTAGAACAATAAAGATCTAGTCTTCACAAGCCTTAGTAAATGATTGTATGGAAGATCAGTAAGAGCAACGAATTGGTTGAGAACAGTATAGCTTTTCATGCAAAAACTAGATTCAATCATTTTGCCAACTCCAAAAGACTTTGAATGCACAAAAAATTACATTACTAGTCAGGACTCAGGACCACCCAGCTACAAGTAGGAGCCTAGTTAAAACATGAAGCATAAATAACAAGTAAAAAATGCAGCTAAATAATTTGAGCAAGTCGGGGACCAAAATTCATTTAAACATAAAATAAGATGAGATGTTTACGGGATTAATCATTCAACTTATTAATTTTAAAAATTTATCTTTTATTATCTTACTTAATTTTTAATGAAATAAAACGATAACAAATCAATAAATAAAAAAAAATATTTTTTTGCCAAAAGTTAAATTAAATTTTATTTCAAGATAAAATTAAATATAGGATACAAGAAAATAAATCTTCAAACGTTGAAAGTTTAAAGCATTTTAACTACTATAATAAACAAATAATATTAACTGTTCAAACTTAATATATTAAAACGCAACAAACAAATGCACTAAAGAGCGTAACAAATCATGGAAAAAACACAAATAATTTCAAAACGGAATTCAATATCCAAAATTTAACCGGTAGATTCCTTTTGATACCGTTCATGGGAGTAATTAAAAAAAATTACTTAAATTATGTTATTTAATTCCTTAGATTATAAATAAAGTCATTTAACTCTTTAGTTTTAAAAAAAAAGAGCAAATTAAGAATAAAATACATAATTTTAATGAATTTTAATTAAAATATTTTTTTAAATTAATATTTGACATAAAAAAATATTAAAATAATATAATTTATTTTTAATTAGTCTCTTAAAAAATAATATTTTAATTAATAAATTATTTAAATTATATATTTTATTTTTAATTAATTATTTTTTTAAATTAAAAAATTAAATAATTCAAATAATTTAATTTAAAATATCTCTATAATATTTTTTTTTTTTTTTTTTATAATTATTGATGGTCATAAACCGTAACAAATCAATTGAAAAAGTATTTATCAACCAATAAAAAAAATTTGTAACAAAGTTTCAGAAGATACATGTCATACAATTGTTCAAAATTATACAAGCTCCAGTCAAATAGTTGTTGAAGGTCAAATCACATTAATGCAAAGGAAAGAGTAGGGACAACCTAGCTAAAATAGGGTAATTTATCCCCGAAGATAGAATTGTAGTACACAATGAAATATATATTGTTTAATAATGAAGCCTCAAATTCCAAACCCAATTCAAACTTCAACCAAACTACAACTAAAACAAAAAAGCAAAACTAATTTCAATCAAATTCAAATGCTTTGTACCGAATAGCCCAATTGATCATGTATACAATCTCATAAATTTAAGAAATAAAATAATTATAATTATGCATAAAAAAAAATTTTAACAACAACTTTAAGTATTAACTACTGTTAGTATTCTCAAAACAAAACATTGATTCGAATAAATTGAGATTAGCAAGCGTTACCTCATTTCTCCATATAGCTTTTTTCTATTAAAAAAAATTCAAATGCAAAAAGCTCTACTTACCCAAAAGAACACGTGGTAACACTTAGGACCAATCTCAAGTAATCCAGTCAATGAAATATATCAGAATTCGAGTCTCTCTTGACGATGACATCTGAAACTACGGTGATGCACTCTAGCAACAATACCGAGCTTTAAAATCGAAGCAAAACGATCAACAAAATTAGTAATGACTTGAAAAGCAGAGGGATTAATGGCTAAAGAAGTAAGGTGGTTGAACCTAATGATGCTATTAATGCAACATGTGTCATCGTTGATAAAGAATTTGAGAATTTTGTTAGGTTTGATGTTGCAAGAGGTAAAAACACCGACGATCTCAACTCAAGAGAAGGAGGTGGGGTTTAAGGAGGAATAAAAATAAGGATGGTGTTTGAGTTAGAGAGGGGAGGTCGAAGACAATAGCTTTACGGATGTATTGTACAATAGGTGCACTATAAGTGTGAAAGGTGATAACTTTGAGTTGAGGTAGAAACAATAGGAACATTCATATGGTTTGATTTTCAAAAGAAAAATAGAGTCGGATCGTATTATTTAAATAGGGTTTGTTACTTAGTGCCTTAATAGTATCCATATTATTATTTTGGAATCCAATCTCATCCATATTTATCAAATGATGTTATTTTAGTATGAGGTAAGGTATCAAGATTCTAATATAATGTGAAAATTTAAAATTTAGTCTCATGATTTATAGTGAGCATAAATAGTCATGTTATTTATAAAAATAAGGTATTTTATACTAAAATGTGCATTGCACTTTATTCCTGAAACTAAAGTGCATGATTTTAAATAATATGAAATTAAAGTACTCATTTTTAATAATTATAAGATTAAATGTACCTACTTTACATAATAACAAGATTTATATAATGCTTGATCCAATAATTATGGGAATAAAATGTCCCATTTTGCATAAAAATTGGACGATTCCGACCCTTTATCCTTTTAACACCCAAGTTCCATCTTTGGTGCTTTTTTATCAATTGTTACAATAATTTTACTTTTTGATGACATAAAATTATGTGTATAGCACATGAACTTAGTAAACAGAGGTAAGTTTGAATGTTTTTTATTTCCTTTTTTTTTAATATTATTATTTTTCTTAAAAAAATGTTGAATGGTTTTTTTTCTTCTAAAATATGTTGTTTTATTGAGTTAAATACTTAAATTATAATATTAGTATCTAAACTTTTACTATATTTATATATGGTTCCAAAACTATTAAAATATATGATTTAGTATTAAATTTTTAAAATTTTACATATAAGTCTTTAAAATTTTAAATCATATGATGTAATTTTAAACTTTTAAAACTACACATATTGGTCATAACTTTATAATAAATATTTATTTTTGATCAAAATTTTGGGACTCATTTTGTAAAATTTTAAAAGTTTGTGATAAAATTATACAATTTAAATATTTAGGACCTATATTTGAAATTTTAAATGTATGATGACTAAATCATATAATTTAAAATTTTAAGACTCATAATATAATTTAGTCATTTTATTGTTAATGCAATGGAATGGATGGGTAGTTAAGAATTAAAAAAAAAAAAAATCATCCACCATATATTTTTAAAGAAAAAAATATTAGCAAAAAGAGGGAAAACTAGAGAAAAAACAAAATTATCTCTCATGTGCTAAACTTATTGTAGCTAAGAGTGTCTAAAAACGAGACCAAATCAATTAAAACAAAAAAATTGGACCGGATCAAACAATTTTGTAAATCAAACGATCTGGTTTAATTTTTGTTTCTTCAAACTGTTTACAAACAGTTCGGTCCGATTATACGAATTTTTAAACCCGACCGAAACGTTACTTATAATTATTTTTAATATATTATTTTTTTAAAAAAATCAAAATATATATATTAATTATATATCTTATCAGAATCAAAGTATGCAACCCTAACTCCCTAACTTATTTTTAATATATTATTCATGAATTAATATATTATTGTATAATTTATAAGAATATTTAGCTCTAAATTGTAACTGATTTTATAATTATTTTTAAAATGTTATATAATTTATATTTGTAGTATATATTAATTAATTTATTTAAATTTAAAGATTTTTTTCTTTATGTTATTTTCAAGTTTTAACAAATTTAAAAAACGAAAAAAAAAAAATCGTTAACCAAACTAAATTGAACAGTTCGATTTTAATAGTTTTATTAGCCAAACAGTTTAGTTTAATTTAGTTAAAGCAATATGTTTAATTCAATATCGGACCGGACCATGGACATGCCTAATTATTGCATTTGATAAAAAAGATATTAAAGATAAAACTTGAATACTAAAATGTAGCTCTTTAATAAAATAGGTGAGATAAGTACTAAAATAATAATATGAATATCGCTAAGATAACATTCCCATTTAAATAAATTAAGAACTGAATTAATCCTCTAAAGACTATAAAAGTTGGATCATAAATTTTTTTGTTCTTTGACACTCAAAAAATTCAATAATTAAATAACTATTCTGTTACATTTTATGTTTAAATATTGAGTAAGTTTATAACAAAGAATTTGATTGAACTTCAACATTAAATAAAAAAAAAAATTTGAAAATTGAAAATAAAGGAATCAATTCACTAAAAAAAAATGAAACAGTGCGAAATTAAAAAGAAATACCAAATTATAAGAAAAAGGAGGTTTTTCTATAGACTATGAAAAAAGATGGAAACCAAAATATAAAGGTAGAATAATGAATTTTTTAGATCGTGTAATTTAGTCCATTTTTTTAGTAGGGAGAGAATTTTATTTCGATAGAGAGATGATTGGGATAAATATGGAGTGTTTTATTTCTAAGGGGTTAAAACTTCAAATTGAAATCATATCAATCTTTATGTTGGTGACTGGGTGTAAAGTACAATTTGTGTTGAGCCCCAAGCGTTTTTGAGTTTTTTTTTTTTTTCATTGTTTTTTCCTATGTACATATTAGTAGGCAAGCTATGTCGATGATGTACATGACTCAATACTTGCACACAATTTTACAAGTGATCTTAAAAATGTGCTACTTGGAGTGGAAATTAATATCCTAATATATATTTATTTCATTGGGGAAAAAGAAATCAGGGACAACATGAGGTTGTTCAGGGACAAGATCCTCAAAAGAAATGGCCCAAAAGTTGATTGAACTGTCTTTGCCCATTTGTTGATTCATGACATTTCTATCAACAGTCTATATTTGCTTGACAAGAAAACAAACAAGGGGACTTCTGGGGTTAATTAACAAACATGATATCTATGCTATGGATTTGCTATATTTTGCAATATACACAAGCAGAGAGAGAGAGAGCTTAACCTCAAAAGACATAGCATCTACCTTTAATAGGAAACCTTCTTGTACTCTTTTCATTACTTCAATGTAGTCACTGTGAGGGTGGAGCTGCCGGTCTACTGGATAAGGTCTTGTGTATCCCTCTGATAGTGTTTGGGGTTGTTCTGCAACAACCCCCAACAAGGGATGCTCCTATATTGCACCATACATTCACATGCGAAACAAAATCTTCATCAGGAACACCAGTATTTTGCTGCAACAGAGACAATCAAGCAGATTTATACAACTCTTATGGTATTAACACAGCCAGAATACCACCCTAATGGGTATCAGAACATAGAGCACGTTTTGTGTATAACTAAGAAAACTTCCATCTTACATATTATAATTTAGAGTTATGAAGCCTAAATATTGTTGAAAACTATACACAATGTAACTTCTGTGATTACCAAAGAAACTAGAAAATAAAACTTACCACCCACTCCTTTTTGTTCGCATCATAGCTTTCACCGCTGTTTGGATATACAACTATTGGTTTTGTCGTGACCTGAAGAATTGTGCTCAAATAAGGATAAGAATACCAAAGGAAAGGAGTTCTTTCTGGGACAACACAAAAATGAATTGCATAATTTGAAAAGTAACAGCTACAAAAAGAAAGCATTGTGTATCATACGTCCATAATTTCAAATAAGCAATATAAATATTAGCATATAGGGTAGTATGTTGGGGGCTAGACCAGGATGCAACCCGTCTTGAATTTTAGCTAAAAAATACACATAATACTACTACTAGTTAAACAAATCTCAATTCATACGTTTTTTACTCAAAAGATTTATTATACAATTTATTTATTTTTATCTCTCCCAAGTCCTCACACAACCACAATAACAATATTTTGAACTTCTTGTAATGAATTGGCTTTCCTTTGAAAGGAAAATGTATCATCTCCAATCCACCACTCAATATCACCTACTTGTCAAAATCTCATTGCTCCATATCAGGTTTACCACATTCTTATATTTAAGACCATACACCTAAGTGGTTTTCCATTTAGGTTGAATAGTAGGCCCTTTGAAATTCTCTTTAAAAAGCTAAAATGTATCAAATTTTATAAATTTTTCTTTTTTTTTTTAACAAATAATGATAAGTTAGAATTTTATGTGTTTAACTTTTTTGTAATATTTAATATAAAATTTAATTCTCTGCCTTTAAACAAAAAAGAAAGTATTATATTTAAATAAATTTAATCTATTTTTTCAATTTGTTAATAAATGAATCATATAAATAAACCACACTCTTCTTTCTCCTTGAACGTGTAGACTGTTATCCTACTTTTTATATACACATCTACATTGTATAGTGAATTAAAAAATTACTTACTTTTTAATTGGGTGGCACTATTGCCAATAACAAGAATTCATTAATGACAACTTTATCTAATAATAGTAAGGATAAAGTTGACATTTTATAACAAAAATTAGTTGTGACAATATCATTACTCTTTTTAATTTTATGATTTATTTATTAATTTATTATATAAATGACGTTAATTGAAATTGAAAATTTTAATTTATATTTAAAAAAATTATCATAAATTACTATAGAACAATTATAATTTTAAGGGAAAATTAAATGAATGAATAAACACCTCATCCATCAATATACAATGTACAATTAAAAATGTTTCGGTCCGTCACTGAATATTAGCATTGGATAATTATCACACATCAATGAACATCAATTTAAACAATAGCAGCCTAAAAGTCACACCTTTGTAATGGATGATATCAGTCCATGAATAAATCTGGGAGGAGTGCAGTTGATTCCTGTGGCAACAACTTTCCTGCATGAATCAGCAACTGAAACACATTCATGAAAAGAATCGCCACTAACCACATTAACACCATCTTTAGAGTTGAAGGAAAACCAAGCAGGAATATCTATGTTCTCTTCCTCTAAAAGCTCTGCATATGCCTGCACAAAAACAAAGCAGGATAAGTTGTGGAAGGAGGGAATACACCATAAAAACCACACATGCACACAAATTGAAGAAATACTTCTTCATGATTACTCAATACATATTCCTTCAATATTCTGCTTTTGAACCACATAATTTGAGCATTGACTATGACAGTGTAGATCAACCATTACTTTCCCTTCCTCTACTGTCAAAAATGAAGAATTATTTGTTCTATTTAATAGTAAAAAAATAACCTATCAATACCTGAGCTTCTAGCTTATTTGGAATTGTTTCAAAAGCAATGAGATCAGGATGTGCTTCAGCTAATACTTGGACCCTTCTCCGATGAAACTCTTTCAGAACTTCTAGAGTGATAGAATCACCATATATTCCACTGCCAAAGAGTGAAATAGAAAAAGAATATTGAGTCGTTTCAAACCACTCAAAATTCGTACAAGAGAAAAGCATTTGACAATATCAAACTGTTGACTGATCATCTACTTATGTTGAGTGGGCTCGACTCACCTGTACTCTGACCCATCAGCCAAATAAGCCCCATAGCTTCCAACAGATGCTGCAACCAAGATTGGGCGATGCCTTAAAACTTTACTGCCTCCAATGTCATTAGAAGAGATTTTAGTACATTTTTCATAATAAGCGTCACGTGCATCATGTGCAATTTCAACACTTCTTTTCAGTAGTGCTTCACTTTCTTCTTTAGAAAAGCCTTTGGCCTCAAAACCCTGAATGGTGGCCTGCATGTATAAAATACGATCTTTAACATTGGTCGTAAAATTACTACTAAAAAATGAATTAATGGGACTTCGGAACCCAAGAAAACGGAAATAAGGAAAGGTCTACACCTGATAAGATGCTGTTAATATAATATCTGCCCCAGCTTCAAGGTAATCAAGGTGAACCTACATATCATGACACTGAATAATTTAAGCATTCAATAGGAGCCAACATGCCTACCACATGTGGTTTGATGTTAACAAGGAAACTGGTAATTCAAAACTCCAGGAAAAATTCGTAATAGTAGGACTAAGCATTTTCTTAAATTAATATTTGTGTTCTTATCTTTCTTTTAAGGAGACAACCAAAATCAGATTGTAATGGTCCCATACTCATCAATTAATACACCCAAGTGATTCAATATATGTGTGTGTGTGTGCTTACCTTTCATTCAGTTAAAAAATATAAATATGTGTGCGCGAGCCCGCAGAACAATCCATATTCTTATATATAATGCATTTTTAAATGTCTCATGCAGAACTTGTGATCCAGACAAAATGAAAATCAGACTAAAGGTACAAAGTTTCAGTTTCCCAAGATTGACTTCATTTAAAGACTCAGATGGAGGCCAAGTCCATATTGTGGTCCAATTTAATAAATTAAAACTATAATACAACAAGAAAGAAAGGTCAAGGAGGCAGAGACCAAGCCCAAACTGCTAAAGATACAAAACAAGCACTCTGACTATTGCCAAAGTCGTTGATTGAAACAACTAATAATTCACCACCAAGACTAATCCATTTTTCACTTCTTAGATAAGTCTTCCCTTCAAGCATTTAAACCATTCTCTTTCTTTTCGGAAATTTAGAGAATAATTACAGAATCTTTCGGTCAAAACAAAAGAACAATTAAAAAAAAACAAAAATAGAAATCCATTATGTGCAATAATAAAATTATCTAACCTTGATTAAAAAAAAAGAACTTATGAACAATTTGGGTTCACGGTTGTATAAAAATTATATTCTTTTCATGCCATTTCCCCCACATTTTCTACGGAGAGAAGGAGATATTACCTCGCGAACGAGGTGAGGCGAGCTGTGGAGGCATTTGGCGCTCCAAAGAGGATCATTGAGGTCTGCGCCATGGCGTTCAAGCTCCGTTGCAAACCCGCCGTCAATCACGGCCACACCTCCGGACTGCCGGAGAAAGTCCGTCAACAAGGAAGAAGACGTTTTTCCTCCACCGCTGAGTTCCATCCTAGTCTTTGAGCCTCCGGAAGTTTCCGACCGGGTCAGTGTGAGTAGTATCGGCGGGTAAAACTAACGGTTACTCTGATCAGTTTGATTGAGAAAGCTTCGGGCGAGGGTCACTATGAGAGAGCAACTAACATAGCCTTTAGCACACTTGTTTTACATATAGAGTTGTACTGTGGATTTTGTTTTTTCATTAAAAAAAAAAAAACACCAACTTTATAGTGACAATAAAAGTTATAAAATATCTATTATATATCTTTCTTTCTTTTTTAAAATATTGATTTATATTAATTAAAGAATAATTAAATCAAAAAATTGAAAATTTATGAAATTATTGTAAGAATCCTTCAAAATCAGGTATAGCACAGAAATATTTTTTTTTTTTAATATTATTTTTTTCTTTGAATTTTTCGATATTTATATATGAATCTTTTATTTAATAAAATAATAGATCTTAGACATAGCTTAATTTAAAATTTTGGACTAAGATTTGAATAACAATAATATTTAAAAAAAAAATCAAATATAAATCTAAACCTAAAAGGTAAACAAATCAAAATAAAATAAAATAAAACATGTCAAAAATCAACATCTAGGTGAAAATAAAATCATACTAAATTAATATTTAGATATAATATATTTATTGAATTAAATTAACAAAAAATAAAAAAAATCTACTAGAGATAAAACTCCTTTTTGATACTCATTATTGCCAAGTTCTTTAGTGGTACACTTTATTGTCCAATTTTTTTTTAATAGTATCCAAAAAGTACTCATATTAATAAAAATGTACCATTTAATTAAAATTAATTTTTATGAATAAAAAACTAAAAAAAAATTAGTTATTTTAATTAATTAATTTATTTAATCTTTTCTTATTTTTCTCTCTTTTTTTCTTCTCTAAATCATAAATTATAGATGCTAAACATTAAACCTTAAATATTAAACCCTAAATCCTTAATATTAAACCTTAAATCTTAAATACTAAATCCTAAATATTATACACTAGATTCAAATAAAAAGAAGGAGAAAGATATAAAAATAAAGACAATAAGGAGAAAAGGAGTAAAAAAAGAAATTAAATACTAAAATATCCTTTAATTTTTTATACACATATTTACGTTTTTAATCAAATTGATACATTTTCAATAATTTAGATACTTTTAAGATATTATTTAAGAACTTGAGCAACAATACGAAAACATTTTATACCATTTTATTTTTGTTGTTATGAATATTATGGATGTTACTTTAGGTAAGAGAAATACTATTGTCACATAAATTTGCACATGTTTTTGCACCCACATTATTTATATCTTAACATGTATTAAAATTATCTAAAAAATTGAATCACTTCTTCATTTTTTAAAATAATTTTGAATGTGTTACTATATAATTGATACGAGTACAAAAATATATATAATTTTAAGTAGTTTTAGCATTTCTCTTATAGATAATTTTCATAGTTTATTGTTGCATAGCATAACATAGGGTTTCATTACAAAATATTTTCTTTGATCCATTTAATCCGTTAAAAAAATTTAAAACTTGAGTTAAATTGGTTCAATAAACTGATGAATTAAATTCATCAAATTAATTTTATTTTTCAGAGATCGGTATTTGAAAAAATGTGAAATTAATTGGTAACTTGAGAGATCAAATCCCATTAATCTCATCTCATCCCCTTTCTCCGCACCAAAAATGCTTATCCGTAAAACTAAAAAGATAAAATCGTGGACTAGAGTGATGGAATGAAAAATATGAAATGGTGAAAGAAAATGAACAATCAAATTGCATCATCTAGGCCTGTTAATTAATGTCGCCGATTCGGGGTCTGAGTAGAAATCCAATTGGTGGGATTGGATTTTATGAGAAGCATTGATTCATTTTGCAGTACAACAAAACTCCAGAAGAAATAACATTTTCATCAAGAAATCAGAGACATGGGTGTTGGCATAATAGATAAATCAGAAACAAAGGCTAATATGGCAAATATACAAGTGGTTGCATCCACTGAAGGTAGAACTAGTGTAGGAGATTAATTTCACAAAAGTTGTTAGTTTGTTAGAGTTTTGTTAAGGTTGAATATGTAATTCTGTTAACTCAAAAAGAATTCATATAAAAAGGGTATTAGACGAGACTTGTAAGGTGCATTGTCAAGGACATAAGAACTTCAGAACTTCTTGAATATTCTTGCTTCTCTTCGTTTTCATTTCTGTTTTTCTTTTTCTTGATTGTTCACATGGTATCAGAGCGTGAAGCTCAGTGAGCTTCAAGATTCGAATGATGGAGGTTCTGCTGACTGATAGAGAGAAGCTTCCATCAGATTCAGAGAGTTCAGCAAATAGAGAGGTTGCTATTCAGACAAAGAAGGACATTTTTTCCTTTCACAGTGTATTAGTTACAATAAAACTAGATAATCACAATTATATGATATGGAAACATCAAATATTAAAGATTCTTCGCAGCTTGGAGCTTGAAGAATATGTTCTTGAAGGTTCACCAGTGAAGTTTTTAGGAGATGGATCTGTCAGTGCGAAGTACAAACTATGGAAGAGACAGGATGATATGCTTGGTTGCTGGCTTATGGCATGCATGTCTGATGAAGTCTTAAAGCAGGTTGGGAATTTTGATACCTCTTGTGAGGCTTGGTTAATTCTGGAGAAAAACTTTGCTTCAAGGTCACGTGCTAGGATCATACAGATTAAAGAAGAGTTACAGAATTTAAAGAAAGCAGGAATGACAATCTCTGATTATGTTTTAAAGATTAAGGTGTTAACTGATGATCTCTTATCTGCTGGCTGTCCAATTTCAGAGGAGGAGAAACTTATGTATGTGTTGGGAGGTCTAGATGAAACTTACGACAATGTGTTTTCAACTATCACGGAAAAAATGTTAGCTGAAAGAGTGACTGTGGATGATGCTAAGGCGTTGTTATTGAGTCATGAAAGTCGTATAGAGAGGAGGAAGACAATGCAATTATCTCCTCTGCCTACTGTTAATTTGAGTGCTAAGAATATTGTCGATAATGATGCACACAAGGTGTTTGATCCAAGTCAGAATTCACAGATGTATCAAAGGCAGTTAGGAGTAAATACTGCAAACAATTCTCAAGCCTATTATCCTAATAATAATTCATCTAGTTTTCATGGTGCAAACAATAATACTTTCAGAGGCAGAGGTCTGGTCTAACAATCGTCCTCAATGTCAATTATGTGGAAGGTTAGGACATTTGGTTTCTACATGTTGGCGTAGGTTTGACAAGAATTTTGTTTTGCCTCAAGGTCAACAATCGATTACTCAGGTAGCTCCTCCTCCTCCATATCAAATGAATCGAAAGGCTTCAACTTTTAACATTGACCATGGTCAGGTTCCACTCATGTCTATGTTTCAGGCATCATCAGCACCATCTGCCAATATTGCTCAACATGGTTCTATTACTGACTGTTATAATGTTTCTCAACAACCACAAGTTACACAGGGAGTTTTTCCTTATCAGTTTGGCAGTTTTCCATCAGTTAATGGTTGTGGTCCTCATGTATCATTTCTCAATGCTTCAAGTGATCTGAATGCAAGTGCTAATATTGTAACAAATCCGTGGGACTTAGCTACTTCCTCTAAACCTATTTGGTATCCGGATTCAGGAGCAAGCTATCATGTGACTGCAAATTCAGCTAATTTGGCATCATCACAGGCATATACTGGGGGTGATAAGGTGTTAATCGGCAATGGTAAGGGTTTGAGTATTTCTCATGTTGGTTCCAATTTTTTTGGTTCCAGATTTTCTGATAAAAAATCCTTAATATTGCATAATATTTTGCTAGTTCCTCAAATTACAAAGAATTTATTAAGTGTCTCAAAGTTTACACAAGATAATGATGTGTTTTTTGAGTTTCATCATCTTTCTTGTTATGTTAAGGATGTGGTCTCCAAGGAAGTTCTACTTGAAGGCAAGGTTCATCAGGGTCTGTATGTTTTTGACTTGCAATTGGGGCAGCAGAAATCAAGCTCTGCCAGTATGGTTCCTTTTCACTCATCTACTATTTCTAGTTTGAATAAGACAGCTTGTGTAAGTAATATTACTGATATTTCTTTGTGGCATTGTCGACTTGCTCATGCTTCTATGTCAATTGTAAAGAAGGTTCTTCACAATAATCAAATATCCTATAATGATTCCTTTGATAATATGTCTTTTTTATGTGTGGCTTGTCAATTAGGTAAGAGTCATACTCTACCTTATTCTTTTTCTGCTAGTCATGCTAAGGTTCCTCTAGAAGTAATTCATTCTGATATTTGGGTTGCTCCGTGTACATCTATCAATGGATATAATTATTATATTATAGATGAATATATGAGGTATACTTGGATTTATTTTTTAAAAACTAAGTCTGCAACAGCTCAAGCTTTTGTTCAATTTAAATCCCAAGCTGAGTTACAGACTAGTCATAAGATTAAAGTTCTTCAGTCTGATTGGGGTGGAGAATTTCAATCTTTGGTGTCACTATTAGCTCAGTATGGAATTAGACATCAAACTTCTTGTCCCTATGCACATCAACAGAACGGTCTTGCTGAACGCAAACATAGGCACATCGTTGAGTTGGGTATGTCCATGTTGTCTCATGCCTCAATGCCAGTGTCTTATTGGGATGAGGCTTTCTTTTCAAGTGTTTACATCATCAATTGTTTACCTACTCCTGTGTTACATGATAATAGTCCTTTAAAAAAATTATTTTGTCAAAAGCCAGATTATAAATTTCTTAAAGTTTTTGGCTGTCTTTGTTTTCTTTGTCTTTGGCCATATATGGCTAATAAACTTGAAAATAAATCTCTTCCTTGTACATTTTTGGGATATAGTCCTCGTCATAAGGACTATAAATGTCTTGCTTCCACTGGTCGTCTCTATATTAGTAGGGATGTAGTATTTGATGAATATATTTTCCCGTTTGCTATGTCTAAAGCTGTGCCTATTTATGTTTCCTCGGTTAAGCCTACTCACACTGTTTTACATGTGCTTGTGTCAGCCAAAAAGATTTCTAGTCCCTCTCAGTTACCTCTTTCTTCAAATCATGTGAGTTCTCAACTTGTGTCAGCCAAAAAGATGTCTAGTCCTTCTCAGTTACCTCTTTCTTTGAATCATATGAGTTCTCAACGTTCCTTTTCTTCAGACTTACCTACACACTCTGAGTCTAGTTTTTCTCAGTTTTCTCACCAATCCACTTCGCCTGCAGCTTCTGCTTCTGCTCCTGCTACATTCTCTCAGTCTGTTCCTCTCATTACTTCGTCTCAATCTTTGTCTGTAGTACCCGTGCCTTCTGCTCGGTTGTCGTCTGCAGCTTCTGCTTCTGCTCCTGTTGCCTTTGCTCAGTTTGTCCCTTTAATTACTTTGTCTCAGTCTTTGCCTGTAGTACCCGTGTCATCTACCATTTCAAATACTCATCCAATGACCATGAGATCTAAAATGGGTGTTTTCAAGCCTAAGGCTTATGTTTCTGTTCCTATTGATTTTTCTTTTCTTGAACCTTCTTCACTTAAACAAGCTTTGAGTAGTAAAGAGTGGAAAGAATCAATGCAACTTGAATATGATGCCTTAGTTAGAAATAAAACATGGACTTTGGTGCCTTCTCCTAAGGATAGAAGTGTAGTGGGTAGTAAGTGGATTTTTAAGTTCAAGAGATTGCCTTTTGGTGCTTTGGATAAACGAAAATGTCGTTTGGTTGCTCAAGAATTTCGGCAAACTGTTGGCTTTGATTTTGCAGAAACATTTAGTCCAGTGGTTAAGCAAGTGACTATGAGAGTAGTGCTTACTTTGGCTTTGTCTTATGGGTGGAAGTTGCATCAATTAGATATTAATAATGCATTTTTGAATGGGTGTTTGCAAGAGGATGTGTTTATGAAGCAACCTCCAGGGTTTGAGGATCCTTCTTGTCCAACTTATGTTTGTAAGCTTCACAAAACCATTTATGGACTCAAACAAGCTCCCAGAGCTTGGTATGACACGTTAAAGGCATTTTTGCTTGCTCTTAGTTTTTCTAATTCTTGTGCTGATTCTTCTTTGTTCTTTAAAGTTTCTTCTACTTCAACTGTTTATCTTTTAGTCTATGTTGATGATATTATTTTAACTGGTAGTGATGAGGTGGAGGTCAAACATCTTATTTCTGTTCTCAATAAGCAGTTTGCTCTTAAGTATTTGGGCTTGTTGAGTTACTTCTTGGGCATTGAGGTTAGTCATCTTCATAATGGTGATTTATTGCTTCCACAGAGTAAGTATGTAAAGGAGTTGTTAGCTAAAGTAGATATGCAGGGATGTAAGCCGTGTGCTACACCAATGATGTCCAATGTGTCTTTTACGGCTGCTGGTGGTGAAGTGTTTGCTGATCCCACCTTATATAGAAGTGTGGTAGGGGCTTTGCAGTATTTGACCATTACTAGACCTGATTTGTCATTTGCTGTTAATAAGTGCTATCAGTTTATGGCTAATCCTAAGGTGTGTCATTGGCTTGCTGTGAAAAGGGTGTTGCGTTATCTTAAGGGAACGATTGTGCATGGTGTTGTGTTCAAGCCTTGTCGTGAGTTGTTTGTGCAAGGATTTGCTAATGCAGATTGGGGTGCAGATGTGGATGATATGCATTCCATGTCTGGTACTGTTGTGTTTTTAGGGGCTAATCCTGTTGCTTGGTCTTCTAGGAAGCAACCCTCTGTGTCAAGGTCTAGCACTAAGGCTGAATATCATTCTTTGGCTAATGCGGCTTCTGAGGTATCGTTTGGCTAATGCGGCTTCTGAGGTATCGTGGCTTAAGTCCTTGTTGGGTGAGCTATGTGTGGTTGTGCCTGCAGTTCCAATACTTTGGTGTAATAATCAAGGGTCTGTTAGTCTTTCAGCAAATCCAGTTCTACATTCTAAAATAAAACATGTGGAACTTGATGTTCATTTTGTAAGGGAACGTGTTTTGGCTCGGCAGTTACAAGTCTGTTATATTTCTAGTGCGGAACAATCTGCTGACATGTTGACTAAGACTTTACCTACTCCTCAGTTTAACTTTTTACGTAGCAAACTTAGCGTCATGATTATGCCGCTAAGTTTGAGGGGGGATGTTGGCATAATAGATAAATCAGAAACAAAGGCTAATATGGCAAATATACAAGTGGTTGCATCCACTGAAGGTAGAACTGGTGTAGGAGATTAATTTCACAAAAGTTAGTTAGTTTGTTAGAGTTCTGTTAAGGTTGAATATGTAATTATGTTAACTCAAAAATAATTCATATAAAAAGGGTATTAGACGAGACTTATAAGGTGCATTGTCAAGGAAATAAGAATTTCAGAACTTCTTGAATATTCTTGCTTCTCTTCGTTTTCATTTCTGTTTTTTCTTTTTCTTGATTGTTCACATGGGCACACCCACATCTCACTTATTGACAACCCAACAACCTAACAAGTTCAACAAAAAGTCATAGCCAAAAACTTAAAAAGCCCTTTTATTAGACAGTGTAAAGTTGATTATGATAAATATTTTAATAAAATAATTTATATTTAAAATAATTTTATTAAAAAATTTATTTTAATCAATATTTAATTTATTTTACACTGTTATTACATTTAAAAAAAACATTATTTTTAATTTGATATTAAAAAAAAAATCAAAACACATAATTTCATAATTAAAAATTCAACCAGCTAAGTCAGATATCGTGAGTTAGAAAAATTTTGCATAATAATTGTACAGAAACTATATTGTTAGAATCTTTACTGTTAACAAACATGTCATAAGTGCATTATACTAAATTAAAACACGTTGTTATGAAGAAAATAAGCAACCCCACCCAACATAACGAAGTATATAAACCCATTCGTGAATGTACAGCAATTGATTGCTAAATGTAGGAATTTTTACACAAGACACAATAATAGTAAAATAACAGCAGTTCACGTAGTGATCTAACGGTAATACTCATTATTCTCTGTAAACCACATAAGTATAATGTAATCTTAAACAAATCAAGCATTTGCACTACAAAATGAAAATGTAGAGTCAATTATTACCGTAAGACTATATGAGCTTCCAATCCTACCCACATTGGTTGGGGCAAATATAATATCCAACCACAAGGTAAGCGATTTTACCCCCTATAAGAACTAAGACCCCTATTCATTCACTATAAAAAGTTGCAATGGTTGAACACAATTAAAGAGAGAAGCAACTAAACTAAACTACATGATGCCTTCTTTCAAAGGCAAAAAATGTGATAATTAAGAAAGACTACGGACCACGAGCTTTGGTGAAACAGAGACAACCGGTACGCTGGTCATCCGGAATCATGCCACCTCCTTTGCTTGTATCTATTGCCTCTAACAACCTCACTACTTCGTCCATGTTAGGACGTTTATCTGGATTTCCATCCCAACATTTCCGCATGATACTGGCAAATGAACTTGGACAACATCTTGGTATTTCTGGTCGCAAGTTCTGTCATTGAATATTAGAAGTCATCAACTGAGGTCATATCATTCATATGTATATACATCTTACATGATCAGCATCTTTTTTTTTCCTTGGATTATTGACTATTTCAAAAAAATGGAGAGCAACTAAACTTGGGAAGATTAAAAACAAACCTGTCGCACAACTGCCGATGATACATCTGCAAAACTAAGATTAGGATAAGGCATGTCACAGCAATAGATTTCCCATAGACATATGCCAAAACTGTAGACGTCGCATTTTCTGTTGTAAGGCTTACCATCAAGAACCTGCAATAAAGGCAAATTACAAAGGAGAGTCTAGATGGGGTAAACAAAGCAGACACAAACAAGCAAAACTGACATTTATAGTAATTGACCTTATCATGTATCTTTAATTAGGAAATCTTCAATAAAAACAAAGAGGAAATGAGAAGGAACAAGGGATATATATATATATACCTCTGGGGCCATGTACCCAAGAGTACCAGTTTCCCCAGTCATGTCCTTAGGATTCTGAGCTTCAACTCTGGCAACGCCAAAATCAGCAATTTTCAAACTTCTACTAGCATCCAGCAACATATTTTCTGTTTTGACATCCCGATGAACAATCTTTTTCGAATGAAGATAACTTAAGCTGCAAAAGTTTAGCAACCAATAAATAATCTGCTATAGAAAAGGCAAAATTCAGAGAACACAAACTGCAACAGTATCAAGAGTTAGACACACTAACCCTCTAGCAAGATCGGAAGCAATTTGAACCACAACCTTATAGGCCAGTTTCTTTTTTCTATTCCTGAATAGAAACGTCTTCAGTGTTCCACCTGGAACATACTCAACAACAACACAACAAGCCCTTGAGGGCAAACGATTTTGACTGTTATTCAATGTGCTTTTGGAAGGAAGTTTAAGATTGGAAGTGCCCATTGAAGCTCCAATAAACTGAAAAAAAACAAATAAATAAATAAAAAAGAAGAAGGTATAATTCAAACACAGCCACAAGGGTAATGGGAGCGAGAGGAAAAGAGAAAGGAAGATTGTACATTTAAACTTAAAAGAGAAGATAAAATACAGTATTTACGATCAAGGCAAACTGCATGGTGGTTTTTCCTGTCACAAAATTGATTCTGAAATTGACAGTTTGACACATCAACATCATTTCATGTTACTTGCTTAGGAAGCAATCAGAATTTACCTTTGTGACATTCGGATGGTCGAGCTTATCCCAAACAGCAACCTCTTGTTGAAATGATGCCCTAATTGCAGCAATTTCACTAACTGTGGCAATACCATCCTCTCCCCAATCCAATACCTTAACTACAATATTAAGAGTGACAGCAATCAGACAGAATATTAATGAAATGGAAACAAGATAACTAAGTGTTATTCACTCATGCAACTTTGCATGCACCATCTTTTTCATTAACACATGAACAAAGCCCTAAAGCCCAGATCAGATCTCTAAATTTAAAAATATGAAGCATCAATAATCAAATACAAGGTCCAACCTCTTCAAAGGCATCAAGAAAACAAAACCTTATCTGCCAAAGAGCTCAATGCACTCTGAAAATTTGCAATTACAAATTCTCCAGTTCATTAAGGGAAGTAAAATAAACGATAAAACTAGGCTTACAACTCACTGGATAAAACCGGACTAAACCCTACAGCTGCATGCAAATTCATGCAACTGCATTTGAACATTGACATTCCCCACAAGTAAATATTTTGCAGCAAGCAATTTGTAGAAAACAAAACAGTGGTAACATCTCCTTCTGAATGCATAGCAAAATCACTTTTCATCAATAACGCAGAGATTTGTTTGCTGCTGATCCCAAATAGATATTCAGAGATGATTATTTAACGCATTAACTAAAAATCTAAAACAGGACAAAAGGCATGCATGAACTCAGTCTACCATTCATGAAAAGAAAATGCTTGGAGAAGTAAATCTAATGATAGGATGCGGACAGGGTTTGATCAAGTAGCTTTGTCAAGCTTGACACTTTAGACCACTAGCTTTAAAGCTAAAAGCTAGTGAACTAAAGTATCGAACTTGTCTAACCTACCGGACTATTTATTTTCACGTTAATATTTTCGAAAGACCTATGTCTCATAAAGAAAGGGAAATATAACAAAGAAGTATGAACCCTATTTTAAATGTGAAGTTGTGAACCAAAAAAGAGTCACTCCTAGAATACAACATTTTCAATTATGTATTATATTTATCTAAAAATCAAATGAACCCCAGTACTAGTGTTAAAGTGAACTTTTTTACTTAATATGAAAAATGGCTAGCTCACAATTCCACAAAGTTCAATATGAAGATTCTTGATTCAATTTTATTACTTGCTCAAATTAATAGAACAACCATCTCCTAAAATCGAAAAGGGTACAAAATATAAAGAATAGAAGAACAATGAGAGCATAAACTACTAGTTTACCTGCAGCATCTTGGCCGTCATAGACACCTTTATAAACAGTACCATAAGTCCCTTGAGCAATCTCATATCTTATTTCCAGTTTTGACAAATCAATCTCCCACTCTTCCTTCCGAGCATGTACTTGTTTATTCATTGACCAAGCCCTGCTCAAGTGCTTGTCTAAATGGACATCCAAGCTCTTCAAATCAATTTTATCCGCTCGAAAATACATATTTTTCTCCCTAAAAAGTCCCTCGTCCTTTCCCTTTAAACCCAAAGCTTTCTCTTGGCTATTGAACATACCAGAGCCACCATTTTCATCAATTTTGTTGGGATTCTTAGCCAAAGCTTCAAAACCCTCGCCGTTGATCGAATTCATCCCTATCCCAATAAATTCAAAAGAGCCGAAACAGAACAACACACAACTATATACCACTACAAAACCCAGCTAAAAATTAATACATTGGCATGAAGATTACAACCCAATAAGACCTAGCAGAAAGGATGATATAAATTAAACTCACAAGGACGATCTAGAAAACAAAAGGAATCGTCTTTAAAAAAGAATTATAAACCAACTAAAATTCACCAAAAAAACAGGAAAAGGTATAAATTAATTCAAATGCCCTGAAAAGATATATACAACTTCAACACTTAATATTTGACATAAAGAGTCCTAAGCGGGGAATAAAAGGGTATTTGAGGAAAAGAAGAGCGAAGACTAAAAATTGGAATAATAAGTTTCTGTGGACGAGGTTTGATGGAAAAAGAAGTCTGGGCCAATTTAAACAAAGTAATAAAAGAGTCCAAAATCGAAAATAAAAGAAATTATTAATAAATTTAATTAAAACATAAAAAAGGGAGAAAATCGGTGAGGTAAACACGCGGTTATGATTCCAAGGGATTTATACGACTCTTTGAGATCGAACGCAAATCTAGAATTCATTTACTTTTCATTCTTCAACGGATTTATCGAAATTCTTATATTCTTCCTTCGTAGTCCGTATATGACCGTATCAAAATTTTTGTTAGTGTTACGTAATATAAGTTATTATATGTATTAAATTGTTATTTATTAATTAAATATAAAATTAATAATAGATAAAAAAAAGTATTAATATAATATGTTAAAATGATTATGATATTATTTATTAATAAAATTTAATTAAATTAAAATATATAAATTAATATATGCATTAAATTATAATAAAATTATTTCTCTTTTATTTTTTCAAAGTATTACCCTTTCATAACATTAAATAAAAATTGCTACTCCCTATCATAACATTAAAGAAAAAAGCAATTTTTTATCACAGGTTGTTGCAACGTACTTTCCAAGCTATGTTATGTTAAAATAAAGTGATCAAATTGAAATTAAACTTTAAAGGTGTTAAGGGGTGGAGCGAAAAAAAAAAATTAGGGGAATAAAATTTAATTTTTTTATACAAAATAAAAAATTAATAAAAATTATAGTAAATTATATTCAATTTAATATTAAATTTTTTATGTCATATTATAATAGAGACATCGAGTTAAAGTTCAAAAAATATAAAGTTAACAAATTATAATTAACTTATAATGAAAATTAAACAAAAATATAATAAATTAACAAGTATTAGTATTATTCATGAATAAAATAAATGTATTAACTAAAAAATCTAATCAAATATAAAGCTCAATTAAACATACTAAAATTTATAGTTGTTAAAACTAAAATAAAAATCTGAAAATATAAAAAGTAAAATATGATTTAAAATATTAAACTTAAGATTATATTTAAAAATATATGTTTATAAAAAATATAAGACTGATCAATAATGATAAAAATTTTATATAAAAAAATTTTAAATAAATTCTAAAAGATTATTAAAATAAAATGTTAAAATAATATAATATTAGATAAAGTTAAAATTTGAATTTAAATAAAATATGATAAACATAAACTTAAAAACTTTAATATAAAGTTTATCATATATTTATTTTTTTAATTTTATTTTTATAATGTTGAGTTTAAAGTTAAGTATTTAAAAAAATTGAATTATCACATTTAAGAAGAATTTTTATAAAATATATGACAAGAATTTTATTTTTGTTACTAATAGTTTTCAAATATATAGAAAAAAAATATATAGTTAACTACTTTATTTATAATTCATATTATTTTTATCCACGTATTTGTTAAATATTGTTAATATATTCTAAAATATGTAAATAAAAATTATACACAATATATTATTACAAATAAAATATTTATTTAAAATTAAAAATATATATATAATTATTTTTTTGTAAAAAGATTAGCTGGGAATGTAGCCCGCTTAACTCCCACTATGCTCCTCCCAGCCGGTGTTAAAAATTAAGTAAATTAAAATGCTAAAAATATAAATGATCAATTATAAATAATAAAAAAATAGTTATACCAAATGTTGAAAATTAAAAATTAAAATAAAGTGATCAAATTATAGGGAAAAAAAATGTCAAACTTCAAAGGGTATACTTTGAAAATTTTAAAGATTATTTATGTAAATCGGCCGATATGTATTTACAAATATTCATCAATAATTTAACATTTATTACTGATTTCATATCAACACATAATACTAATAATAATAAATAAAATTTTCTCAATTGCAATTACATATGTTCTTAATTAATACTAAAAATATCTGACTTTAAATATGTGCGTGTGTTTATTAAAATTAATAATAATAATATTTTTTAAAAGAAATATTGTAAATAAAACATGTCAATAGACAATAGGTGTATAAAAATATCTTAAGTTGACATTTTTATAATATTTTTATTATCCAACCCTTCATTTACGAATAATATTAAATAAAAAAAAATACAAGAGTTCATACAAAGCAATAGGTCTGGTGTTAAAATCCAAATAAACAAAAAAGTACTAACAAATGATGAACATCTCTGGGGCAGAGTTAGAAAAAAAAATTAGAGGATTAAAATTTAATTTTTTTTATACAAAATAAAAAATTAATAAAAATTATAATAAATTATATTTAATTTAATATTAAATTTTTATATCATATTATAATATAAATATAAAATTAGTACTCAAAAAATATATAGTTAACATATTATACTTAACTTATAAGAAAAATTAAACAAAAATATAACAAGTTAATAAGTATTAATATCATTAATGATTAAAATAAATTTATTAACTAAAAAATCTATGCAAATAAAAAGTTTAATCAAACACATCAAAATTTATAGTTGTTAAAAAATTAAAACTAAAATAAACATATGAAAATGTAAAAATTAAAATGTGATTTAGAATTTTAAAAATATATGTTTATAAACAATATAAGACTCACTAATAATAATAAAATTTTTATATAAATTTTATTTTAAATAAATTCTAAAATATTATTAAAATAAAATGTAAAATAATATAATATTAAATTAAGTTAAAATTTAGGTTAAAATAAAATATAATAAACACAAATTTAATAGTTTTAATATGAAACTTATCATATACTTATTTTTTTAATTTTATTTTTATAAAGTTAAAATATTTAAAACTTTTTTTAGAATATCAAAGAATTTTTACATAATATATGGTTACAATTTTATTTATATTGTTGATAGTTACCAAATACATAAAAAATATATATATATACATTTAACCACTTTATTTTTAATTTATATCATTTGTATCTACGTATTTGTTAAATATTATTAATATATATATATATATATATAAATTAGAAATAATATATTATTACAAATAAAATATTTATTTAATATTAAAAATATATATGTAATTAATTTTAAAAAAAAAAAATTCGATCGGGGCTGCAACCCCTTAAAAGATCTGCCACTGCTAATCACCATTTCGTTTTACAAATACTAGAAGCTTTAGAAGCTATACTATTATCTACAATATTATCCTTCATACAAATATGAGAAAAGTGAAATGTGAAATTATATGTGAGCAATCTTCTTCGAGCAATTAGCGTAGGTAGAATATAATCTCCACGGAACCAAAAATGATAAAATAATAATATTTTTACATATTAAAAATAGAAATTTAGTTAATTTTTATTGCAAAATTAATAAAGTTTAATTGTATGACGTAACATTTCTTTATATGTTTTATTTTTAATATTCTAAAAAAAAGACATATGTTATGTTTCTTATAACATAAAATAATATATGAATTTTTTGAAAAATATATGTTTTTAAGTGAATTTATGTTATTTTATATTGTAAAAAAAAATATTTTTTTCCTAATATAATTAAAAATGAAATTTTGTTAATAAATGTATCATATAATCACATGAAAAAAATCAATAATAGCAAGTGCGCACCAACCCACTTAATGTGATTTTTTTTCTTCCCTGCATTGATTAATTAGATATATTATTATGGATAAAGGGTAATAGGAATCTACTACTAACATAAATACATTTTATTTCACTAATTATTCGATGAAGTAGTATAAGTTTGTTATCTCTTTTAAAAAGGTCACCTAAGTCCTAGAAAATTTAGGCTAAATTGATAAAATTGTCAGTTTAAAAACTATTTATTTATTTATCAAAAATAAAGTTAGTAAATATTTAAATAATTATTTTTTTTTCACAACTACATAGTCCATCTTCATATAACAAATAATCTCCAAGATATCTTTTTAATATTTAATTTTTTTTATTTAGTTATTATTTTAAATTATAAAGTATTCATTATTGAAAAAAAAAATTAATTATCCATAACTTTAAGATTTAAACCATAAAATATTTATATTTTTTTTAAAAAGTAATTTACCATTTAAAATATTATGTAAATAAAAAACTAAATATTAAAAAGATAACTTTTTGTTATAAAATGATGAACTATAGTGTAATAATGAATAGAAAATAATTATTTAAATTACTCTTAAAAGAGCTAGTGAGTTAGAAAGATTAATTCTTAAAATAAATTTGAGAAAAGGATAAAATTAACATGATGTTACTAAAAAATAACGTTTTATATATTTTTATTATTTAATTTAATTTTTTAAATTTTAAAAATATTATTTTATATAATTTTTCAATAAAATATCATAATAAATATAGTCAATAAATCAAATTTCAGCAGCCTATTTCGATTATTCTTAGTGACCATCACGTGTTTGAGATAAAGATAGCATAAAACACGTGAATATTAAAATTTTCTGAACCAATTATATTGATTAATGTTAAACGACTACGTCATTTAAGACTAATCACACTTCTTGTATTTCTAAGATTGCCTTTTCATTCACCAAAATAATCAAATACTTATCTCAATCTATTTTAAGGTTTCAACTTTTTGCATAATTTCAAAAGCTAAGCACATTATGGCAAGACTGAGTCAAAAATTGAATGGAATTTTAATTCATCAAATGGAAAATTTATGCTATAACTATTTTTTTTTATTCTCATAAAATATAATATAATTAATTATATTTTAATATTATTAATTTTAAATAAAATTATCATTAATAAAAAATTAATAATTAATAACCACCTTAAAATATTCTTACTTGTTTCCCAATCGATAAGATTCATTGGTATAAATATACAACAACAAAAAAATCTTTTTATCACAAAATTATGATAATTTATAAATGATATGGCAAAAAATTATTAGAAGGTAAAATTAAACTACTAATTTTCTACCAATAAAATTATCACTATTTATGATCATCATAAATTTATGACGAATAACATAGCTCATAAGCAAATTAATGTTATTGTTATAAATTTTCACAATATCAACATGACAATTTTTTAAAAATTATAATTTTATAAATCTAATTATACTTATTAATAATAATCTACTAGACAATTTGAGATACATGAAATTTTCTTTTTTAAAGTGTATCTTTAAGACCACCCCAATTAACTTGGAGGAGAGAGCCAAAACACACATTTATTCTTTCCTCACATCTCTTATCTCTTACTTTATCTCTATTCTCTATTTTAATTCATAAATAGACCAACCTATCCGTCCAAGACTATCTTTTTTTCTAATCCAGTAGACAAGTTAAACACAACGGAATTAAAACGACTTTATTTACTTAATCCAATTTTTGTTTGTTCCATTTCATGCATTAGTTGACGGTGAGGAATTATTTTCTTTCTTTTTATCTTTCCTTTCAATTGTTCAATAATAATAAAAAAAATTCCTTTCAAGTGAACAGAACATCGACGCAAGGCAAATTTTCTTACAACGATTAGGTTGTCGGCGTTTCAACCTTAACTTCATTGCTTTGTTTAAGGTTGAAGAATTCCGGCGTTAAGTCCGCAAGGCATCAATTCCAATTCTTCAGAAACAATGAACTCCAACACGTACTCTTATGCCTGCCCACAAATTCAATCTATTAACCAGGATTCTGAAAATAACTCTTGTCCTTGTCATCCAGAAAACTATGTGAAAACAATAACAGAGAGTCACAAGTGATTTGTTTCACCATAATCCGTCAATAAATCATGCAATTCCTCTTTTTGTAGGTAATGAGAAGGAAAATTCCCAAGAATCTTTCTTTTAAGGATTCATACGAGATCAGTCGCTGACAAAAGTTTAGCATTAATTTTCATATTAACAGCTACGGCTATTACAAAAAATCAAGTTGATGTCTCTACCGGTGCACTAAATGCCACAGACTCAATTCAACTGATTAATCTCTTTCTTTTTTTCTAGGGTGATTATCAGTTGATATTATAGCAACCACGTTATATAGCACTAATATCGTAAAACTGCAGCAAAGAGCGGAAAATACAAAATGACTAACCTCGACTCTGAAGAGAATGCTGCCATCAGAAACCTGCTGACCAGCTGTTACTTGTAGTCCTTGGATATTGCCAGAACATGGCGCCTTTACAACATGCTATAGGAAAGAAAGTTATCAGTAATGCATTGAGAGAAGATATTTTAGAAGCAAATAGTAAATTAGCACTAAAACAGACCTCCATTTTCATTGCTTCCAGTACCAATATAGGTTGCCCTTCCTCCACTTTTGTCCCATCATTCACCAGAACCTTGACTACCAAACCTGCCATGGGTGCCACAACAGTTCCTTGTGGATGAGATGTCTCAAAGCTTGTTTTATGTGGACCTTCATCTTCCTCAGACAATTCAAAACCCAGCCTTTGTTTAAAATGATGATGATGTGATCCATGCCATATATGAAAGTGCTGAGTTTGATCCTGCAATTTTAACAATTTAACCACAAGTTCAACTGAACAAGCAACAAAAATCACAACTAAATAAATGTCAATGAATAGAACCTGCATGTATCTGCTTACATTGTAAAGATAATCCACTAACCTTGGAATAATCAGATAAGCTCACATTCATGGCTAAGCCGTCAACTTCAAGTCTGAAATTATGGTTGCCTAAGCGTGTTACTTTGACCTCATAACTAGGGGAGCCGCGTTCTCCAGTCTGCTGATCAATGCAGAATAAATGTTAGGATCATATAGAAACTCAATAACAAGTTAATTAGAGGGAAACAGAAGATAATACATTGAACATTATAGCTTAGATTAGGAACCAATACAAACTGTCTTCTATGTATATTAGAAGCAAAAGAAGCACCTCAATCAGATAGCTCCCATTCTTTTGAAATGTGATATAAAGAGTCAACAGCTTTGATGCACTACTTTCATTTTCATTCTCCCACTCAAGTTCCATTGTTCTTTTAGCACAATGGTTGACCCTGAAAGGAGGAGAAGTGTACCAAATCGAGAGAAGGCTATTGCCACCTGAATACATTGCACATGAAAACATCAGGACTTTTGACAGAAACATACAATTGAATTTAAGACCAGGATCTTCAATTACCGGACAGATTTTCTTTTGATGCAGAAAGTTCCTTTTCATTGATACATGCAGCTACGAGCATCGCACTAAATTTAGCAGCATCTAATATTTCTTTTGCTACTACTGAATTATTTGAGTCAGGAAACAATTCATCTTTGAAGTGCTCGATAAAATGGGTTTCCACATTGCCTTTTTCAAACGCCCAATGGTTAGCGAGTTTTAGAAGAAAGTTGATATTGGTTGGTAATCCTGCAACCTGTAGGAGAAATTAAGCAGGTACAAGAAATTCAAAGAAAGACCTATAGCTGATTAAGTAATTATAATAGCTAAAATACAGAAATTCAATATGATCAACTATATCTGTAATAAACAAGCATAACGAAGAGACAAAATCCTGTATGATGATTAGAAGCAATAAATAAGATTTGGGCTTTGACTCACGGCCGATGAACAATCCAATTTTCCCATATATATTAATTCAAAATTTAAAAGAAATGTGGTTTGGCTTCAAACACATAGTAGCATGTGTCCCCAAACACATATAACCAGAAACTCACTGATCAAGTGGAACGAGAGCCTTTATAAGAATTGACTCTATAAATTCCTTTGGAATCCCAAGATTTAGGTAATACCTGAAACTTGGACAAGGTATCCTTCAATTTAACCAATGCAGCAGCGCGGTTTTCTCCCCACACAACGAGCTTGGCAATCATAGGATCATAATGCATGGTAACAGCGTCTCCTTGTTCAACGCCAGTCTCAACTCGAACTGCCATTCAACTCAATCAACCAAAATAAGTACATTCAAAGTGAGGCATTATCACAGAGTAGTGCCAGGTGTATAGTCCCCAAAAAACAAAGGTCAGTACATCTATCTGAACACTTGTTGAAATCCCAAAATTATAGGATTGTTAATATTTAGGATAATCAGTTTGTTAGAATCTTATTTATGGATTTTAAATATATTTTTAGATTTGATTTGATTTTATTTTATTTTTTCTGTTATTCAATTTTGTAAGTCATCTATTTAAAGGATGTTAGTTTGTACATATTCATTCATTCAAAAAATATAATAAAACATATAGTTTTATTATTCTATATGGTATCAGAGCATGAAAGAACATACCAGTGAGTCTCATCTCTCTGATCATATCAATAAAAGACAGAGGAGATTATTTTACCCACAACTAGTATGAATAGTAATTCCGCTCTTCAACTTACCATTGAAAAATTAAATGGTAAAAATTACAGAGAATGAGCTCAAAACATCAAACTCGTGATTCAAGAAAAAAGAAAAATAGAGTACCTTACCGGTAACACCACGAAGCTTGAGAATTCAACCGGCTTTCAAACTTGGGTTGCTGAAAATTCTATGTCAATTTCTTGGTTAATTCAGTCCATGCAACCTTCAATAGGAAAAACTTATCTTTTTCTTCCCACGGCAAAAGATGTGTGGACGGTTGTCAAAGAGACGCATTCAGACTCCGAAAATTCCTCTCGAATTTTCGAACTCAAGACTCAATTATGGCAAATGAAACAAGGGAATCTCACTGTTACGGATTTTTACACAAATATGGTCAGATTATGGCAAGAACTAGATCTGGTTTGTGAAGAGGAATGAGATTGTGCTGGTGACAGTGTAAAATACAAGAAAATTGAAAACGAGAGAGTTTTTGAATTTTTGGCCGGACTCAATAGGGAGTTGGACGAGGTGCGTGGCCGGATCCTCGGTCGGCAGCCATTAACGACCATAAGGGAGGAGTTTTCTGAGATACGCCAGGAGGAAACCCGCCGAACTGTGATGCAGAGTGATGGGGGAGGTGAGTTTTCCTTCTTCGCACATGGGAACACCGATTCAAGGGGCGCCAATCCAAGAGGAACCCATGTGGGTGATAGCACTAGTCTGAGAAATGTAGGGCTCGAAACTGGAGGAAGAAGATATAACACTGGATCCGAATTGCCATCAACCCAACCCGGATCCAGACCAGACGGACATAATTACGGGAAACAACAATGGGCGAATGGGCTTATTTTTTCAAACGGGTCTGGTGCTTCAAATGGGCTTAATTTTCCGAATGGGTCTGGTGCTTCACATGAATTGGGCTACGAATATGGGCAGAATGAAATGGGTGGCCCGAATAGCTCCAGTGGGCAGTTTTCTGAATATCATGGTTTTTTATCTCGAGGAGGCCCAAATAATTATCGACAGAAAAAACGTCCATGGTGTGAACATTGTAAAAAAAATGGTCATACAAAGGATTTATGCTAGGAGATACATGGAAAGCCTACTGATTGGAAACCCCGACAAAATTTCAAAACTCGAAAATATCAAGTCTCATCTGATCAGAAATTTTCGGCCGAGTCAAGTTCAGTATTTAATCCCGAACAAATGGAACAACTCAAAAAAATGTTCTTTCAACTTCAGTCGTCTGGTCAGTCTTCTTATATACCCTCTGGTTCTCTAGCCCACAAAAGTACATTTTTAACCGCTTTAAATACATCTTTAAATTCTCCATGAATTGTTGATTCTGGTGCATCAGATCATATGACAAGTGATCACCATCTTTTTTATTCATATACACCATGTGCTGAGAATTTAAAATTTAAAATCACAGATGGTGGTACCCTTTCCCTAATAGCCGGAAAAGAGAGTATCAAAATTTTTGACACTCTCACCTTTGATTCTGTCTTACATGTCCCTAAACTGTCTTGTAATTTGTTATCTATCAGTAAACTCACAACCCATTCAAATTGTTCTGCTAAATTTAATTTAATTCCACTTCTTGTATTTTTCAGAACCTATCATCGAGGAGGACGATTGACAGTGCTAAAGAGTGTGAAAGACTTTATTACTTCGAGACGGCCAATGTGAGTAATCAGTATCAAATTGCAAATTGTAATTCTACATTTTTTCCTAAGGATAATAAGTTTTTGTTGTGGCACCTTAGAATGGGTTACCCTAATTTCCAGCACTTAAAACAATTTCCTTCCCTTATTTCGAATAAAGAATTACATGATTTGCGGTGTGAAATATGTGAACTTGCTAAACATCATCGCACGTCTTTTTCAAAGCTAAAATATACTCCGTCTAAACCTTTTGCCATAATACACAGCGATGTATGGGGACCATCTCGGTTACCCAATCGCACGCATACAAAGTGGTTTGTCACTTTTATTGATGACCATACTCGTGTTTGTTAGGTATACCTACTAAAAAATAAAAGTGATGTCCGCCAAATCTTCATAAACTTTCATTTCATGGTTCGTACTCAATTTCAAACCCCTATCCAAATACTACGAATAGACAATGACACTGAATATGTTAATCATTTCCTTAAAGATTATCTCCAAAATCATGGTATTATTCATCAAACCTCCTGTGTATACACCCTACAACAAAATGGGGTTGCTGAACGAAAAAATAGACATTTGTTAGATGTTGCTCGGGCACTTATGTTCACTGCAAATATGCCGATTCGTTTTTTAGGAGATGCAATTTTAACATCTGTCTTCCTTATAAACAGAATGCCTAGTCGAGTAATCTCTTTTGATACACCACTAACAAAACTTAGCCATCATTTTCCGAACTCTCGTCTTTCTTCTGATATTCCGCTTAAAATATTTGGTTGTACTGCATTTGTACACATTCATTCCCATGAACGCGGCAAATTAGATCCTAGAGCTAGAAAATGTGTTTTCCTTGGCTACTCTCCTACTCAAAAAGGTTACCGATGTTATGACCCATTGACAAAAAATGTGTTTACAAGTCTTGATGTCACTTTTTTTAGACCACCCTATATTACCAGACCAAAACTCCTCTTCAGGGGGAGCATATCGATCTTGAAGATCAGTTTTGCATTTTTGATTTTTCGTTCTCAACAGATCTCTCATCTCTAGATACTACCGAACTTCCTAACCCTGTTACACCACATCATATAGAACCACCACTTACAGAAACCAATTTAGACTTAGAAAAAAAATGCAAGAAATCAAGAGAGCAAGGAGGTACTGGTTTATTCAAGGAAGCCGAAATCAAAGTACAAAGGTAGATTCACTCTTGATACACTGCGACAATCTGACCCGATAAATGGTCCAAATTTCCTTGAGCCTTCCTTCGAAACAGGTACTTCTAGTTCTACTGATGATTTACCTATTGCTCTTAAAAAACAGAGACGATCTTGTACTTCACATCCCATATCTAAATTTGTGTCATACAATACTTTATCTTCTAAATTCTATGTTTTTACTACTAACCTTGACCAGATTATAATTCCAAAAGATATTAATGAGGCTTGAAAAATTCCGGAATAGAGGGAGGCTATAATAGAGGAAATACGAGTCTTAGAAAATAATGAAACTTGGAATGTGGAAGAATTACCAAGAGGGAAGAAGCCAGTTAGATGTAAATAGGTCTTTACAGTAAAATATAAAACTGATGGAACCATTGAACGGTATAAAGCTCGGCTAGTTGTGAAAGGATTTACTCAGACTTATGGGATTGACTACACCGAGACATTTGCTCCAGTTGCAAAATTAAATACGGTACGAGTACTGTTATCACTAGCAATGAATTTGGATTGGACTCTCCAGCAATTAGATATTAAAAATGCATTTCTCAATGGTGTACTCGATGAAGAGATTTTCATGACGTTACCACCAAGTTTCTGTGAAGACGGTAAAATAGACATGACATGTAGATTGAATGCTTAAGCAGTCACCCGAGCCTGGTTTGGTAGATTTGTAAAGGTGATAAAAGGTCAAGGTTATCAGCAGAGTCAATTAGATCACACAATATTCTTTAAACATTCTCAGCAGGGACTAAAAATCATCTTAATAGTTTACGTGGAAGATATTATACTGACATGAGATGATTCAATTGAAATTGAAAATTTAAAAACAATATTGGCCACTGAATTTGAAGTCAAAGGCTTAGGACAAATGCGATATTTTCTGGGTATAGAAATTAGAAGTCCAAGAAAGGTATAAGTGTCTCACAAAGAAAATATGTTCTTGATTTGTTACAAGAAACGGGTATGCTTGGAAGTAAACCTAGTGATACTCCAATTGAAGCTGGGAAAAGAACAGGCGACGATAAACCAGTAGACAAGGAAAGGTACCAAAGACTGGTGGGAAGGTTGATTTACTTATCACATACCAGACCTGACATTGCATTTGCTGTAAGTGTGGTAAGTCAACATATGCACTCTCCAAAGGAAAGTCACTTAGAAGCAGTTTATAGAATTCTTAGATATCTGAAAGGATCTCCTGGGAAATGACTTTTCTTTAGAAAAACAGAACAAAAGAAAATAGAAATTTTTTCAGATGCTGATTGGACCGAATCAGTTGACGATAGAAGATCTACCACTGGCTACTGTACTTTCGTTTTGAAAAATCTGGTTACGTGGAGAAGTAAAAAACAGAATGTAGTAGCTAGAAGCAGTACTGAAGCAGAATTTCGATCAGTTGCACAAGGAATTTGTGAAGGATTATGGTTAAAAAAAACTCTTAGAAGAATTACAGATAAAAATCAAGAACCCAATCAAGGTTTATTGTGATAATAAAGCTGCTATCAATATTTCTCTCAATCCAGTCCAACGTGACAGCACCAAACATGTTGAGGTAGACAGACACTTCATAAAAGAGAAGGTGGAGAACGGTATTATTTGTATAACATACATTCCTACACAAGAACAGACAGCTGACATATTTACTAAGGGACTTCCACGTCAAAATTTCGATAATTTCTTAAGCAAGTTGGACATGATCAATATTTACGAACTAACTTGAGGGGGAGTGTTAAAATCCCTAAATTATAGGATTGTTAATTATTAGGATAATCAGTATGTTAGAATCTTATTTATGGATTTTAAATATATTTTTAAATTTGATTTGATTTTATTTTATTTTTTCTTTTATTCAATTTTGAAAGTCATCTATTTAAAGGATGTGAGTTTGTACATATTTATTCATTCAGAAAATATAATAAAACATATAGTTTTATTATTCTATAACACTCAAAAGCAAAAGGTGAGGAGTGGAAATATTGGTTAGCTCTATATATGATTGATGTCACCATCTTAATACGACTGACCCGTTGACGAGATTGGAACATGATGATAGTGATGAAGAACTCCAGTTGCTGGAAGAAATCCTTTTGGAACATTTTCAGCGTATATTCGAGCTTCAAAGGCATGTCCTGTGATCATGACAAGGAATCGTGAAAATCTAGGACATTAAAACTTCACACGTTCTGCATACTGAAAAGTTAAGGTCAAATAAATGATTACAAATAATATAATAAACTTGCTTTTGCTGATGAAAAATGTTAGAGATTTGATATGTCAAGAACATCTTATAGTTGCAGCCAATCCTATAAAAAATTAACCACCAGAATTTAGTCCTAGTTGACATGATGAAGGGCATAAACAGGATTGTTCATACCATTCTCCCCACCTCAAAGATAGAACTTTTAACACACCTGATAAGGGAACTTGTGACTGACTCATTGGAAGGGGTTCTCCATTTGCAACACGAATTTGCCATTCAACAAGATCTTGACTAACAATCATTTCAGTAACAGGATGCTCAACCTGTAAAGAAATGCACCACATGACCCATTAGGTCATCTCAAGTGTGAGGATTCAAGACAGCATGCTGACCAAAAAGCCTGATGAAACTACCTGAAGACGTGTGTTCATCTCCATGAAGTAAAATTTGCCTGAGACTGTATCAACTATGAACTCGACAGTGCCAGCATTGTGGTAATCAACTGCCTTTACATAGAAGACATAAACTGATTAACAAAAATTGTTTAAAGAAGCTAACGAAGTTAACCAAACAATGGGGAAGAGATACTACACGTACAAACAAGATATGGGTTAAGGAAGAAAAATCTTAAAACTATAGAAATGCCTAAAGGAAAACATGAAAGTAGGTGAACTTTGGCACTAAGAGGAAGTCTATGGGCAGTACACAATTTCAAATTTTGATTAAAAGATGATCAAAATTGCGTAGTCTGGTATGACTGGAAGTCTACTAGGCTTCCTAACAGTCAATGCTATTTGATTAAATACTTGCATAATTTATAAGTTTCATAAGAAAAAGAGGGAGGGGGGAATTATCAATCAATACTATCCAACACATTTTGATTTTAATTCAATGATGCCAGCAGAGAATGGTTGCAAAATGAAATATAAGACATTTAATATTTTTATGAACTTACCTTGGCAGCAGATACAGCAGCTTGACCCAAGTGGGAGCGGAAGTCATCGGAAATATTTGGCTGCAACGAATGTGTTTCCATTACTACAAATGTTAAACCTAACTTAACCAAAACAAATCTGAAAAGATAATACAAAAAGTGATCATACAGCTGGAGCCTCTTCAATTATCTTCTGGTGTCTTCTCTGCACACTACAATCCCTCTCATATAAGTGCAGAACATTCCCATGTTTGTCTCCAAAAACCTTTAACCGTAAAAATCAATGAATGTTATTTAGTATAATGCATAAAAGAGAGAAAAACAAAAGATGTGTCAAACTAAAGCTCAGCATTGGGATCATCAAATATTTTCAATCAAATATGCCAATGAAAATGACATGCAAATGGCACCTGGACTTCTATATGTCTCGGCCGTGTAATATACTTCTCCAGCAGTATGGTGTTCACCCCAAAAGAAGCAGCAGCTTCACGTTGTGCTCCCAGGAAAGATTCAACAAATTCATCTGGACTTTGCACAATTCTCATGCCCTAGAAACATGTAAACTATAAAAACACTTCTAAGAACGAATTAACGCAGGACATGAAGCTTTTACTCCTGCGGCATCTTTACCAGCAGGATAAGTTATACCATTGTTGTTTAATACAAATTATCTGCATTTATATTTACTATGCAACAAAGGTAGAAGTAAATAGTATTCATATAATTTTCTTTTATCTCAAATATAATTCCATCATGAGCCAAGGAAGTCATCAAATTTTCAGGGTATGATCACTGGCAAGGATCCCTACTTAAAAGGCACGCCTGTAAAGTCAATGCTATGCGAATCCAAATTGGTTCCAACATTACTAGTTAGAAAGTGCCATTGAAGCAAAACAATTCAAAATCACCAGTTTTGCTTTTACAACACTAGGGCATCTGCACTACTCTGGAATTTTGATGCTAACATAAAAGAGAAAGGACAAAGAAATAGGTGACACACCTTTCCTCCACCACCATGAGTGGGTTTTATTATGATAGGATAACCAATCTTGTCTGCCTCGAGCTTCATCAGTTCAATATCTTGCTCATTACCATGGTAACCAGGCACAAGTGGCACACCTGCTGCACCCATTATTCTCTTTGAAGCACTGGTAAACATTTAAAAAATTCAATTCAGCTAACTTTCTAACTGAACAGAGAAAACATACAATGTATAGTGATGCAAAAGGGTCAATCCTTCTACATACAGCGGGATAAGACCCGCTCCACATAGCACAAGCTTATTCGCTTTGGTCAATAATTGCTAGTTCAGCGGGCAACAGCCATGACTCGACAATTCAACAGGACCACACAGCTTTGTTTTTAAGAAGAAACCTTAAAACTCGTTATGTTATTTAGAGAGTATTCTATCTTTTATAAGTATATCACTACTTAACTTTCTAAGCAATGTGCGACATGTGCAAGCACACTGCATTATACAACCCCCCTTAAGGAGTCATCTTCTTAAGAATGCAAGCCCACATGATCCAATTGGGTCATAGTTGTGATACTAACTGATGCAGGAGGGTCAATCTATCTGCGTAAGGCAGGAAAAACCCACTACACATGGCACAAAATTGTTTGCTTTGGACCAAAATGCGAGTTTAACGGTCCAACAGTTGGCTTTTAGAGAGAAAAGCCAAAATGCGTCATGCCTTTTAGAGAGTAGCTTCTAAGCACATTACCAATTAGCTTATTACATAGGAATCAGTATTTCCATAAAGAAGATTTCAACTTCAACACTTAGTTTCGTTAGCCGGGTAATAATACCTTTTATCACCCATGTCTCTAATAGCAGATGCAGGAGGTCCGATAAATGTCAAACCTTTATCTTCACAAAGCTTAGCAAAGTCAGCACTCTCAGACAAAAAACCATAACCTGGGTGGATAGCCTATAATTAATTTACCATAAGAAAAGGAAAAACAAAAATGAATTAAAACCCACAAATTTTTCCAACTAAATTTCAAATTCCTTCACATTCTAAGCTATCAAAGATAGTAAAAAGGTAAAATCCAATCACTCACCTGGGCACCAGTACGAACCGCAGCTTCAAGAATGGACGAAGCCTTGAGGTAACTCAACCGAGCTGAGGGCGGACCAATGTGTATAGCCTCATCAGCTGATTTGACGTGAAGAGATTCTCTATCGGCGTCGCTATAAACAGCAACAGTTTGAATCCCCAAGCGTTTGGCAGTCCTCATGATTCTGCAGGCAATTTCGCCCCTATTCGCAATGAGAATTTTCTCTATGCGCTTCGAAGCAGAGGCCGATTTTGAAAAAGATCTTGTTCTAATTACTTGGAAGTGAAGTGAGTTGTTGGAAAGCTTTCGACGGAGCACGGTGGCAAGGGACGCCATTGTCAGAGCTCTCACAGTGAAAGCTGAAGAAGTTGGGAATTAAAATTATATATATATTTTTAGAAATAAAATTTTTTGTATAAGCTGGCGAATTCATGATCGACTGATAAAGAAAAATTTAATAGAATATATATTGGTTTTATGGTCATATGTCAAATGTCTTGGAAAGTGTTCCTATCCTATCCTGTTTTCGGGGGATAATGATCTTACGTGGGGCTTACAAGGCACGATGTCCCCGTCGCATTCCAAATAAATGAACAAATATAGCATTACATTAGACATTCTTTTTTGCTTTTCCTTTAAATCTTTCTACGACAAATATTTAATTTTACTTTTTTATCCTTGCTCTCATTTCCTAAATCATTCTAAGCTTGCTACCATCTCCTCCATTTCTCTCCTCCTGTAACTTCTGGTGATAATTCTATCTATTTCTTCTCTCATCTCTCAATATATATCTCATCTCTTTCTGCCTAGTATGTTAGAGTTTCTACTCGAGACTGAGTTTGATCTTCTTTTGCAACAGATCTTAGAGATCGAATTTAATGTCCATTACATTTATTGATTGCTCGTTTATGAGAAATGGTTTAACTTTGACGTGTTATATTAGGAATATGAAATTGCTTCAAGTTTTATATCCAATAAAAAAAGTGTAATTCAGTGCGATCATATCCATAAGATTTAAAAAAAAAATAAAGAATTTTATATTAAATAATCGCCTCAAATTTTACTGATCTTGTTTGAAAAGAAAGAAGCAGATAATTAATTAATTAATTTAATATCTATATTTATGTGAACTGAAAACGAGAAAATAAGATCCAAAATTATTGAATGATCTTTGAAATATTTCTTCAAGCCTTTCATCACAGAGAAAACTCTCCATCTCTTTGTATTTTTTATTGTGTTATTGCGGTAAATTATTTATATATTGTCGTATTAATATATAAATTTATTTACATATTGTTATATTAGTATATAAATTTATTTATATATATGTAAAATTAATTTATATACTATTATATTAGTATGTAAATTTATTTATATATTGTCACATTTATATATAAACTCAATTACATACCTGTTATATTAGTATGTAAACCTAATTACATACTTACAAGGACATTTATGTAATTTATCTAAAGGACATACTTGTCATATTGTGTAATTTACATAACTGTCATATTGGTATATAAATTCATTTACATACTTCATATTGGCATGTAAACTCATTTACATACTGTCACATTAGTATATAAATTAATTTATATATTGTCATATTAGTATGTAAACTCATTTACATACTGTTACATTGGTATATAAATTCAATTACATACCTGCCATATATGTAAACTTATTTACATACTTTCATATTAGTATGTAAACTCATTTACATATCTATCATATTGGTATGTAAACTCATTTACATACTGCTACATTGGTATATAAATTCAATTACATACCTGCCATATATGTAAACTTGTTTACATACTTTCATATTAGTATGTAAACTCATTTACATATCTATCATATTGGTATGTAAATTCATTTACATACTACTATATTGGATATGTAAATTTATTTACATACTGTCATATTGATATATAAATTTCAATTACCGGCATTTATGTAAACCCTAAAAGATAGTGTATAATTTTTTTAAATTATTAATATTCAAAATGTACAATTTTTATCTTTATTTTACTAATTATGAAAATACTATATTATAATTAATTTTTAAACTATTTAAGTCATTTTCTCTCGCATTCCTTAGTTTTCGGAATATGGGCTAGTTATTTTATGTTTGGGCTTTTACATTTTGGGCTGTCTGTTTTGTCAAAAAAATTTATTTTTTCCTTTATCAAACGCATAATATAACATATATTTTTTAACGAAAAAAATTTAATAACATAAAAATAAATAAATAAATTAAACAGTAAAAATATATATGTAAATAATTATCATAATTTATATAATTTGAATATGTTGATTGAAAAAAATGTTATTCCTTTAATATCGTTAATTCATTTAATTCATATCACCATTGTTTAAAATTCACCTGATCATAAAATTAAAATATTTTTAAAATTATAAAAAATAATACCTTTAAAATTTATAGTAATAAAAATATCCTTAAATAATATTAAATGATATTTAATTGAATGACGTTCAATATTAAATAGGTCTAAATTATCGCAGTTTAATTTAAACGACGTCTAATTGAACCGCATTTAGAAAAAAAATGATGTAATATTTATTTTTTGAATTGTTAAAATATGTTATTTAAATAAAAAAATATTATTTTTATTATTATAAATTTTAAAAATATTATTTCCATTTTTCTCCAATATTTTTTTTTGTGTTACAACTTCAAACTTGCATAAACTATCCTAGCCATTATTAGCAGCGTGTCAATTCCCTTCTTATTTTTATAAAGGTTGGATTATCATAAAAATATTTTTATTATTATAAATTTTTAAATTAATAAATATATTATTTTTGTTGTAAATATATTATTATATATCAATTAAAAAAAAATTAATAGTAATTTTGTTAATTGCATCGTCTTTAAAGTAACAGGAGCTACCTTTATTTTTTTTAAAAACATTAACTTTTTTAATAAAAGAAAAGTGAAAATAGTCTAGCAAGAAAGTAAAGTATACATGTGCAACTAAAAAAATGAGTGAAAATAAAAATAAAAATATAATTAAGAGTGTTATAAGCAATCCTTTAATTAGAGGTGTTGAAAAGGGCGGGCTGGCCCGACCTGGCACAACTTAGCCCGTCAAATTAGCATGACGTGTCGGCCCGTGGCCTTTTAGTTAGCGTGTCGTGCCTCCATTCTTGGCCCATAGGCTTTAACGTGCCGTGTCGTGTCCGACCCATTAGGCCGTGCTTAACGGGTCGGCATGGCCCGTAACCCCCTTTATTTCATTTTTATTAAATATTTATTTAATTATTTAATTTAAAATTATTAATAATGTTTTAAAAATTAAAAGTGGGAGTCGAACTCTCAACCTCTCATTTAATAGATTGTTATAAATTCATTAGATTATGTCCAATTTTATTTAAATGTAAAAAAATTATTTATTTATTGGTATTTTTTTAAAATTAATTTTTAAAATAGTAGGACTTCGTGTGCCGTGCCATGCTGAATATTTGGTAAGCCATGCCATACTGGCCCGGTGGGCCAATGAGCCAAGTATTTAACGAGTCGTGCCATGACGTGCCAGCCCGTTTGACACCCCTATCTTTAACCCCTCTTTTACTAACACTATTTAGTTTAAAAAGTAGGTCTATTTATGATTGGCCAGTTTCCTTCCGACAAGTAGTAGAGTTCCTAAAATCTCAGAATTTTTCAAGAAATTTTCTCATTTTATTAAAAATAAAAATAAAGAATATTAATGCCGAGTGGATGATTCTTGACCTAATTTTTCCTTATGAAAATGGTGCTTACATCTTAGGTTTGACTCATGCGTGTGTTTTTGCATCAAGTAGTTAGGACTGGTAAGTTGGATCTTAGATTTTGACTTTAGAGGCATATGTAGTGGCTTGTTTGGACAGGCCGACACTTAGTCCATTAGGTGATTGTCAAGAAAATTGACAAACAAAGGAAAGAACAAAACAGTTTACTACAAGATCAGAAATATAGCACCAACAATCTCGTTGAACTAACAATCAAGAACCTACAAGAGGCTCAACTACACTCCAGTATTCCTTCTTCCTTCATACACTTACAACTTGTCTATCCTTAGATGCCTCTAGCAAGCCTTTTACAACTCCTTGCAAACACACTTCTTGATCTTCCTAGTTCACGCCAAGAACAAAAACATAAAAACACCCGCACTTGCTAACTACTATCCCCCTGATATGCCTAATACAAGTATATTAAGAAAACAGCTTTACACTACGGATTACAGTGAAACACTCTTCTTATGTAAGGCTTTACATACACATGCTTCTTGGTGTCACACTTAGTCACTTACTGTGATAGTTTGGATCAGCTTTATATTTGATCTTAATATAGAAGGTATTTGCATATAACAATAAAAAAAATAAAAATAACATGTTTAAAAATATAAAATACATATTTTAAAAATAAAATTATTGCTTTACTTAAAATATTTCTCAACTAATTAAAATTAGTAGAATAAATCAATTATAATTCTAATTAGTGAAGATATATTTTAAGTAACATAATAATTTTATTTTTTAAAATATATATGTTTTAGTTTTTAAACATGTTATTTTTTTCCATTTTATTATTTCTTATGAATATGTGCCATAACAATCTTTCACTCATTAGTTGACCGTTCAAGTCGTTCCATCCATTCAGTCATTCATGAGTCATGGAGAGATAGCCCGTCAGGTCACAGCTTAGACTTTCTTGAAACCTACTTGACTACTTGAGCTACAGTTCATTAAAGATCATGTAGCCCATTAGATCATTAATATCCAACACTGCACATTAACTGCTCGAGCGTCTGGTTGGTATTTCAGTCCATCAGGCCAGTTGTTATGACCTCATATGGTCCTTTCAAGTATCAATTTATGTATTTCTAAGTTGACCATCATTCCATACACATTGTTCTAACATTGAACAAAATTTAAAATATTATGTAAATCTTGTGGCGTTTTTTCGCTTGTGAGATTTTGATTTTTGAGGCATATGTATTGAATTAGATGGAGATTTTTATTTTTTTAAACCTTGTTAGTTTACATTCAAGCTTTGTTAATTTTGTTATTTTTAAAATGACATAATTAGTTTTTTTTTTTTTCCCTCTTTGCAAATCAAAAAGTGTTAATCATTTATTTATTTTGAATATCAAGTTACCGATCTCAGTGTATCAACAATCTTCTCTTTCATTTTATCCCTTAAAACACTTTGAAAGAAATTTACTAATTAGTATTTGTACTATTATTCTTGACAAATTAGACTAAGAAATTAATTATTATGTGATTGATTATCACTTCACAAATCTTGAAAACTTGTGATACTTGGGTTTCTAAGAATCAACTTTTGATGTCAATATAGTTTTTTTTTTTTTTTTTTTTTTTTTGAGAATAACAAAACTAACACCCCTCAAAACTTCTAATAACAAAACTAGCACCCTTATGTTCAAATTTATATTTTCACAATTAAAAAAATGACTAATATATCATTTTTCTTTGAACATTCATTCAATTAGAATTGAACGATGAGAATTTAGACTCGTTTAATATTAAACGTTTAATATTTTACGTTTAAATTGAATATTAAACGTTCAATATTATTAGGGTGTTAATTTTATTACTATAAATTTTAGGGGTGCTATTTTTGGTAAGTTTCCTTATGTTTTTTAGCACCTAAACAAAGAAAAAGAGTTTAGGAGAATATGAACGCTTACATAGAGAGTAGCTTACTATTTAATTGTTTTGATGCTTTTGTTGTATTGAATAATTAGTAGAACTTTGTGTTTAATATTTTCCTCCCTTTTTGATCATTGTCAACCAGATAGTAATATATGTGTATTTATAAACTATATTTTTCAATGTACTGCTTTGTCCAATAAAATGAATAACTTTTATTTGTGGGGGCAAAAAAGAATATGACTATAGAAAAATAAATATTTTCATTTTATTTATTTATTTCTAATTTTTATTAACAGCAGTAAATTACGTTAGAACTCTCTTTATTAATTACAAATAAAATTAAAAAACTAAATAACAATTTGTAATTGTAATATCGCTCTTAGATAATAAGCAGGCTATAGTAGTCCGTATAATAAGTACATATAAACTTTAATGTTTTTAGAAAGAAAACCTAATTTTTTTTATATAATAAACGCTAATTTTTTTTATTATTATTATTAATTATGGATCTCCTTACAATCTGTATAAAAAAAATAGATACTTCAATGTTTAAACTTTAAATTGAAAAAAAGAAGAAGCAGAGTATATATTAAAAGATATAATTATCAGGAATACAGATGGTCGTACTCGTACAAAGATGAATGTCAAAGTCACGTGTGAGGAAGGGTGGATGGCGGTCTTTTGGCTTTCTACTAACCGTCCAATCATTTTTTTTTAATTAAATTAAATGTTATTAATAAAAATAAAAAATATAATTTATATCAAAATTCATTCATAAAAATTCAACAATAATCAAATTTGATAAAATATTAAAATTAATAGTATTCGTTGGTACATAAAAAAAACTTAAGCTTTAATTATTCGCTGTATTATAAGATTATCGAATCGAGTGTTTGATGGTTTCAATTAATATACTAGATATTCTTCAAAAGAAATTAAATCTTAATATCATATTGTAATATTTAAGATATTGAATACAATATATTTAAATAAAGATCTAAACTTCTAACAAAATACAAATAAAATAAATATAAATATGATAAAAATTATCTTAAATTTAATATTTAGATGAGAAAAAACCATACAAATAAAATATAAGTAAAAAATACAAATATATATTTTTATTTAAAATAAAAAAAAAAAAAAAAAAAAAACTACTCTACCAAAGCTCCCGTAAGATCCGTAGAAGATCATTTCCATTAAAAAATAAATTAAAAAACAACAGTTAGCATTTTTCACGTAAAAACAAAAAGAGCAATTGTATTTATTTTAAAAGATAACTTTTATATGCCATTATCGTTTTTATAATTTATAATATAATAGCATTAAAATATGGTTCAATAAAAAGATTATATATATATATATATATATATATAACAAAAAAACAACGTTTAAAGAAAGAGAATGTATAACATTTATTTATTTTTATTTATTTAAATCAACATTAATATTAAAAACACCAACAATAAATTAGCACAAGAAGTTATAAAAAAAAATTATGCTCAAATAAGATTGTTTCACCCACTAGATCTTACGATCTTATACATATAGCACAATTGTTTATGTTATATTTTATAATACATAGAGTTTTTTATATTTTTATTATATCAAATTAATATATATCCAAAATTTTAATGCAGGAGGGATGTTATATAAATAGTAAAGATAATATTATTTATTTATACAATTGTTACTTTATTTTTATTGAAAAAAATGCTATATATATTTTATTTAAATATAAATATATTTAAATTATTAAATTTATATTATATTTTTTAGGTGAAAAAAATTTAAAAATAAAAATTCAGATTAGACACCAACTCACTTTACACATGCAATTTATTTACAACATAATATGTTATATAAAAAATATACATTATCAAGAATAAGAGGAGATCACTTGGATAACTCAGTGAATAACGTCACTAAATTTAAATACTATATTATAGATTTGATGAGTAAAATAGTCATAATTGTGCATAAAAATTCCTTTGACGATAGCTTAAGGTGCTAGCTATTATTGGTGCTCTCAAAACAAGGCGTTAATTTAAATGAATAAAACATAATAGGTATTATCTTGTCTATTTTTTGCAGCTTTTTTTCTATTAAAAAAAAGAGGAGATCAGTGACTCTCCCTGTTCATGTAGTTTCGCCACTGTATATAAGGAACATTATATTACAATATAATTAATTCTATGCAATTGGTCAAGAAATTTAAGATAGTATTGTATCACATCATTACTTCTTTAACTTTGTTTTTCATCAAATATTTATACTAATACGTTTAGAAATTTCTCTCTTTATTCCTTTATTATTCTCACACTCTTACTTTATATGAAATTACATATTAATACATTTAATGATAGGATTGCTCTTCGTATTGTCCCGTTGGAATCTTACAATTAATTGTTTGAAGGGACAAGAAAACATCTCAGCAACTTTGACAAGATGCAATTAAGACGTAATGTTTTTTATTATTGAAATGAATAATGGGACATTCGTGATGATTACATCGTTTAATTAGTAATCATCTAATCTGATGATTTATACATTGATTTTTCTATTATAAACCCTGTTATTAATTAATAGCTTTGACACATAATGCAAACAAGAAATACATTGATTTATATAACAAGTATATCTTATACAGTATTAGCCAAAAAAAAAAAAAAAAAGAGAGTATATCTTATACAGTTATATTTCAAATTAATTGATTTAATCTGTGAGAAAATTATAATTGATCGATAGATAAAAACTAAGAGTTATCAATCTGAATACAATTTTTTGTTTTCAAAAATAACATACATAAAAAGTTGAATGAATATGCGTTTGGTAAGGAAGTTTTTAAATACAAGATTTAAATAATATTCTGAAAATATTTCTTTTTCCAAAAACAACTAAACATCGGTTTTAAAATTTTCTAAATACAAGAGCTTCGAGAAGAGCTCCTAACCAAACCAGAAAGAAGATAAACTGAATGTTCAAAAATTTCAATTGATTATGATTTATGCAATACTCATACGTGTATTGCTTATATACACTCAGGTGTGACTTGTTGTTACAACTCAACTAATTACAAAATCACATGTGTCAATACTAAAGACTGAATTAAAATTAAAATTTGTAAACAATTTTTTTATTACAAATGTCAATTCAAATTTAAAAAAAAAAATGAAAAAATATTCAAGTTTTTGAATGGTATTTATATTTATAAAAAATAAAAATTAAATCATAAATCAAATAATCCCTAAAATATTTGTTTCGTAACATCTTAATTTTATAACTATAGCTACAAATTCATAAAAAAAAATATAATTACATAATTTATCCTTAATAATCCTTAATGATTTAATAATTACATTCAACCAATATTGTAAGCGGATAAAATATAGAAATTTATTTAACTACATATCATTAATAATATAGTCTTTTTTAATTATACTTCTCGACATTTATACCATTTATTTGATCTATTAAAATAAAGTGCTTATTTTATTAGTTTAAAGCAAATGCAATTTTTTTTTTTTTTTTTGTGTATATATTATAAGGTTGTTTTGTTAATGTTTTTCTATAAATCCTCCTTCTAATGACGTAAAAAATGTTAGGTTAGGTATTGATTGATTTGAGTGATTGCATAAATGACTAATTAAAGAGTTGTCTAATATGTATTAAGTAAAAGTTAGTTATTATTTAAATATAAAATTTAAATTTAAAATGAATAAATAAAATTGTAAGATTTTTTTATTAAAGATAAATTAAATTATATTATATAATTATAATACATACCAAGTCATAATAAAAAAAAAAAAAAAAGTAATTTTTGGTTAAAATTTGTTTTCACATCATACATGACACATACCATTGAAATTAAAGTATTATGACATACAAGTCCCGTGCCAAATTTTAATTATTATTTTTTCGTGATGATTGCACGTGTTTGTCAATGATATATATATATATATATATATGTATGTATATTTGGGTCTTCAGCCGAACATGGTTGAATAATAATTACTTCTACCATAAGTTAAAAAAAAAAAAAATAACCATCACACTTACATTATTATGACCATATCATCTAATAGTCAAATGACATTAGCCATTATTACAAAATTGTAATGCTTATACAATGGTAGAGTCTGAGCGAATCGATTAATTTTTTTTTTTAATGTCTAAATTGTTAACTAAATTGATATGCTAGTTGATCAAATCAATATTTAGAGCTAATTTATGAAATATTGGTTATGTAACATTAAATCAACCATTTTAAGTTGGCTTTATAAGTTTGATTACGATTTGTATCAATTAATTTTTAAGTAAAGTTAAATTATTTTAACTCTTTATTAATGTTAAATGAAGGATTTAATAAAAAAAAAAATATATGAAGGAATAAGGTTTAATGTTTCATAGGCTAATTCAAAAAAATTGCATATTATATTTGAAATAAAATTGTGCTCCAATATGAAAATTCAAGAAAAATAATTCAATTTTTTTATTAGTAATAATAAATATTTATAAAATTTAAACATTATAAAATAAATTGTTTCATTTTCTCTATTAACATTGTAAGGTTTATGAGTATTGATAATTTTTGTAGAGAAAATTATTTGATTGTAATCTAGTATCTAGGTTTATTGTCAAGTTAATCAATTAAAGTTGAAGAAATTACTGAGCTCTCAATACGTATGTATCAGGTAAAAATATATGTTTCATGCATACACTATCACACAATAATGCACGTACACTTAGAAGAATTTTTGTACACACATTTAAATAGATCGAAGTGTTTTGATAATTTGTTCCACTTATCTTGTTTACCGATTTGACATCATTTAATGTTGAAATCAGAATCCTTTCATGAGTAGAATTGTTGTGAAAACAGAATTCTTGTATGAGTAAAATCATTGTATGAGTAGAATTGTTGTGAAAGCAAAATCTTAGTATGAGTAGAATTATTGTGAAAGCTAAATCTTGGTATGAGTAGAATTGTACTTTATTATCAATTCTCTCTTAAGTCAAATTGGATTCTATATAAACAACTTTTGTTAGAGAAAAATGTATCACACCGAAATAATATTTTCTACATCTGATTGAGTTTTTAAAGAAAAATCTTCTTCTTTTCATCTATTAATCTTAGGCACTTACTTAATTTAATTGTTTAAACATATAATGTGGTTATGTTTGAATAATTCATATACCTAATTACATTTTATGATATTGAGCTTTACACGATTGTTCTAGAGTTTGCTAGCTGATTTGGTTTTTACATTGTATGCTATTGAATTTGTTAATTAAGGTTTTTCATTGTTGAATCTGCTTTAGGACACACTTTGTACTTATGTTATTTGTGCTAACTTTTCAAGTACTGAGCTGACGTATTTGGTATTTTGTGTGACTCGAAATTACCAAAGTTGATGGGTTTGATTGATCTTGTGTGACTTAAGTAGATCAGAACGTTGGTCCGGATCCAAATACCTAGCTTGTAGAGGTTGTGAAAGAAAGAACGGCTCGTAAGTAAATTACATAAAGGGATAAGGGTAGTCTAAGACCTGAGGTTGTAATTGAATAATGATTTCATAGTGGATAGTTAGGTGGTCCGGTGGACCAATAGTTTTTTCCCCTTAAGTCATTATCGTGACTTAAATTATTTTCACTTAAAAATCTCGTGTGTTATTATTTAATTTTGCATTTATTTTTACACGCGATTGCATATCTAATCGTTGTGTTTATGTTATATAATTAATATCTGTTAAAATTGAAAATAACATATTCACCCCTCTAAATATGTTTGGTCTATAACTAAAAACTATCAAACATAATATAAATTTAAATGATATATATATATATATATATATATATATATATATATATATATATATATATTTCCGATCTTTTAAATTTTCAAACAAAAATCAACCTACTTGGCCCATAATATAAAATCAAAACAAAGTTTGGTTTGACTTGGTATCAGTCGAATTTGTTAATTTATTAGTTATTATACCTAATAGTGCTAACAAAAATTTAATATTCTAATAATAAAATTTAATTATTATTTCAACTTGAAACTATATTACAAATATATTATTTTATATATCACAAATAATTAGCAAATACAAATAAAATAAGTCAATTTTATGCAACTTTACTAACTTTTTGACCACTTTCTCATGTATTTGCCACATAATTGTTTATATACTTGTTTGAATCTAGCTCAATACATGTTATCGTATGTCAGTGTATACTACATTAACTAGTACAAACAGTAATATGAAAAATTCTAATATACAGAATACAGATTGTTTTGTTACATCCACAACCCAACATATTGGTCATTAAATTTAATTTTTCCTAATTGAATTTATATTAGAGATTAAATTTATAAAAAAAAAAAATAATAATGGCTCTAAATTTTAAAATGTATCTTACATATTATGTAAGCTAGAATGATCCATGGTAATTAACAACACTTAAAAAAAAAAAAAAAAATCACAAAGTCAACATCGCTCATTACGTCCACTCAAATTCCCAATGCAATTTTAAACTTATGGCTAATGTCAAATTTCTTTATCAAACTGTAAGTTGAAAAAAGGTAATCAAAACATTGGTTCGATTCTCGGAATGCCCCTATTTAATTTGTTTTTTATAAAAAAAAAAAAAAGGTAATCAAAACATAGAAGTGGAGTTGAAAAAAGAAGCACTAGCCGAAGAAAATGTTACAGTTACGAAAGCTAGTGAGGGAACTTATACAGTTATTATCTCCTGTACTTTTTTTTTTTTGAAAGGTGTTCTAAAATATTTTATTTTTTTATTAATAAAGAGAAAATACACACTCACACATTCGGGTGGGATTTAAACTTGAATTTTTGGTGAGAGATTGAGAGTCTTACCACTTAAATTACAAAAGATTCCCAAAAAATGCCTTGTTTGAGAGTACTAATAATGGCTAGCAACTCAGGCTATCATTAAAGAGATCTTTATTTACAATTACGACCGTTTTATCCTTTGAACTAATAATTTAGTACATATAGTCCAATAATATTATCAACTAGGTTATTTATTTTCGGATAAAATTTATTCATAAAATTTAGGAATGATGACCACGTGGAATTTGGGTCAAAGCTTTAGAAGAAATGACTGCCATTTCTAATTGGACAATCGGCATTTTATTTATTTATTTATCTCCTGTACTTAATTACATTGTAGTGATATTATTATGGGTAAATATATAGCAATGAATAATAATTGTGTTAATAATCATTTTGATTGTCACACTTAAAAATACTATTAATTTTATATAACATAATTAAATGATTGCATTTAAATTTTGCATAAAAAATAAAAATAATCAAAATTACAGTTGGACTAGATTTTGAAATTTGAAATCAAAGGCTAATTTAATTGTATATTAATAGCAATCTATTTGATTGAGGATCATAAATTTTCTTAAAATTAAGAGTAATATTATATGTATCAGTGATTTATTATTATTATTATATATTAAATTAAAAATATAAGATATTAAAATAATTGTAGTATTATAGTCAAATTAATTATATCTTAATATATGACATAATACATATATTAGTTGTGATAAAAAAAAAAATCTTTTAAACATTGAAAAAATGTGGTGCAAAGATAAGAACCACATTAATGTAAGTTTCAACCACTAGATTGATAAAGAAAAATAAAATGTGGAATTTGGGTCAAAGCTTTAAAAGAAAGGACTGCCATTTCTTATTGGACAATCTGCATTTATTTTATAACTAGCCACTTAGCCCTTGCTTTATACGTGTGAACATATACATGCAATAACATATTAATTAATTAATATTTTAAAAAGTTTTTTTTTTCTTATTCTAAACCAAGCAAAAATATAATAAAAACATATTTAATATGATATAACTTACTATTATAAACTAAGTCCAATTCTAAAATTTATGCTAAATTTATAGGTAAATACATGCATATTAAAACTTAGGGAAAAAAATATTCATTTCACAATAAATATAAGTAGGGGTGGCAATTTCTAACACGATCCAAACACGACACGATAACACGATCCAAACACGACACAACACGAATTTTTTTTAGTAAGAATTGATCAATAATTTTTTTATGTTCTTAAAAGTTTTGTTATTTCTTACTGTTATAAATAAGTAACAAAAAAAAATTCAAATAAATTTTTTAATATGCCAACCAACACGAAAATACGACACGAATAATACAAACATGAACACGACACGATTGATACCCCAACATACAAGTAGCTAGGTCTCAACTACGAGTTTGAAAATGTTTATAACACAACAATGGCTATAAGAAGTTAAAAGAAAAAAATTCAAGAGAATCAAATTATTATTTATATTATATTTTCTTTTTAAGTAACCGATATAATAATAGTATTGTATATAGAATAAGACAGAAGTAGGATCGATAGAGAACTTTTGAAGGTTTTATTTTTAATAATAAATAATTTGTATATAAGTCAATTAATGTTTATATTTTTGTCTAAATTTAACTTAAAAATCAATAAAAATACTTTGTTTAAACTAATGAGAAAATATATCAATGTAATTATTTTTGTTTTGTTTTTTTTTTCGTAAACCAATAAAATTTAATTGATTAACAATCAGCATATATCTTCATAAAAATAATCACTTTTAATTCTAAGGAAACTTTTGCTGCTCGCTTACCTATTTTCGTTGATGATTTTGCAAATTGTAATTAGCTAAATTATTAACTTTTATAGATACAGATAATTAATATAAAAAAGTAACAAAACATGCAACATTTTTTCCTCAATTCCTCCGATGTCTCATACATGCTTTATCAATCACGAGGGTATCAATTAGGATTATATATATATATATATATACACTTCAAAATAAGTATGTATGATCTTTAATTACGAATTTAAAATTGTAAGCTAATATGTAGAAATTAAATTAAAGGAAACATAAAAATAAATTAGAAGAAGAAAACAAATCATTAAAAAATAAAAATAAAAACAAGCGAGGAAGCGTAAAACTATTTACTAAAATTAGACACTAATAGTTTATTAAATTAAAATCCAATAAATAACCATTTATTAAATTAGGTGTTTGCTAATTAAAAAACATTGTATAAACAACCAACCAACCAACCATTTAAAGGGATTAAATTGGTTTTTATAAAGTAGGGAATATTATGAAATTTTTACTTCATTAATCTAATTAATAATTATATTTATCATGATTAAAATTATATAATTGACAATTGAGTGAACTAATTATTATGTTTCAAAGCTTTAGAAGAAAGGATTGCCATTTATTGGACAACATGCATTTATTTTATAATTATATTCCCATATTTATGCGAAAAATAGGTTGGGGAGCACGTGCTCTCTTAATTTGATTCTCCTTTTATTTTTAAGTGATCGTATATATATTAAATTATTATATATTACATAATATATTAATATTAAATTAAAAATATGAGATATTGAAATAAGTATTAGAACACTTATCAATTATGAGTTCATTATATTTTGATATATATACTAATGTCTACATTAAATTGTGATATAAAAATATTTTTATTTTTAAACTTGCATATATTTTTTTAATTTTTATTTATAAATATTGAATTTTTTGTGCTTTAAAAAAATAAGAAAGATTATGTAAAATCTTCTTGCATATGAGTGTTTTATTGCTTCCTTGCATATATAAGAAAAAAAATAATTCTATATAATTAAAGTGTCATGTTAGTAATTATTTAATGTTTTTTATAACAATGTTGTATTGAACATAATTAAGAAGTAGGAAATCGGAGTAATTATGGTGAAAAAATATTATATATAACAAGTTGCAGTCCCTATTAGTATAGTGGTTGAATTCGTTCTACCTCTAATACCTTTTCATTTTTTTTTTATAAAAATTATGAGATAAGGTGAAGTCATTTTATTTTGTGTCAATATTTTTGATATATGTAAAGATATTTTAATTGTAAGATCATTTACTAAAAAATAATCACTTATTAAAGATTGTTTTTTTTAGTAGCAAAAATTGTTAAATAAAAAATAAACACTATAGGGAGCCAATATGGTTCTTCCTCAATCCAAATTTTAAATTTGAACAAAGAATTACGAATTTGGCTAGTCTATAAACAACATAATTAATCTTTCTAAAAGCTCAAAGACATGATAAAAAACTAAGGTCACATTTGATTCGCTGAATGTAATCGTAATCGTAATTGTAATAGAATGTAATATAAATGAATCAGTATTACTATTACAGTGTTTGGTTTAGTCACTGTAATCAAAGAAGGAATCAGTATTACAGTGTTTGATTTGACCACTGTAATGTAATATAATAGAAAAAAAATTATATAATTATTTTAAATTCAACAATTCAGCCAAAAAAAATACAATTTCAGAACAACAATTAATAAAAAATACAATTTCAGAAAAAAAAAATTATATAATATTTTAAATTCAACAATTCAGCCAAAAAAAATACAATTTTAGAAAATACAATTTTATAACAACAATTAATAAAAAATACAATTTTAGAAAAAAAAAAACAATTTCAGAAAAAAATAATAATAATAATTCTGAAAAAAAAAAATTTCAGAAAAAATACAATTTTAGAAAGAAAAAAAATACAATTATGAAAAAAAAAAAATACGATAAAAAAAAAAAGACGAAGCCATTGCGAGGGAGGGATGCGAGCTGACGGTGTTCGCGAAGGCTGGCGCACGACGGCAGGACGGAGGCTGGACGGGCGGCGAGCTAGATGGCGTTCGCGATGGACGGGAGGCGAGTTGGACGACGTTCGAGATGGACGAGACGCGAGCTGGACGCTGGTTTGCGATGGCTGGACGCGACGCTAGTTCGTTGGACGGGACAACGACGGATGGGACGACTACGATGGAAGAGACGAGACGCCGCCGCCAGCTGGACGACGACGACGCCAGCGACAGACGGGACGGGACGGGACGACGATGCAGGGGCTGATGCACGCAGAAACAGGAATAGTAACATGTAATGTAATCTCCTTTCCTTCTTCCACCACATGTAATCCTCTTTCCTTCTCCACAAGTAATCAATTACATTACATTACACGTGTTTGAACCAACCAAATACTGTAATGTGCAAAATTAATTACATTATTGATTTCATTATAATGTATCAAACATGAGGTTAACTTGCATAACTCTGAATTGTGGGTACTATTGCTAATATAAGAGGAAAAAGTGTAAACAAATGAGTTTAAAAAAAAACAACTCATTTTTAGTGTGTGTATGTATATATAAAATCATACTTTTATTTTATTGACTTATTGTTTTGGTCTTAATTATTGTTAAAATGCAAATGAATTTGTATATACATTCTATTTAATTTAAATATTAAAATATTTAGATATGAGTCTCGTTTAAAAACATGTGCGTGATATAATTATTTTAAAAAATAATTGAGTTTATAGATAGAATAAATGTACAAGACATAGAGGTGTTGGAATATTCGGTTTGAAGGATTCAAGAATGAAAGTCAAAACAATACAGCGAGAGCTATAAATTAATTCAATTATAATAATTTTGATTGATTTAGATTGATTTCACTACAATATTTTTAATTTTTCCTTATTTAATTGTACGTTTCGAGTTTCTTTTAGCTTTTATTTTTAGTAACTACTGCTTTAATTAATTTATATTTTCTATTGTATAAATTTAATTGTGCATTCTCTTAACTATATACTATAATATAGAATTTAAGTATTATATATCATAAAAAATATTTTAATTTTGAATTAGTTATGCATATAAAAAGTAAATATTTAATTTATTTGAGATAAAAATAAATATATAATTTATATCAAAATTTATTTATACCAATAATTAAATTAAAATTTAAAATTAATAATATTTGTTAGTGTATAGAGAAAAATTTAAACTTTAATAATTCGCTTTGTTGTAAAGTTTTCGAATTTATTATTTATTTTAATTGACATACTGAATATTCTTTAACATATCATCTTAAATTTTTTAAAATCTTAAATACAATATATCTCGATAAAAATTTAAACTTTTAATAAAATATAAAAAATTATCCCATTAAGAAGATCCTCTTCGGTACAAATAAAATAGATAAAAAAACCACGGTCAGAATCTTCAATATTTCACTTAAGTAATAAGGGTTTTACTAATCTTTTTGACCGTTATATTTACTTGAATTAACTCAACAATTTTAAAAAAAATATTAAAATTTATATTGATAACTAATTAACATACATGATACATAGGCAGTAGATAATAAAAGATACATGGTTTGCAAATTAAAAATTTTCAAATAATAATTATGGATAATGTCTAAGTAGATGGAAAGGAGGGAGTTTTCATTGGAATATATGTACTGTACTCCTATAATAATGGGATATTTTAATAATTTATTTAAATTTTTATAATTTGATATATAATATATTTCGAATTTCAAAATTTAATCTCTAATATTTTAATTAAGATAATTTAGTCCATAATTTTTATAAATTTAGTCCAAAATCTTAACTTTTATTAAATTAACTTAATTATCACATGATTAAAAGGTTGATAATTAAATTATATTTTTTTTTTTTGATAAAACATGTATTTTTAAATAAATTAGGTTAAAAAAAATATGTTGTTAAATCAATTTAATAGAAATTGTGATTATGGATTAAATTATTGAAATTTAAGATTGTGAATTAAAAGGTAATAAAATGAATATATTATATATACATTTTTTTTTTTTTGAATCGATGGAACATCCACCAAACCCTAGGACGGACATTTTTGGAATCCAAAGCGTAAGGATGTTTTCGTCTTTGTGTTTATTTTTTCTTAAATAAAAAATCTATTTATTTATATATTTTTAAAGCCAAAATCAGAAGTACTCATCTCCAGACTCCAATTACCAAAAAGGAAATAAAAATAGAAGAAAAAGAAACAGCAACATTAATTTTGGATTTACTGCTTTTCTTTGTCTCCGCCCACTTTTCCGTTTTCTTTTCGCTTTGACAGTTTCCAAAAGTTGAGTGCTAAGATGGTATATGGAAACACTGCATAAAAGAAGATTAAAGCAAACCAAACAGAAAACGTGAGAGAGCGCGTTAGAGTTGAATACAGAGATCTAACCAACATGGGTTGAACTTGAAGCCAAAGCAGCTCAAGTTCTTGCCAATCAAGAGCAAAAAATAGAAAGATTAAGGGAAAAAAATTTGTTATAATTTTTTCCCAGTGAGTATTTTCAGCTTGGTTTTAAATTTCCATGATTTTAGCTAAATCGATGACGCCTACGATTTGGTGTTATTTTGAGGTTGATTATTAGTTGTACGACTTTGTTTTTGCCTTGTCTTCTGGGTAATTGATTTTTTTTTTCTTTCCCTTTCATGGTACTCTGCAAACCATATGTCTTTTCAATAGGTTTTTTATTTTTTTGTTGGTTTTCAGTTGTTCACGATTGTTTTGATCATCAGTTTGTATGGTATAATCTTAACTGTTATTGAAATGAACATGGATGATTTCTGTAATACAGAAGGTGTTTTTGTTTTATTTGACCAAAAATTACATCATCTCAGTTTTTGATCTATCATTGATCAGATAGTTCGTACAGAATTGGTTACAATAGTTAACTTGGCTGCAAACAATTCAGGGGTTTCTGGTAAACTCATCAGGTAGTCAGGTACTGTGATTGGTGTTTCTCATGTTTTTACCATGTTCTTGAGCTTTTGTTCTAAGAATTAAGAGCAATCTGACTTTCAATTGATGATATTGGCAGCTAGGTGTTTGCAGCAGCAAGAGATAAATAGCTTCAATCCTTGTGGTAAATTTCAAATTGGGTGGCTGATCTTCAATTCTTCATATTCTGTTTCTGAGTCAAATTTTCCGCTCTCCTGGATTTGCCAAGATCATAGTGTTCGTTAGCAGGAGACATGACAACTGCAGATTCTAAACGCATGTATTCTTGGTGGTGGGACAGCCACATTAGTCCAAAGAACTCAAAATGGCTTCTGGAAAATCTTACTGGTAGTTTATTCAATTATTTTTTGCTACTACTGAGATTTTGAAATTGATCCTTGATGAGATATCATACATGTATCTTCTGTAGAGTTCAGTTTTTTACAACTATGAACACAGGAATTATTGTTCTCATTGTGCATTATTATAGGCTATACGTAAGGTTTGCTTGTGGTAGTTTACCATTTTGTGCTATTGTGGGGGTTTGTGGAGATTTGGTTTATAACTTCAATATCTCCATTTGGAAATTTGAACCAGTAAGCCATTTCACAATGATGCAACTGCCTTTGACAAAGGGACAAAATGTTTCAAAATATGGATTTTCTCTAAATTAGACAAAATTGATATTCAAAAGCTTTAAATGTACGGGTTGTAATGAAAATTTCCTTTAGGTTTGCACTCCCATAAGATTATATGTGTAATTATTTTGGATTTATTATCATCCTTGTGCTTACATAAGTAAACATATGGATAAATTACCCCTGAAAGTGATTGCAAGGTTTTGGTTCATTGTATACCATGTTAACATCATAATTCTAACTTGATCCAAATTATTAAAGTTATACATTTGTGTTTTTTTGCCTTGCTGCTCATGTCACTGTTTATGGTTTATTGTGGCTAACATATTTGGGTTGACTTGCCCAAGGACATTTTGCTAGTGTGTACTGGAGTTAGTCCCTTAATAACAAGATTGAAAAGATGCCTAGTATCATTTATTGCTTGTAATATAACTATTCATGCAGCTATCCTGACTTTTTCACAGGATATAGTGTAGATAGAAGTTTCATTTTGTTGGTTTGCCTAAATATCTTTCATGTCTATTATAGCATATTAGCATTGACGTTCTTCTGTAATATTTGCTGCATGAACAGACATGGACTCCAAAGTTAAACAGATGATCAAGGTCATTGAAGAAGATGCAGACTCCTTTGCACGGAGGGCAGAGATGTATTATAAAAAACGCCCAGAGCTTATGAAACTAGTTGAAGAGTTCTATCGGGCATATCGGGCATTGGCTGAAAGATATGATCATGCAACTGGGGTGATTCGCCAAGCTCATCGAACCATGGCAGAAGCATTTCCTAACCAAGTTCCCTTTGTTCTATCTGATGAAGCACCACCTGGTTTTACTGCTGTCGCAGATCCGCATACCCCAGATATGCTACACCCAATGCGTGCATTCTTTGATCCTGATGAAATGCAAAAGGATGCTACGGGTTTCTCATCCCATTGTCATCCTGTCAAGAGGAATGAGGCTTTAACTGAAGAACCTGATTCTACGACGAGTAGAATGGGTTTGAAACAGCTCAATGATCTATTTGGGAATGGAGAGGGACTAATCCATGGAAAGGCAAGAAAGGGTCTCATTTTTCATGACATGAAGGAGAAAGATCGAAGCTCTCAAAAGAATGGAGTCTCGCTTGAGTCTGATAGAGTTGGCGATGCTGAGACAGAGATCCTGAACCTAAAGAATTCTCTTGCTAAAGTGGAAGCTGAAAAGGAAGCTGGTTTGCTGCAGTACCAACAGAGCTTGGCGAGATTGTCTAATTTGGAGTCTGAAGTCTCTCGTGCACAAGTGGAATCCCAGGGGCTTAATGATCGAGCCAGCAAAGCTGAAACTGAGGTTCAAAACTTGAAGGAGACACTTACCAAATTGCAGGTAGAAAGAGAGTCTAGTCTTTTTCAGTACCAGCAGTGTTTGGAGAAAATATCTTACTTGGAGAGTAGGATCTCTTCTGCCGAAAAGGATGCTGGAGAGCTTAATGAACGTGCCACTAAAGCTGAAACTGAAGCTGAAGCTTTAAAGCAAGACCTTGTTAGGATTGGAGCTGAAAAAGAAGCTGCACTTTTACAGTATAACAAATGCTTGGAGATGATATCAAATCTGGAAGAGAAGTTAGTGCAAGCTGATGAAGAAGCCAGGAGGATCAATGAGCAAGCTGACAAAGCTGAATGTGACGTTGAAATCTTGAAAGAAGAAGCTTCCAAATTAACTGAAGAGAAGGAAGCTGCTGCTCTCCAATACCAGAAGTGCTCGGAGGCAATTTCTCAACTGGAGCAGAAACTTTTGTCAGCCCAAGAGGAGGCCAATAGGCTGAATTCTAAGATAGAGGATGAGGTTGCAAAGTTGAAGGGAGCGGAAGAAAAGTGTGTTTTGTTGGAAAAATCAAATCAAACTCTGCAGTCTGAGTTGGAAAATTTTGTGCAGAGGGTGGGATCTCAAGATGTAGAACTTGCAGAGAAGCAGAACGAGTTAGGCAGAATGTGGACCAGCATACAAGAAGAGCGGATGCGATTCCTGGAAGCTGAAACTGCTTTCCAGACTTTGCAGCATTTGCATTCCAAATCTCAGGATGAATTGAGATCTGTGGTTGCAGAACTGCAGAATAGGGCTAAAATTTTGAATGATATGGAAACCCAAAGTCGAGGTCTTGAGGACGAAATTCAGAAAATCAAAGAGGAAAACAAGAGTCTGAATGAGCTCAATGTGTCTTCCGCTGTGTCAATAACAAATCTTCAGAATGAGATCTCAAACTTGAAAGAAACAATTAGAAAATTGGAGGAGGAGGTCGATCTTAGAGTGGACCAGAGAAATGCGCTTCAGCAAGAAATATATTGTCTGAAAGAGGAACTGAATGATCTTAACAAGGAGCACAGGACTATGCTAGAGCAGGTGGAATCAGTTGGTTTTGATCCAGAATGCTTTGGGTATTCTGTAAAGGAGCTGCAGAATGAGAACTCAGAATTAAAGCAGGTATGTGAGACTAATAGAAGTGAGAAAGATTCTCTTCTGGAAAAATTGGCTGTCATGGAGAAACTTATTGAGAAAAATTTGCTTTTGGAGAATTCCCTTGCTGATCTGAATGTTGAATTAGAAGATGTCAGAAAGAAGGTACAGTCATTGGAAGAGTCCTGTCAGTCTCTTTTGGAAGATAAATCAATTCTTGTTGCCGAAAACACAAATTTGGTATCTCAGTTGCATATTGCCACTGAAAAATTGGATAAACTGGTGGAGAAAAGCAACTTTTTGGAGAGTTCTCTTTCTGAAGCGAATGATGAGCTGGAAGGGTTGAGGGTGAAGTCGAGGAACTTAGAAGATTCATGGCTGTTGCTTAAGAGTGAGAAGTTTGGTCTTATTACCGAGAGAGAAAGTTTAGTATCTCAGTTTAACATTACCCAGCAAAAACTTGAGTATATCAGAAACAGTTATGCTGAGCTAGAACAAAAACTTTCTGAGTTGGAGAAGGAGAGAGACTCAACACTTCACATAGCAGAAGATTTGTGTGTTTCCTTGGATGCCGAGAAACAAGAACGTGCTAGTTTTGCTCAGTTAAGTGAAACAAGAATGGCCAGCATGGAGTTGCATATCTGTCAGTTGCAAGAAGAAATTCAATGTCGGAAGAAAGAATATGAAGAGGAACAAGATAAAGCTCTAACTGCTCATCTTGAAATCTTAATTTTGCTGAAATTCATAGAAGATCTAGAGGACAAGAGTTTCTCTCTCTTGGTGGAGCATCAAAAGCTTTTGGATTCATCAATATTGTCAGGGAAACTTATTTCTGAACTGGAGCATGAATTTAGTGATAGTCAGGTGGAATTTTTTTTTTTTTTTTTAAAGTAATGGTTACTTTTATTGAAAGATGAACGAACTAATTCTTTATTTTTATTTTTGGACAGGTTGAGATTAAATCCTTAATTGAGGAAAATGAGGTACTGAGGATGGGGCTCTTTCAGGTGTTGAAGACTTTAGACATTGGAGAAAACCATGAATCTCCATCCAAAATGGAAGAAGATCAAAACCTTTTGAAACATATATTAGGCAAACTAAAAGAGGGACAAGATGTTCTCATTAGAAGTTGTAATGAAAGTGACAAGTTGGTAATTGAGAAGTCGGTCCTTGTGACAGTGCTAAGGCAACTGGAACTAGAGGGGGTCAATGTAATGGAGGAAAGAGAGAAAATTGATTGTGAGTTGAGAACCCAGTACAAGCAGTTCTTAGCTTTGCAAGGTGAAACTCAAAGACATAAGCAAATGAATGAAGAATTGAGATTGAAAGCAGTGGAGGGAGACCACAAGGAGAAAGTCTTGACATCTAAGCTGGACGATCTGCAGAAACAGCTGTTAGAATTTGAAGGGGCTTACAAGAACCTGCTAGAAGAAAATCATAAAGCACTTGAAGATAAAATTTCCATGAATAAGAAAGTGATGGAGTTGGAAGAAGAGAAACGCTACCTGAAAGAGGAATACTTTACCATGTTTGGTGAAAAAATATTTCACAGTAACCTCTCCCTGGTTTTCAATGGTATCATTTCAAAACACTTCTCTGAACTTGAACAGCTTAATGAAGATTATAATGGAATTCGACTTGTTAATGTTGACCTAAAGGGAAAGGTAAGAATGCTTGAAGAGAAGTTCGATGATTTGCAAAAGGAAAACTTATATCTCAAGGACTCTGTGAGTAAGTTAGAAGATGGGCTTATCACGAACAAGTCTCTAAATCAACAGTTAAATATTGAAATGACTGATGCAAAAGGTTTGCTGTCACAAAAGGAAAATGAGATTCAACTGTTGGAGAGTCAGGCTGTTACAGTCATTGGTGAACTGCTGATTGCCACTGTTTGCAAAGTAGTGCTTGAAGGAAAGATTCTTGAACTTGCTGAATCGTACCAGAGCCTGGAAAGTCGAAGTAATTGCAGAGACAAGGAGATTGAACTGCTCAAAGAAAAAGTTGTTGTATTGGAAGATGCAAATGTAGGCTTACAAACACGGTTAGCTGCTTATGTGCCAGCTGTCATCTCTTTGAATGACTGTATAACATCTCTTGAGAAGCGTACCCTAATCCATAGCAGATCTCATAAATTTGTCAAAACTGATCTGGAGGTAATTTTAATATTTATTTATCCTTGCTATTGCATTTCCAGTCATTTTTGAGACCATTGATGATGTTTTTTTACCTCACTACGTGCGTTTGATATAATTTGTTTTTTTTGCTGATTTGTATACACGTATATGTTCCCGTAAAATGTCCAATAATTGCTACTCTATCATGTCCAGGATGCTCATCAAGTGACCCAACAAGCTGAAATCAGTCAAACAGGTGAAGATGATTTCGTCATGGTACCAGATTGTATTTCAGATTTGCGGGCAATACAAAGTAGGGTTAGAGATATTGAAAATGCGGTGATGGATAAGGAAAGGCTTATGTTGCTAGAAAACTTAAATGCAAATACCAAACTAGAGATTGAAGAGTTAAAGGATGGAAGCAGCTCGTGTAAAGAAAATGGTCAGACTAACAAGCTTGTCCCGAGAAATGATGAAGTGGAACTGGGGACTGGACTTAATGACAATCGCAAGCTGAAGAGACATACATATGAAATCTCTAATTCAGGTGATGATGTTCTGACAAAGGACATAATACTTGATCAGGTGTCTGAGTGTTCATCCTATGGAATCAGCAGGAGAGAAACTGCTGGGGCTAATGATCAGATGCTTGAATTATGGGACAACACTGACCATGATGGCAGCATTGACGTTATGGTTGGTAACACTCAGAAGGCAACAGCTGCACCTGACCACTTTGATGTTGAAACTGTCAAAGAACTTAAGGGGACTAGAAACCACTCTATGGAATCACTGGTTGAGAAGGAATTGGAAGTAGACAAATTAGAGATCTCTAAGAGACTTGCAGAGTCCCGTCATGAAGGACACAAGAAAAGGATTCTGGAAAGATTGGATTCTGATGTGCAAAAGTTGACAAACCTTCAAATAACGTGCAAGATTTGAAGAGAAAAGTTGAGGTCACTGAGAAGAGCGAAAACACCAAAGACATTGAATTTGATACTGTAAAGGCACAGCTAGAAGAAGCCGAGGAGTCAATCTTGAAGTTGTTTGAAGGAAACTGTAAACTGATGAAAAGCGTTGAAGAAGGTGCTTCTATTTCTCATGAAGATATGTCGACAGTAGTTTCGGAAGAAAGTGGTAGCATCAGGAGGAGGAGAATTTCAGATTTGGCAAGGAGGGGATCCGAAAAAATTGGGCGTTTGCAATTAGAGGTGCAGAAATTACAATTTCTGCTGCTGAAACTCGATGATGGAAAAGGAAGCAGCAGAAGAACAAGAATCACAGACCGGAAAACAAGAGTTCCTTTGAAGGACTATCTCTACGGTGGTGGAGTTAGAACTGGCAAAAAGCCCCAAAAAGCACCCTTCTGTGCGTGCATAAAGCCTATAACTAGGGGAGACTAATCTTCCTTTGGCGCATAGAATATAGTTGTAATGAAACATTATTTTCTTTGTCTATAAGTTAGAGTAGCTATAGACTAATCCTGCATGTCTCACCTGTTTTTGTTTTATAGAAGGATGTTGTCTAGAATGTTGAGATATTGCTGTACATGCCAGGCCCGTCTAATAATCAGAGCTGCTCTCTTGGAGTTCTTTATATATACCAAGAATGATGCATGCTTTTCAATGAAGCTATTTGTCTAGAGGATGTATGGAGATTTTATTATGTGTATGCTTAATGTTTTGTGGACATGCAGATATTTTAGTCGAATGACTTGGGTGAAAATATTTATCAATAGAAGGTAAAAATATGAAGTAAAGTGATGGTGCAACTGCAAAGTCTATTGTTATGTGTATCTTTAACCTGTTCACTCAATTAAGCTTTTACAAGCTTTTTTGTGCTGGCTAAACTGTTGAGCGAGCAATGTCATTGGTCCCTAGAAACTGATGTTGTCCTTGAGCATTCCCATTACCAGAAACAAAGTTACCATCTTATCGTATAAATTATTGTCACTATTTCATTATTTTATTATAAAATCTAAATTCAGCCCAGTTTAGGCATATGATCTTGTCTCTTGAACTTTTCAAGAATTCCTAGAACCATTTATCTTGGACTTCCTTCATTTCCAACCCAAAATTCTATTATAGTACAATTTTTGCAATATTTTGGTGCAAAAGTTGCATTCTCTTATTTTTTGTCAACGACTCACCATACTGATGATCACACTAAAAAGTATACTTTTTAAAATATTTCTTTTAATTTTCTTTTAGTATAATTTTTGAACTATTTTATGATAAAAATTGCATTATTTTTTTCATTTCTAACTTATTGTACTGAAAATCAAACGTGTGTGTATATATATATATATTAATAAAAATTATCGCATTAAATATAGTAATATTATTCATCAGATTATTTTAATGCATAAATATAAAGCTATTTTAGAGCACTTTTTAGTGAAAAATTGCATTATTTTTACGAGATGCCTAACGTGTCACTTTGCAAGGAAACTGAAGTTTAATATAATGCAACAGAATTATGTGAAGAGTAATGTTGTATCTATTAATAAATTGACACGTACATCTATATGTATGATAATTATAGCTACATTTTTTCTATTACTTTTTTTTTTTTCACCTTTCTTTCTTTATCTTCTTTATTTATTTATTTTTTAACATATTATCTATATAATTTTAAAATCAATCAATATTTTTAAATTACATAATAATTAACAATTATTTATATAAAACTAACCAATATATATCACTATTAATATTTTATCCATACAATTTTAAAATCAACTAATATATTTTACTTATTTAAACATATATTGGCATTAAAATTTTATAATTCTTTTTAATAAATTTTAGTTATATTATTTTTAATTATAAGTAATAGATATTATGAAAATATTTTTAAATTAAATAAGTAAAAATATTTTAACAACTTAAATTATTATACTAACAATATTTATTATTAATAATAAAATTTTCTAATATTAATGACAGTAATATATAATAATTGTAAAATTAAATATATAATTATATATATTTTTTATTATAAAAATATTAAAAATAATTATAAAGATATCTTTACACGTTAATAATAACACCTACAGACACACTTGTTCCGTACGTAATTTTGATCAAAGGCATTTTACCCGCAACGATATGCGATATCCAGTCTTAGCCAATCAGTTATACTCGAACAAACACGTGTCACTACTGTATAATACTCAAACAAGTTAGATAATTAGATATTATCTCAAAAGAAGTGGAAATCTATTGACCAAAAAAAAGTTCGACTCACTCACTCACTCACTCGTTACAACCAGTGAGTAGTGACCATGAGAGCAGCAGCAACATTGCAGTCTCCACTATGCCTATCTACTCAGAAACCATCATCTCTTCCCTCAAGCTCAAATATAACAACTCCTTTGTCAGCTAAACCTAAAAGCCTCCTTCAAGAACATCCACTTTATATACCAACTCATTCTAATCTATCTCATCAATTCAAAGAAAAAATCCTCTGCCTTGAAATTATAGGTGTTGATTCAGCTAAAGCACTTTCCCAAAACCCTTCTCTTCACGAAGTTAATCTTTGCTCCATCCAATCTATAATTTATTTTCTTCAATCAAAAGGCATACACCAAAAGGATTTGGCTAAGATATTTGGGATGTGCCCTAAAGTCCTGACTTCTAACATCAAAACTGATCTCAACCCAGTTTTCGATTTCCTCTCACAAGATCTTGAAGTTCCAGATCACAACTTTAGAAAGGTCATTAACAAATGCCCAAGACTACTTGCTTCTAGTGTGAAAGACCAACTCAAACCAGCACTTTTTTATCTTCAGAGTCTTGGGTTTAAAGATCTTGAATCGTTGGCTTACCAAGACTCAGTTTTGTTGGTTTCTAGTGTTGAAAACACATTGGCTCCCAAACTTAAGTATTTGGAGAGTTTGGGGTTTTCAAAAAAAGAGGCTGTTGGGATGATATTGAGGTGCCCAAGTTTGTTTACTTTCAGTATTGAGAATAATTTCAAGCCAAAATTTGAGTATTTTGGATTACAGATGGGTAGGAAGTTAGAGGAATTGAAGGAGTTTCCTCAGTACTTTTCTTTTAGTTTAGAAAATAGGATAAAACCTAGAGATTTGGAGGCTGTACATAATGGAATTAATTTGCCTTTGCCATTGATGCTTAAAAGTACTGATATTGAGTTTAGGAAGTTGATGAGGAGAGGTCATGATCAATGACTTTGATGGTGCCAATACAAGTGTATATTGTTTTTCAAATTGGAAAGGAAATATTTTCATTGATGTTTGAGTGTAAAATTGAATGTAGACTATTGGTTTTTCTATATTGCGTATATCACTTTGTTTTGCAGGCTCATGGTTAAAGAACAAGGAACAAAACCAACTGGTGGTGCTGAACTGCTAATAGTTCTTTTTCAAGGTTTAAGAGCTTTCTATTTTTCGTTACCCATTTTGGAAAATTAGTACTTTTATAATCATTACTGTCATCTGGATGCTGAAACTTAGATCGTTATAACTGCACTTGTTCATACCCAAAACAGACTTAACAGACTTAAAATGGAGGATGTCTAATTATATATATAAATATTATAATAATAAAGGAAATTAGTAACGTCTGATACCAAATTAAATGTTATTCAATATCTATCCTCACTCAGGACTTGTCCAATTCTCACATTTAAAGGGTGATAATTGTGTTGTGTTAGTCGTAGTATTGTGTTAGTTGTATTTGTGTTATATTTATTTCGTATTATTCGTGTTCGTATTGTGTTCATTTTGTATTATTCGTGTCAATTTTTTTGTTAGTTGACACATGAAAAAATTTACTTGATTTTTTTTCGTGTTGTCTATTTATAATAGTAAGAAATGACAAAATATTTAAGAACATTAAAAACTTATCGATCAATTTTTACTAAAAAATTTATTTGTATTGTATCGTATTTTGGTCGTGTTATAAGATCGTGTAAAAAATTGTCATCCTTATTCATATTGCTTGTAAATTAATAATTTTGTTTTGATATTATGTTAAATGAACTAAATTTTACTTTCAAAAATTAATGAAAAGGGTGCTTAATTATATATAAATATTATAATAATTAAATAAATTGTTAATATAGAATATAAATATGAATTCCAATTTAAATAGTAGAAATATGCTCAACCTTTCAGTGTTATTCAGCCTATGAATTTAATAATGTTAAGTATGTGCCAATAAAGTCACGTAGTCTAGACTTGATTATGGATTGAGTTTCTCTGCCCAATGAGTTGCTCTTAAAGGTATCAAATGAATTTAGCTTATTCAAATTTGAGCGTTAATTTTAGCTTAGATTATTTTAAAATGAGATCGATGAGAGTGTGCTAACTTATTTACATTTTTAGAAAATTTAAAAATATATGTATTTTTTTTAAATACAAAAATATATATAAATATTATATTTTGTTAATATTTTTTAATGGTAATTATCATTGACCTTCATGTATTTTGTCTTGATATTAATGACTTGTGTTAGAGGTTTAATTTTAATTTAATCACCTCTAAAGACAATTATTTGTGTTTGAATTGGTAAAAAAAATTCTGACACCTAATTATTCTGAACAATATGGGTTGAATGAGCATACTATAAAGCAGGAGAGGTGATTAAATCAAAATAAAATTTGGCATGGGTCGTGATGATATTTGAGTAAAAACATAAGGAAGGTTGATGATAAAAATAGGGAGCAGGATTAAAATCCTTTAGATTATGTTATTTACTCTAATAAATTATAAGAAGTATTATTTAGTCTATTAATTTAAAAAAATGAACTAATTAAGGATAAAATATATGATTTTAATAATTTTTTTAATTAATATTTTAATATAAAAATATTAAAATAATATAACTTATTCTAAATTGTCCTCTTTAAAAAATAATATTTTAATTAAAAAATTATTAAAATAATATGTTTTATTTTTAATTGGTCTCTTTTTATAAAACTAAGGATTAAATGATATCACTTTTAATTTAAGGATTAAATAACATAAATGACTTAATCTAAAAAATGACACTTTTCTATACAAAATAATATATTTTTCAATTATATGTTAGCTTTTTTTTTTTTTTTACATAAATAATTATCTTTGATAATCAACTCAAAAGATAAGAGGTGACTTAACCATAATGAAACCTAGCATGGATCATTAATTTTTAGGCTAAAAACAACAAATGTCATTGATAATTACCCTTTTTACAAACAAGAAAATAAATACTATTTTTTAGTGTATTTTTTATAGTGGTATTTGATAATTATTATTGTTAGGCCTGATTTTTAATTCTAAATGTTGATATATTATGAGAAATAGTACATTCTAACTATATACTTAAATTAATATTCATAATTTTTTAATGTGAGACTCGTTAGCGCATTTCAACAATCCATTCTCGAATTAGAACACATTTATCTTCTTAGACTTCAATCATGCCCCAATACAAAAGACCAGCCATTTAGGGTATTTTTCAAACAAACATCAATATTTTATCGACTTTCACACGCGTGATAAGAAAGAGCCAAATAATTTATGCTAACTTAAGCTCGTGAATGAAACGACTGACAAAAAATAAAAAGTATACATCTTTAATAAATAATATAGAAAATGTCCATTTTTATTCGTTCATACTTAAGCCATGTGTAACAGGTCTACTTTCATTTCGAGGATTTGAGTGTGCACACAATACAAATTGGGCATTGATTTTGATACAAGTTGTTTGACTTGGGTTCAAACTAAAAGGTTAACACATTAAGAAGAGTAATTCATCTTAATTATATACTAAATTTTTTCTTTATATTTATATTTTTTTAATATAAAATTTGTTAGTACATCTAACAGTTATTTATTAAGAATATTTTTTTAAATGAATTGTTAGCTCATTGAGGTGATTTTTTTTAACTTATCACATCATTAAATAATTTTTAATTTAACATCACTAATTATGGTTAACTTTCTGGTGGTTACCTCAAGTCCATACAAATAAAAAAGCTGTTAGGGAATAAAAAGTGCTTATAGCTAGATCTCCTCTAGTACAAATAAAATAGCTATTAGGGAATAAAAAGTGCTTCCAACTAGATCACCCCTAGAGGATTCCCATATAAGGTCTTTATGCTTAAGAAATAGTAATCTTGAATAAACCTTTTTTTTTTTTTGGTTTCTGGTTTCTTCCAAGTTTGATTCTTTTTCATTTATTATTATTTATTTATTTATTGCAGGTCGTTTTTTTCTTTTCCTCCTTTGCCTTTGCCCATCTTTAATTTTATTCTTCTGGTTGTCTCATGTCTGTGCCACACAATTTCTTTTGAATCTTGATTTCTGTTAGCTTTTTAGTTGTTATGGCACAAAATCATGTGCAAGTGGACCCAAAAAAAATTCTGTTATCATTGAGGTACTCAATTTTGATGATATTGTTTGGATGCAACAGGAAATATTTTTCCTTTCATATTTGTTAATGGGAGACTTAAGCAAGGTTATTCAACCGCCCCGCCAGTAGCAGAAATTCTCCCGTTTCTGGTCAAAGACTTGATTGAATATGAGACCTACTCCACGAAGAGCCACCAAATTTTTTCTCTAAATTTTTTCACATCTTATTCCCTTTATTAATTATTTTTTTATTTTGTGATTTGACCCTTTTATGTTGTTAAGTTAATTTAGTTATTTAATTTTAATTTTTATATGGTTAGTCCAAAATTTGAAATTAAATTTTAGAAGTATATAAAATTAAAAAATAAAGTGTTTAAATTCTACATAAAAATTTGAATGACCAAAAATATGAAAATTAAATAGCAAAGAAATCAAATCATAAGAAAAAAATATGAAGAGGGACTAAGGTGTAAAATATAGAAAATTTTAGGGCTCTACTTAAATTCTAAAATCTTTATATTCTCATTGGGAAAAAGGTGATAAAGATATCATAATTTTTATCAAATGAGCACATTAATTTTATAATTATTGAGTTAAGTATTAGAGATTCTATAATTTTTCAAAATAAACACATTAGTCCAGTAATTTATGAAAGAAATACTACAAGTTTTGTTATTATGAAAAATAAACAATCTTAATCATATAATTTTTTAAAATAAGCACTTTTAGTCCAGTAAAAGTATTAAAATTGGGGACTTATAGTACCCAATTTTCATAAATAAAGGAACTATAGGTATTCAACTTAACAATTATGGGATTAAAGTGCTTATTTGTATATAATAACGAGGCTATTGTAACATTTTTTCAAAATTATGAAAATTTTAATACCCAATATAATAATTATAAAATTAAATTATTTAAATTAAATAATTATAGGATATTTAGTACCCGACATCCTATTTAGATACAAGCCGAATTTTGTTGACTGGCTTTACCAAAACTACCCAGGAGAAAAGGCGATTCCTGTTATAACATGGCTCTTGTCTCTGCAATTGCAGTAATAAACGGTTACATAGTTGTTCGTTAGTGGAAATTGCTACGTTATATGCTAATTGTGTCCTTATATAATGGTCTTACGCTTAATTAATTTAAAGTTAATTCAACTCAATTAGCTTATAAATTTAAATATATTAGCTCACTTAGTTTATGAATAACTTGTGAGCTCATTTGATAAAATGTTTTTATTATAACACCTCTAATTGATTATCTATGTTTGAGGATGAGGCTCTTGCTAATTTCAATAAGGGCAGGTGACCAGACATGGTCACTAATTATATTAAGCATTTTGTATATAAGTCAATGTATATTTATGGTATCATTCAATTAATATTGAAAATAATACAACAAATTCCATTAGTTCTAAAAAATAACATTTTTTGAAGTAAAAAAAAAAATCTTGTGCAAGGAAGGGAGTTATACTTGGATAATAATGGGTTTATTATTGGACAATTGGATAAAATGGTCACAAACAAAGATCACTAAAAATAACATAGTTTAAAATAGTAAATAACACATAGATAAATATATATAATAATAAGATAAAATTATTATTGAAAAATTAGATAAAATTGTCACAAATAAAAATTACTAAAGATAAAATTGTCACAAATAAAAATTACACGTATACAAATATATATAGTAATAAGATTAGCTAATTTTATATCAAAAATATTTTGGCATATATATTATTGTAATTAAAATTGAGTCACTAGTTGTTTAAGTCACTTTGTTTATATTATTAAAATACTTTAGTCATATAACTTGTGTATGATGCACATAAGTTATTTATTCTAAAAAATAGGATATATAAGTCATTTTTTAAATAATAACATGAATATTTTATTATTAAAAATAATCACCAATTTAAGACCTTATTTAATTAGGAAAAAATATTATTGTACATATTTTCTTCCATTACCAGCATAACTTTCCCTCCTTTTTGTCATTTATGGTGCTATTTTTTACTTATATTATAAGCTGAAATTTTCAACTTTATCTTTATTTTCTTATTTCTTTCTTGTGCTCTATTCTTTATCTATTCATTGTTTCTATCAAACAAGAAAATTATCAAAATAGACCATTTTCGTCTTTCAGTATATCAGGATACATTTTAAATTGATTTTGTGGGAAGGCAGCACCTATAATAACTTCAAGGACTCTTTGACAAAAAAAAATTCGTCTCATTTTTATCTGATTTGGGGGTTCGATATATAATGGAAATGAAGGAGTGTGGCGTGAAGAGAATGAAAACTGTATATGTGTAGCGTGAAGGAAATTTAGCGCTAAATAGTTAGTTTATTAATTCAAAATATTTATTTTATTCTTTAAAAAGTCACACTTTTTTAATATATGTAATATTTTATTAAGTTTTAAAAGTTAAAGTGATTTATATATTCTAAATTTTTAAAATTAGTGTTAATATATAAAGTAATCAGTAAATTATTTAATCCATTAAAATTTAATAAAATGTGGGATGCTGTTCTTCCTAGCCAAGGAAGTGGCGCATGATTGTGACAAAAGATAGTAATGTGACATTATTGGCGGCCTACTAGAATATTGTTTTACTTATTGGAAAGAAATATATATTAGGGGCTTAAGTGTAATTATATTTAATTGAATCGTATGAAATATTATAAATAATTTATATAATATTTAGTAAATAATTATAAAATATAACAAATATTTTATATTTAAAATAATATTTAATTTTTATGTAATTTCTTACTTGTCAAATTAATTTTATTGCAAAAATTTATTTAAATTAATATTTAATTTATTTTTATATATTTTAAAAATAAAAAAATATAACTTTTATGAGATGGAAAAAATAAAGACACAATTTTAGAATTGAAAATAGGAAAACAACAAAAAGAACATCACTTAAAGTTTAAATCATATATTTTTATAATTAAAAATAATTTAATTATATGATATAACCTCATTTTATATATATAAAGTTTCATTTTTAACCTCCCCTAGAAAAAAAATATATGTTTATTTTTTTTATAATGTAAATGAATATATTTTTTAATGTTATAAGAAAATGAACATATATTTTTTATAATAAGCATGGTTAAAAATGAAACTAGTTGAATAACTAGGTTATTTATACACCGAAAGAATTAAAAAATGACTGTTATATTATTTTTTTTTTAACATCGTCCAATTAAATGTATTTCAAACTAAATTACGTTAATTTAGATCTGTTCAATATTATACATTTAATATTGAACGTTTAATATTATTGATATATTATTTTTATTATTATAAATTTTAAAGGTGTTATTATTTGTAATTTCTCTCAAAAAAAAATTTATAGGTGTCTAATGGGACAAAACATAAACCATATTAAGAAATAATACACCAATTTGCCAAAATTTCCATTTGAGGTTTTTTTTTTATTCCTCTTTCTTAATTATGTTCTCGAACAAAATTACTTAGGCTTCACTAGTTAGTTGAGTCTTATAGTATTTTTTTTTTTTAAATTATCAAAAATTTATAATAATTAAATTAACATTCCAATAACATTGAATGTTCAACTTTAAACGAGTTTAAATTGTCGCAATTTAATTGAAAGACTTTCAATTGGACTAGAGCTCAAAGAAGAATAATATAAAAGTCATTTTTTAATTGTAAAAATATATAATTTGAATATAAAAAATAATATTTTTATTATTATAAATTTTAAAAAGTATTATTTTATTTGTTTTTTCTACAACATTAATTTTATCACAACTTACAAACTTGCCTATATTTAAAAATTTATGTCGCAGTTATGTTTCTATTGTCAAAAAGTTCCCATTTGGTTTATTTTTAACATTTTTTACCCTTTATGATTGAAATTTTGCAAATAAAATAAGTTTTACAGTAACGTTGTCTGAGTAAAGTTTTACATGTAACATCAGTTTATGTGGTTAAATATAATTGATTGCACATAATCATGTGTTATATGTAATTAAGCTACATCAATTCTACAGGAATATATTACATGTCAGTTTTTCATTCAATTATTTTCCAAGTTCAACAAAATGGTTGTAACTTATAAATAGCTACTTAGTATGAATAATAGGTTATTTCATAAAGACTAAACCGCTTAAATGAACTCATTTATACAAAGGCTTCATATAAAAAAAAAAATTAACACTTTAATCCCTAAAATATTATATTTTAATAAATAAATATTAAATTATAAGTTTGAAATTATAGTGTGACTAGTAGTACGTGGCACATAGGTTCAAGACTTGTTAAGCTGAAAGATGACTTAATTGTGACACTACATAATTTGAGGACTAAGTTGTTAAGTTTTTTTTTTTTTTTTTTGTGATCATTTGTGTTAAGCATATTTCTAGGTTCGAAATATTATATCTATTATCTAGGTCTTATTAAATTTAATTTACAAATTTACCCTTTGAGTGCTCTACTTGAATATGGACAACAACTTGCTAAAGAAAAAGGTAAAGTTGTGAAAAAAAGTTAAAGAAGAGAATTTGTTTGCACTTATTATCAGGTCCCGTATATTATTTTTGTCAGAAAAAAGAAGAAGAAGAAGAAGTTAAATATTCCAACGTGTAACATCATGTCTACTACAGAACTCAACCCTATCAATCTAAAAAAGACACAAATAATTCCACCAACTAATACATACATATATATATATATATATATATATATATATATATAGTAAGTACTAAGAAGAGGACAATCATCATCATAACCTCAAGTACTAGTAAAAAGAAAAAAAGAAAAAAAAAATATTAAAATGCATAAAAACTTGTTCACTTTAGCAATGAGAGGTGATTGGGAAGGAGTAGCCAAAATATATGAGGAAGATCCAAGTGCTCATTTGGCAAAACTAGCTAGACAAGGTGATTCTGCTTTACACTTGGCAGTTTCTGGTGATGCTGATGAAAGTATTGTGGAAAAAATAGTAAGTTTGGTACTAAAACAACCTCATCATCAACAAGCACTTCAAATTCAAAATGATGAAGGTAGTACTCCTCTTCATTATGCAGCAATTAGAGGAAGTGTTAGAATGTGTAAGTGTATCGCCGAGGCCAATCCGGCTTCTATGGGATTTTATAACCAACAAACTGAGACCCCTTTCTTCATGGCAGTACTTAGAGGTAGAAAAAAAGCTTTTCTTTGGCTCCATTCATTTGCTGGTACTCAACAAGGTTACAAGTTTTGTAGAAGGAAGAAGGATGGTGATACTATTCTTCATAGTGCCATTGCTGGAGAATATTTTGGTAAAAATAAAAACAAAAACTTAATTATGATTCTGTTCGTATGTGCAGAAAGTATTTTTCCGAGTCCTGAAAGCTTTTTTTTTTTGGTAAAGTTTTAATCAAAAGTGTTTTTACAAGTCTCAAATCAACTATGTTGTACATGCTTTTTGGTTACAGATTTGGCATACCAGATAATTTGCTGGTACCCAGCATTAGCTAATGCTGTGAATAGGAAAGGATTTACACCTCTTCATACTTTAGCCACTATTCCTTCTGCCTTTGAAAGTGGTACCTACCTTGATAGATATCAGAAATTTATTTATCATTGTAAGTCCTTTGCAACTTTGAAACACCTTCTAAAATTTGACTACGCTATCTGCTGTCACATATCCAAGTGCTTTCTTTCTATCCTATATTTGTTTACATGGTAGGCACTTATGTGGATGAATTCAAACCAGAACTAGAAGAGAGAAACAACTCTATAGCAGTTAACACAACAAAGGATGAACAAAACAGCCACTGTCATACACAGAACCAGAAAATTACCCCTTCCAATCTTATTTGCTTCTTGAAGAATACTGTTCAACTTGGTATGTGTAATTTCTATATCTAGTTGTTAAGGAATGAGTCTTTTTATTTATTATAATGCAAAGTTAAGCCTTCCTCTAAAATTAATATGCAGCCTGTGGAAAAAGAAATGGCAAAGAAGAAAGAAGAAAAACTGATACAGAGAATCCTCAGAACTCAAGGAGTGATTATATCAAAAGCATTGAAGCTACTGGTTTGGACTACAACTGATCTTGATCCATATATTCATATTGTGACTTTTGAAATCAGAACTTCTTACTCCACAATCCACTTTTATTGCTTCAGGGCATCAATCTACTCTTAAGACTCAAAAACATTGCTCTTTTTGGCCAATCTGCAATGTCGGCTCTGTGATTTTCAAGCTTCCACTCAAGATAATACTAGCCATTCTTGGACTTGGTAAGTAGATTTTCAAATAATTATGTACATGAATGTGACAACTATGTATACAAAGTCTCACTAGATAAAGACATCAAAAACTCATAAAACAAATGTACCATTGTACATATCCTTTTTTCAGGATTTGACATAAAACAAATTAAGGAAAAAAAGCTGAAGCATGTGTGGTCAATTCAGGTGATGGATGAACTATTAAAAGCAACTTCTATGTATGAGTATGAAGAGATCAGAGAGGCTACGCCAAAACATCCATACCAACACGAGCTAGAGGAAGAGATCATCAACCCCTATGATCCCATTAACTTACGACAAGATCACATATCAGAAACTAAAGTACAAGTGCATGAAAGTCAAGGTGATGACTCATTGAATACTAGCTAGTTTTCCTACAAAAAGAGTTTGAGATTTGCAAAGACTTTAAGGGTGGGGCCCTAAAATAGCATGTAGAGGTTGTACATAATTAAATTAGCCCAAAATAGCATATATTACATAAACTAAATATGTACATACGTGCATGCTATTTCGGGGTACGTACATGATGCTATTATAGGGCTTCAACATAGAGTTTAATTGAATTATTTCAAATGCAGGAGGGAGTGATAGAGAAACAGCATTCTTAGCAGCTGGTAAGAATGGTATAATAGAAATGGTGAAGAAAATCCTTAAACAGTTTCCAGTAGCCATAAACGACATGAATTCAGAAAAGAAGAACATATTGCTATTATCAGTAGAACATAGACAGCCTCACATATACAAGTTCTTAGTAGACAGCAATGTGTTGAATAAAGGTGTGATTTGGAGAAGGGATAGAAATGGAGATAGTGCATTACATCTTACAGCGAAGCTTGGTAAGAACAAGCCCTGGCTTATTCCAGGGGCTGCTATGCAAATGCATTGGGAAATCAAGTGGTATGAGGTATGTCTACACTCTATATGTATATCAAAACTACAATGTCTAAGATTAAGAAAAATTAACTTGCAAGCCAAATCCAACTTTTTTAAAGAAAATTCGTCAGATAGAAAAATTATTTGTCATGGATTTATGCTGAAATATAACTTAGAAAATCTCAACTCACAATACGAAGCTTGACAAAAGTAGACCATCGGATCATCCACTATAAAATCAAGAATTTATGGTGATACAAAATTCACATGGCTCAATCACAAAAACCCTAAATCAACAAACCTAACTAATCTAGCCTAAGGCTCTGCAGATAGCAAAAATGCCACCAACGTTTAGTTCCATTAACATTTATGTTCATTTTTTTCATTTCCATTAAAATTTAGTTTTTTCTAATACAATGTTGAACCCTTAGTTTTTTAAAGGGCAGAAGTTGGGCCAAATTCTGTCACTTGTTGATTATGTAATCAAATTTGTAAGATTATTTCTTGTTATTTATCATCTATCTAATAACCTCAATAAAATTGTTATTTTAAAGATACCCTCACAAATTTAGTAACATGACCAGTAAATGACAGATCTTAATCCAATATCCTAGTCAACAATCAAAATAGAACTTTTGTGTTAATTTTATGAAAGCAATAAAACCTATTTAGTCCACTAAAAGCTACGGAATTTTTGTTTCTTTAACAATTGTATCATTTAAAAACTTAGATAAGAAATACACCATTAAAATTAGACCATTAAATAAAAAAAAAAAAAAAAATCCTAAATCAACAAACAGATTATCATGGTTCAAGGCTTCGAGTTATATATCCACAATTAAATAGAACTAAGTTTATTTTGATGCTAATTAGTGTAAATTGAGTAACTAACACACCTTCTAAAGTAGCTAATTGAAAACTATTAAATTTTCATAGTGATTCATGCTTATGACTAACTAAATAAATGCAGTTTGTAAGAACCACAATCCCACCATACTATTTTATTGGCTACAACTTCAATGGCAAGACAGCAGAAGAAATATTCAGTGAAACTCACGAAGAACTAGTCAAAGAAGGAGGGGAGTGGCTAACTAAAACATCAGAGGCTTGTTCAGTTGTAGCAGCCCTTATAGCCACAGTTGCTTTCACATCCTCAACTAACGTGCCAGGCGGTATTAACCAACATAATGGAAAGCCCTTGTTCGAAAACCGCGGGGCATTCGAAATTTTCGCAGTCTCATCTTTGATTGCCCTTTGTTGTTCTGTCACTGCCTTGGTGTTTTTCCTCTCTATTCTCACATCTCGTTTTGATGAAAGAGATTTCAATTGGAGCTTGCCAAGAAAGCTCTTGTTTGGCTTAACATCTTTGTTTGCTTCTATAGCTGCTATATTGGTCACATTTTGCGCTGGACACTTCTTTGTGCTTGAAGATAAATTGAAGTATGTTGCTCTGCTTCCAGTTTACGCAATCACAAGTTTGCCAATAAGCTTTTTTGCTATAGCTCAGTTTCCTTTGTATTTTGATCTCATATGGGCTACTTTTAAAGCAGTCCCTGAGCGTAGTTATAATTCTGTCAAGTAGAATTAGTTTACGTCATGTTTGGTTGAAAATAATGACAACTGTGTGACCGAAATGATTGAGGTATTTTTATATTTAATTCTATTGTTAATATAAATTGAAATATAAAGTAACAATAATCCTCATTACATTCACAATTCCAAAGAACAACTGTAATGCTCTACTTTACACACACTAATCTACTTTACACACACATTTATTTAATTATTTATAATTTTTTTTCAATTACAATATTACACGTGAATGTTGGTGTATAACACTGCTAGCTCATTTTAATTTGGGCGTGAAGTATTAAAAAATGAGTAACTCCTTAAGTGATGTGGTTTATTTTGGATAAGAAGTAAATAGAATCTGTTCAGTTGAACCGAAGACTTTTGAATTTCTATAGAGAAATTGTAAAACAATCCATTTTTAGAGCCATTCAAGTCCATTTTTACTTCTATTTTTATATATTTTTAAAATATTAAAAATGTCATTCACATCTACCTTTGCAACCGGATTCCTTATTGAACTTGTTGCAATCTCAAAAAAAAAAAAAAAAAAATTGCCTTGGATATTTTTTACATTATAAAAAATATTAAATGAAAACTGATTTTTTAAAAATCTCGTCTAATAAAATGGATTTTTTTAATAAATCTCTTTCTAACAAAACTGAAGTGGACTTCTTTTAGGCCGACAGGGTTGAGACTGAAATATCAGCCCATTTGATTTGAGGGAAGACTCTCCGTAAGTCCAACTTGATATTGAGTTGAAAATCTTAATAATAATATTGCTTTGTAATTGTAACCCATTGACATGTTTTTTAATTAAAAAGTTATAATTTAGGGTTTGAAATCCTAATAATTGTACGTAATGCATTTATTTTTAAAAAAATATATTTATTTTTCATTTTCCTTACTTTTTCAAACAAGCAAAAAGTTAATAGAATGGGTGGTGACAAATTTTGTCAAATCAATTATTAATTGAAGAGCTAAGATAACATTATTTTGATAAGGTTGTTTTTTTTTCTTTTCTTTTAATAGATTTATTCTAGTGTGTTTAGATGTTGATATATTTAAGTCAAATAATTTTAACTTTTAAAATAATTCTAAAATAAAAATAAAAATAAAGGTAACATTAAAAATAATATGTCATGTGAACGCATCATAAATTGACATGAATATAATTAATGGAGTACATGGTGGTGTGGGTTTTATCTGCTTTTAATATCCGATTTAATGCTGACAAACCAACTCAAAAGCACTCAACCGCAAAGTGACAACAGAATAACTTGATTTTATTTGGAATTTCATCATATTATTTTTCTTTCCATTTTTATTTTGTTTTCAATATTTAGTAAGTTATTTAATGATTTGGTGGAAACTTTAATTTTTTTATTTTTATTTTAGAAAATTTAAAAAAAATAACACTTTTAAAATTTATATTAACAAAACTAGTACCAATAATATTTAACGTTAAACATTAAACGTGTAATATTAAATGAACTTAAATTGCCGTAATTTAATTTAAATAACATTCAATTGAACAAATGTTCTAAGAAAAATGATATAAAAACTATTTTTAATTATAAAAATATAATATTTAAATATAAAATGTGCTATTTTTATTATTATAAATTTTAAATGATATTATTTTTATTATTTTTTTTTTCCTCTTTATTTTAAGTCATAAGCATGACACAGAACCAGTAATAAAAAGAGATTATATATTATTCATAAAATTTGTGCCATAAGAATCCAAACTTAAATTTAAATACCATAAATTCACTACTATTAAAAATAATATAACATATATAATTATTTTTGTAGGATAATGATATAATGCACAGCCCATCCCCACTTCATGCCACACTTTAATATTCGGAAGTGTTCCGTTTTCTTATTATAAACTCTATTAATTATCTTATATTCACTTTTTAATATAAACATGCACTTTTTTTCTTTTATACTTTGTTGTTTCTATAAACGAAACAACATTGGAGAAAAAGTGTGTTATGTTACCGAAGCAAAATAAATGGTAAACATAAAGGTTTTTAGTTTTCTAATATTATTAGATTTGTTGTTGCGCAAATGTATGCATTGTAAATATTTTATTAAATAATATTTGGTGTAATTTAACTCAAAAGAGAACAAGTGACAGATAACAATAAGAAAAATAATAAGTAAATTATAATATATTATATAAAAATTAGTATTTTATTGTTTTTAATTTATTTCAAGAAATATTTGGCTAAAATAAAAATAAAAATTAGTAAATTGAATGAGAAAAAATTAAGTTTTAGTTGTATGACATAACCTCTCTTCATATATATAATATCATTTTTAACCCCTTCAATAAAAAAAATATATATTTATTTTTCTTATAACGTAAATAAACATATGTATTTTAGTATTATAAGAAAATAAGCATATATATTTTTTACTAAAAAGATTAAAAATAAAATCAATTAAATAACTAGATTATTTCTGTACTGAAAGGAAAAATTAAAAAATTGTAAACATCAAAGATACGTACCCACAAAATAAAATGAGGTAAATTGTTGAATGGTTGATGACATTTGCTATCTTATTTTAATTGTCTATTTATTTTTTAAAGTAATAAATTGAAGACCTAATTATCTGTATTACTTATAATATGTTGTTTCATATACAACGACTAATAATATTTGAACATATAAATAATTTTAAATTTTATTTATTATTATTGTTATTATTATTATTATATGTGTAAGATTAACTCTTTTTCATAAACTCTATAATATCTTAATTTATAGTAGATGCATGAAGATTTGTATAGAAACACAAATCATTATATTTAAAATATTAAAATATTAATTTATTAATTTTTTTTTATGTTTGATATATATTATTAGTAGGTTTTGAAATTGCGTGAATAAAATCAAAAGATTTCAATGTTATATATATATAATTAAAAAAAAAAAAAAAAACAAAGAAGAAGAAGCCAATAATTCAAGCCATTGATTTGTAGCCTTTCTTTTGCTATTTTTTTTTTTCACTTTGACTTGTTCTTAATTTTTTTTTTTCATTTATTTTATTTTAAATTATTTGACATCTTATTTAGACAATTTTAAATTTTATTAATAATATATATCATTAAACCACAAAATAATTAACAAATATTTCTCTTATATACAAAATAGCAGCTTTTTTTACTTCTTTTTTTTCCTTGAAATAAATAAATATTTTAATTTGTACTATCGTAATGTCATCTCAACCCATTAAAAAATAAGTGAGATAAAAAGAATTAAATACTTAAAATTAATGAATTATATTTAGACTAAAATATACCATTTGTCTATAAAATTTAATTAAATTTACACTTAGTTTATAAACTTTTAAATTCTACAATTTAGTCCACAAATTTTAAAAATTTTAACACATAATTATACAAACTTTTAAATACTATAATTTAATCCCAAACTTTTAAAATTTATACATAGGTCCTAAAATTTTAATTCAAAAACATATATTTTAATTATTGTGGATACTAAAATACATATTTTTGAATCAAAATTTTAGAACCTATGTGTAAATTTTTAAAGTTTGGGATTAAATTATAGTATTTAAAAGTTTGTATAATTATGTGTTAAAATTTTTAAAATTTGTGAACTAAATTGTAGAAGTTAAAAGTTTGGAGTCCTATTATGTGTACTAAAATACATATTTTTGAATCAAAATTTTAGGACCAATGTGTGAATTTTTTAAAATTTAGAAATTAAATTATAGAATTTAAAAGTGTAAGGATCTATGTGTAAAATTTTAAATGTTTGTGGACTAAATTATAAAATTTAAAAGTTTGAAAACTTAAGTGTAAATTTAGTTAAAATTTGATGACCACTATAATAATTAAGTTTTGTATTTATTACAATTCAGTTTTTTAATACACATAACAAATAAAAAAAATGTGACCAAATTTTTTTCATGTGGTCAAAGATAAAATAAAAGATAAATTTTATTTTCATTTTTGTAAAAATGTCAAAAAATAATAATTAAATATATCGGTTGGCCAATAGGGGTGAGCATCTTCTCTTTTTATTATAGACTAATAGAAATAAAAATATATGTTAAATTTCACATGCAATTACTTTGAAAGAGGTTTTCAGATCTAAATATGCAAGCATATTGTTTATAATAAAGTTCTCTCTTGGCCAACCGATATCTTTTAGTTAATCATAATCATTGCTTAAATGCTTGTAGTTGTATGGTAATATCGAGGGAGTGGTACTTTATTATACCTGTATTAATAATTTAATATTTATTATTACTTAAATTTTTAAATTTTATTTCAAAAATATTTTAATTATTTAAAAATACCAATTTCATTAAAAAATAAATATATGTACAAAAATTAAAAGATATTTTAGTTATTTAAAAATTTCTTTATTATTTTTACTCTTTTTTTTAATCTCATTTTCATTCTCTCTCATTGTATTTAGTATTTATTGATAAAATTAATTACCCACTTATTCTAGAAAAACACTAAAAAAATACAAATTTGAAATCCACAACCATATTTTAAGACTAACGTATTTTACTCTTATTATTTGTCTTATATTTTTAAGACTAAAGATAATTATCAATAGGACGGGACGGAGTTTGGGGACTCTCACCCTGTTTCCTATCCACTAGGGATGGGAGTAGGTTGGTCGGTTCGGTTTTTAACTCAAAAAACTAACCGAACCGATTTGATCGGTTAGACATTTTTATAAACCAAAACCGACCTACCTATCAAAATTAACCGAACCGCAAACCAACCTATTTAATCGGTTTGTTCGGTTCGGTTGGTCGGTTTGGACCTACTATATTTATTAAAAAAATATATACACATAATAATATAAATTGTACTATAATATAATATTAATTGAATAAAATCACCAAAATTAAAGTTATGTAATAAGTTTTAAGCTTATATAAATATATCATAATGATAATATGTAAATATTATCATATATAAATGCTAATAGAAATAAAAAACACGTCATTTTACATTAAAAAAAATATTATTTTAAATATGTAGGTTCGGTTCGGTTTAAATAGGTTTTTTTTTCATCTAAACCTTAACCGAACCTATTTAATCGGTTTTTTAGAAAGTTGAACCGAACCGAACCTACTAAATCATTAAAAACCAACTTAGAAGGTTCGGTTTAGGTCCGGTCTAGTCGGTTTGGTCGGTTTTTTTATTTTATATCCATCCCTACTATCCACCGTTTACATCAAGGATCTCCGATGAAAAACGAGGACCCAAAAATTATTAATTTTTTTATTTTTATTAAAAAAATTATAAAAAGCTATTTATTATTTAATATCTTATAATGAGAAATAAAATAAAATTTCGAGCCAATAAATAATATTATATGATTGGAAGAAAATAAAAATAGGTAACAATAAACACATAATATTTATATACTAAATAATATTGATAAAATTTTGTTACGAACTAGTTTGAATTAATAAGAATAAATTATAAAATAATTATATAATTTTAAAATTTTCTAATTTAAGAAATATTTATAAAATAATTATTGATTTTTAAAAGAATAAAAATATAAATTAATGTTAAAATCTATAATATATAATGCATTACTTAATATTAGTTTGAATTTTATGTAACTAAATTTATATATATATATATATATATATATATATATATATGATGTATATAATTTCAGCGAATGAGGAGGGAATGCAATATCAATCCTTGCCTCTAAGTGGATTATCCTCGCAGGAATTTGTCCTGTTAGAAAAAATTTATAATTTTAGGCTAAATTATATCATTGGTCCTTAAATTTTAATTAAATTCACACTTAAGTTTTTAAACTTTTAAAATCTATAATTTAGTCTTTAAATTTTTAAAATTTCATATATATATTCCTAAACTTTTAAATCTTACAATTTAGTCTCGAAATTTTTAAAAATTCATACATAGATCCTAAAGTTTTGATTCAAAAATATGTATTTTAGTATCCAAGATAGAACCTATGTGTGAATTTTAAAAAAATTTGAGACTAAATTGTAGAATTTAAAAATTTAGGGACTTATGTGTGAGATTTTAAAAGTTTAGGAACCTATGTATAAAATTTTAAAAGTTTGGGAATTAAATTATAGAATTTAAAAATTTAGGAACCTATGAGTAAAATCTTAAAAATTTAGAAACTAAATTATAAAACTTAAAAGTTTGAAAATCTTTGTGTGAATTTAGTTAAAATTTGAAAATTTAAGTATAAATAATTAAATTTAAATATAAATTTAATTAAAATTTAAATATAAATTTAATTAAAATTTGAGGATTAATAAATAATTAAGCTTATTTTTAAATAGAGCAATAATTATGAAATGTGAAAAATATTAATTATCGTGCCTAACTCATAATTAGAACCACTTCTTGTGATATTAAAGAAAAAATACGTCACTCTTGTTTCTTAAAAGATGAATTATTCGTTTGTTTTAAACTAATAGTTTAGTTCAATATTATATCATTATTATGAAAGAAAGGAAGAGAGTAAAAAAGAAGTAAAAAGTGACTATTTTTTATTTTATTTTGTATTATCATTAGAATTTGTAATACTAAATTATTATTAGTTTATATCAATATATTAAAATTATTCCATAATCAATATATAATATTTCTCTCTAATTTAAAATTTTGATGATTTTTTCACTGATAAGGAAAATTGAAAATTATATATATATATATATATATATGGAAATCCAAAATTTTGTCGAATCTTCGTTATTTTCAATAACTTTGTTTCTGCTGGAAAGTTACTTTCAAGAAAAATTATTAAAACCTCATCGGCCTTCGATCCAGTTTAGTGTTTCACTTTTAATATTTCAGTTTTATTTAAAAAAATGGTTTTCTGTTCATCTTGAAACTTTCAGGGAAATGTGAAGATTATTTTGGCCATTCAAAATTGTATTTTCCTGAGAACTTTTAAGGGCTGTTTTATTTTCGGTGCAAGTTTTACTAATGTCAGATTAATATCTTTATTTTTAGAAATATTATAGCCTTAAATTGTTAAATAAAGTTTAAAATTGCTTTAGTATTAGCAATTCATGTTCTAAAAATTAGCAACTCTCTTTTTAATCAATGAAATGTGATGAAATGATCAAAAATCACCTTTTTAACAATAATCAAACGTAGAATTTGATTTCAAGTGGATGATGAAATAATGTGGGTTCAATACAAATGATTGCATAAATTGTATAATTAAAAGTTAAAAAAAATAATAATAATAAAAATAACACTGCTTAAAATTTATAATAATAAAACTAGAATTCTTTGTGTTCAAATTTATATTTTCACATTTAAAAAAATGACCAATATGTTATTTTTTTAACACCTATTCAATTGAAATTGAACGAAGACAATTTAAACCCGTTCAATATTTCACGTTTAAATTAAATGTTTAAAATTATTAAAGTCTTAATTTTATTATTATAATATTTAGGAGTGTTATTTTTGAAAATTTCAAAAAAAAAAAAAAAAAAAACCCTAAGGGGAGACGATTTAAAGAAAATCCCAACATGTATTGCATAGATCTAGATAATTGTTTTAAATATTATTTAGATTATTTAAGATAAAACTTGTTTGTTTGTTTATTTAATTCATTTTACTTTTTAATTATCTTCTAAAATATATATATATATATATATGTATATATATGTATGTTAATACAATTTGAACACATGTTCAATAAATATTTACAAATATTTTTTTAATATAAATATATTTTCATAAATATATAAAGATAAAAATATTCATATTATAAAATAAACGTTGAAAATATAAAAAAAATAAAATAAAATAATAATGTATGTATGTTTGAATCATTGAATATATGCTTAAAGCATTTATAAGGATGCATTGAGCATATATTTATCACTTATAAAAAGTTGAATATATATTTAGCGTTAAAGGAGAGAATATGAGGAGATATGGAGTGGGATGTTTCACCTTCTTTGAAAGATGCATTGAGTATATATTTATCACTTATAAAAAGTTGAATATATGTCTAGCATCAAAAGGAGAGAAGATGAGGAGATGTAGGGTGGGATGTTTCACATTCTTTATACGAGAGAGCAGTCGAAATTGTGGCACAATTGTTGGTTAGATGCAATAGAGTTAGCCTTATCATAAATGCGAAATAAAATTTTCTAACAGTCTACTAATATAAATATCCTCAATTTAAAACATTAATATTCTCAAGTTTAATATTTATAAAACCTAATAATAATAAAATTTAGCAACAAAATTTTACAAACCTAGCACGTTAGACCAATACCAATTTAGGGGACCAACAATTTTTAATGAAGTTGCCAAATCTTCATCATGGGTTCTTGAAAAGTGATGAATGAAACTTGAATGAGTGATAACACTCAGTAAGCAAACTTACCATAATTGAAACATTAAGCAACATAACATAAAAATTATACTTAACAAAACATTTTCTTATAACACGCTTATGCATATATAGTAATGCTTGTAATGCATTTATGTCTCCTTGAGAACGTGCTTATGCTTATGTAATAAAGCTTGCAATGCATTTTTATTTCTCATATAACATGCTTATGCTTATAGGGTAAGACTTACAAAACATTGCTATTTCTTAAAAACACTTTTCAAAATGCTTATTTATTTCTTTAGGAGTACCATGAATCATCCCTTAAATTTATTATAGTGGAACCTTACATAAGTCATCCGTCGATGACTAACACGTGTGAAAGGCATATGTAAGTGAGACTTAACTTATAACTTAGCAAAATTGAAATTTCGTACATAATTCTCACATGTACACATACATCCAAACCAAAGATAAGGACTCTTTAATCCCCGGGTACCCTAATTTACACAAGAGATACTTCCGTACACGGCCCTTAAACTTATCATAATTTATCATATCATGTCACTCCAAGACACTTGACTTATATTTGGAAGATTCAGGCAGTCCTATCAAAACATATGCTTGCTTGAAAACTTTGCTTAGAAATATCTTATTTCTTTTGAAAGGTTTCATATGAATAAAAACTTTTATAAAACTTATGCTTATGATGATATGCATGAAATGATGAATATGTCAAACAATGCTCAATTGTACATATAAAAACTTGAGAAATAGATCATACACATTTATAATACATTATTTCACCCCAAACAATAATATAACACAAGCACTTTTTATAACCACAACAAACATATAATCAGACAAGTAAATAAACATATACTTAATATTTCAAGTAAGGTTAGTTTACTTACTTCAAATATGTTGCAAAATTTGACAATACTATATGATCTAGGCACAATCAATATTATCCTATAATTTTCAAGAATAAAAGAATCAACTTATAATTTAACTATAAAGATATAAATATTTATTTTTCTTTTATTCATTCTTAAATCCTATTCTTAAATCCTATTCCTTGTATGATTCCATAAATTATAATACTTTTGATAAATAATTTATGTTCTAAAATTTCCTTTACACTTTTTCAAATAATTAACAATAAATTATATGATTAATTGACTCTAAACTATGCATGCATTCCTCTTTCAAGTAAACTGCGTAGAATATAATAACCTAACTTAATCACACTTGTAGAATATTATTCCAAGGAAAATATATGACACTTATTATAATCTAAAAATCTAAGCTAAACTGAACATGTTCCAATACATGATTTGTTACCGAACATTAAAAATTAGTTTTTTTGTAAAATTTCTTGGCTTCAAACTAGACATATGTATTTATTTGTACTAAAATTTTCAGATTCAAATGATGTAGGAATCATATTCAAAACATACTTGAAAATCAGTTTACGAAATCTGTTAGGAAATTTTCTAATTAAAATACCCCTTATTGAAAAATATCTCAAATATTCTATAAAAATAATTTGGCATTAAAATTTTCAGAAACAATCAATAACATATATTTAAAGCTGTTATTAAAATTTTAGATTAAAATAACTAGATTAAAGAGTCTAAAACTATTTTTATTTTATATGTTAATGCAAAAACTGCATAATTTTAGATTTTTATATCTAACTTCAAAAATTCACGAAAATTAGAAAATAAATTATTTTTGAGTGATTCAAAAACCATTAGACTAGAAAACATGTTTATATTTTGTAATAAAAATTTCAAGTCCTAATTCAAAACTTAACTATTTCAAAATTATCAAAACATGCACTTGATTCAGAATTTTATGGTTTTGAGATTTTATTCTAGCCTCTTTTTTTCTTCTTAATTTTAGTCATAAAAAGCCACAAAAATTTATAGAAAACTCAAATTATGTAGAGTTGCATCATAAAATTTAGAATTTTTTATTTTTCCTTAAAATCCTTAATAAAAACATATGAAAACTATCAAAAATTGTGAGTTTTAGGATTAGATTCTTACATTGAAATTGATTCTATATTAGCTTGAAGACCTAGAATGCTAGAAATCAAAGAGAGGAGAGAGAAAAAAAAAAGATTTAACGTAAAAATATTTCACTCTCTTTATTTTAGGCTTTTTATTTTATTTTGTTTCCTTCTTGAATACAAACTCTAATTATTTAAGTAACTTAATCACAATCATATTTTAATACAAACACTCCCCTTTTTCAAATTAACATTATTATTATTTTTTGGATCGTTATATTAGATATTTTTATAATTGATAAAATTTAACTAAATGTTAATGATTTAGAAGGTGTGATAGTGACCATTTGTTAAGAAAAAAAAAAAAAACTTCAGTTATGAATTTTAGTACTTCGTTCTTTATACGTGACATACATTTTGTGAGTTTTTTTTTTTATCATTATTTATATTTTTAAAAATAACATCCTTAAATTTTATAATAATAAAAATAGTACCCTTGTATTTAAATAATATATTTTTATTATTAAAAAAAGACAATTATATTATTTTTCTTTGAATGACGATCAATTAGTTAAACTGCTGTAATTTACATTTGTTCAATATTGAACACTTAATAAATAAAAAATATAGTCATTTATGTAAAATAAAATATCAAAAGAGTCTTACAATAAAAATACAATCATTTTGGAACATTAATAATTTAATATTAATATTTATAAAACCTAATAGTCACATAATTTAGTTAAATAAAATTCTTAAACCTAGCGAGTTAAACCAAAATCATCCTAAAGAACTAATAATTTTCAATAATGTCCCTAAATCTCTCTCATTTAGTTCAATAAACCTATCGTACTTGTAACGTTTTTTTTTATTGAATCTTACTTAGAACATTAAGCGAACATATTGTACAAGACATACTTAGATAGAAGCAAAAATTTATAGCATACTTATATTTATGTAGTATTGTTTGTGATGCATGTCTTAGAAATACTTTTCAAAAAAATCTTATATTTTTAGGAGTATTATGAATCATCCCATTTATCGGTAATTATCACATATGAAAGACACTTGCAAATAAGCCTTATAAACATATTGCAATTTCATATTACTCTCACATGCACATATGCATCTAAATCCAAGGTAAGGATGTTAGATAAATAATCTTTTAGTAAAAATCAGTACCAATAATAGATATAAATTTTTTTATGTCAGATTATCAAAAATTAAAGATAAATATGCAGAATTGTATCTAAATTTATAGTAATAAAACTAGCATTCTTTGTGTTCAAATTTATATTTTCACATTTAAAAAAATGACTAATATGTTATTTTTTTAACACCTATTCAATTGAAATTGAACGAAGACAATTTAAACCCGTTCAATATTTCACGTTTAAATTAAATGTTTAAAATTATTGAAGTCTTAATTTTATCATTATAAGATTTAGGAGTGTTATTTTTGAAAATTAAAAAAAAAAAAAAACCCTAAGGGGAGACGATTTAAAGAAAATTCCAACATGTATTGTGTAGATCTAGATAATTGTTTTAAATATTATTTAGATTATTTAAGATAAAACTTGTTTGTTTGTTTATTTAATTTAATTTATTTTTAATTATCTTTTAAAATATATATATATATATATATATATAAACACATGTTCAATAAATATTTACAAATATTTTTTTAATATAAATATATTTTCATAAATATATAAAGATAAAAATATTCATATTATAAAATAAACGTTGAAAATATAAAAAAAAAAAAAAAAATAATGTATGTATGTTTGAATCATTGAATATATGCTTAAAGCATTTATAAGGATGCATTGAGCATATATTTATCACTTATAAAAAGTTGAATATATATTTAGCTTTAAAGGAGAGAATATGAGGAGATATGGAGTGGGATGTTTCACGTTCTTTGAAAGATGCATTGAGTATATATTTATCACTTATAAAAAGTTGAATATATGTCTAGCACCAAAAGGAGAGAAGATGAGGAGATGTAGGGTGGGATGTTTCATATTAATTCTTTATACGAGAAAGCAGTCGAAATTGTGGCACAATTGTTGGTTAGATGCAATAGAGTTAGCCTTATCATAAATGTGAAATAAAGTTCTCAAACAGTCTACTAATATAAATATCCTCAATTTAAAACATTAATATTCTCAAATTTAATATTTATAAAATCTAATAATAATAAAATTTAGCAACAAAATTTTACGAACCTAGCACGTTAGACCAAAATTAATTTATAATAATAATAAAAATAACTCTGCTTAAAATTTATAATAATAAAACTAGCATTCTTTGTGTTCAAATTTATATTTTCACATTTAAAAAAATTACTAATATGTTATTTTTTTAACACCTATTCAATTGAAATTGAACGAAGACAATTTAAATCAGTACCAATAATAGATAAATAATCAATAATCTTTTAAAAAAATGATATAAATTTTAGATAAATAATCTTTTAGTAAAAATCAGTACCAATAATAGATATAAATTTTTTTATGTCAGATTATAAATATGCAGAAATGTATCTAAATTTATAGTAATCAATGAATTTTTAGAGCAAAGTGTTTTGTTTTACAGATCTATATGTTTTGCTTAGAGAACCCTTTAATTTTTTCTCTGATGATGAGATATCAGATAGATAAAAATTGAATGTGTGACCTAGGATCATAACTACTATATTTATAGATAATAACTACATTTCTATTTTTACCCCATCATTAAAATAAAATTATCCTTAATATTCTATACATTAAAGACCTACATTCTATTAGATACATTAAAGTACAAATTACGTAAATTTTATTAAATTATTTTTAAAAAAAATTTGATAATAATATATAATTATTCACCTATAAATCTAATATTAAATTAAGGATCTAACAAAGGACTTATATATCTCTTAATTTTGTACTTACGTAAGAGATACATTCTACGTATAATTTTTTAAATTTATTATAACTTATATTATATCCAACAAGACATCTTTAACTTGCATATATTATTAAAGCATCTAATAAAACAAATACTTGAAATTTTGCTCATGAATTTTTTTTTTCTTTTTAAAAGCTTTGACTAATAAAACACACATGTGATGATATGAATGCACAATGCACATGTCAAATGGTGACCTAAAGAACGAAAAATTTGCAATCATGAAGATTTACAGAATACTGTTTCACATCCAATAATAAGAACGAAAAATTTGCAATCATGAAGATTTACAGAATACTGTTTCACATCCAATAATAAAATAACACAAATATATTCTCAAGACAATAAGTATATTTAATGACATCCAACTAATATTTAATATTTTAAGTAAGTTCAGTCTAGTTATATATCTTTATCTATTAAGCTCAAACTTATAATTTAATAGGCTTCAACGACTTGTTAGCCTATTCAAAACCAAAGGACAATTCAATTTTATTTATTATATTATAGAACCTAAAGTGAGATAGTTATTGCTACATGAACTTAACATAATGCTTTTCATCTTCTTATTTTCTATATTAATAATCTTCTTAGATATCTTACTCTTATTGTCTGAGATAAATTCACATGTAAAATTTTTATGTCTACTTAATCCCCTTCTAATGTACCACAAAAAAACATAATTTTGTATGCTTATCTTACCCAACTCTATTTCACAATGAACATATGTTATATTCAATGATTTTTATAAAAATAATTACAAGCTCTTTATATAAATAAAAAAAAAAAAAACTGATTCTTATGCTTAAGCTATACACATTTATAAGTAGTTTTTAGACAATTTTGAGATCGTTTTAGTAGGTAAATTCAAATTTAACAATATGTTGCCAAAACTGTCTACACAAATTTTAGCAGTGACACCTCATGTTCATAAAGGAGTTAAAATTAATTAAATATTCCAAAAACCACGAGATTTGGAGAAAATAAACTTAATAGGAGTTATTATTATTATTATTATTATAAAATAATCATATCAAAATTCATGAAATTATTTATATTAGATTATAGTACAATCAATTTGTCTTATAAATTCTCAACTATAATCTCTACAAAAATATATTTTCATCCCAATTCACCAAATAAGAGAAAGGATTTCTAAACTTACCTATTTTATGTATCTAAATCGTTTTGTAACTTTTAAGCAATTATATTAATTTTCTGTAAAGAAAGAAAGAAAAAAATTATTGACTCATTTTATTTTACGTCTTGAGCTTTAAGTTACGTAGGGTTTTCCAAGATTAACTCATTTTCTTATTACAATATGAATAGTATACTTATGTCTAGTTTACATGGGCTTGCGCTTGGCCTCCACGCCACTGTCTTAACTATTATTACAAATTTTTGAGAGTATACTTTATAGACATCATTTATAGAGTGATTTTTATCTTATAATAAAATTATTATTTACCTATAAATGATCCTTTTATTTTATTTTTATAATTATATTATTTTTAATCATTTAATTAGAGACCGTTTAATATTATTGTGATTTTATTTTTCTTATTGTGAGCTTTAAGTGTATTATTATTTGTAATTTTTCATTTTTTTTAGTTCTACTAAATAAAACAAACTAAAAGTTGATTGTAATAAAGGTATTAAATTGACCCTTTTATTGATATAAATTTTTTTTAAAGTAATAAATATATTTTAAAATTTTTAATTTTTTTAGTTCGACCAAATAAAACAAACTAAAAGTTGATTGTAATAAAGGTATTAAATTGACATAAATTATTTTAAAGTAATAAATAAATTTTTTTTATGGTACCTACGACGTACACTAAACCCAACTTTAAAGGAATAACAATTAATTACATTTTTATTACCTAGAAAAAAAATCACATGTTTATGCATAATGTATGTTCTGTTAATAATCAAACGGAAGTTAGTGGAAGTCCTCATTTGTAACTAGGACAAATGCTACCAGTGATTCTGGAACTTAAATAAATAATATGCATAAATTTCTTCACTTTTTCACAAATTATATAAATTTTATCATTAATATTATAATTTTATTTTAACTATTGATTAAAAAATTAAATTAAATTTAATCATTTTTAAATCATGTTAACAAATTTGTGTGATAGTATTTCTAGAATAATAATTTTATTTAAATTATAAATTTGTTTACATTACTAATACATAAAAAAAAAAAAAATTTAGCTTAATATTTTAATCAATGAATAAAAATAAAATTTTAGTATTAATTTTGTAAAAATAATATGGCTTATATAAAAAAAAAATTTATAAATTTATGTGTTTTATTTACGTAAGGTATAAGACCTTTTTTTTTTTTTTTTTTTTTTTTTTTGGTAGAGTAAGACAGTAAGTTATAAGACTTATGTCTACTCAATTTCATTGTTTTTAACTATTAGTATAATATTGAGGGCATAAAAATAAAAAAATAAATGCGGAGGAGGGTATGATTGTAACAAGCGAAAAAAATTGTGGATATGAAGGTAATTAACCCAACTTTAAATATGAACAGATTTAACGTTAGGTATAGCTAGTTCGAATTCCCTATCACAAATTCACAATTAAGATTTGATTAAAAATTAGAACAATGAAAACACATGCTATCCCAAAACGCTACCGTTTAAGCATTTAGTTACTAACTACAAATATTAATATCATATAAATTTATACATATTATTATACCATATTTTTTTATATTATATCATGTACTAAAATTATTTTAAAAATTTTAAAAAATAATTTATTTTAATAAATAATATAATATAAAATATATAAATACAAAAATAATATAAATATATGTTTTTATTTTTCCTAATCACTTCTTTTCAAATTCTACTCTAATTTTTTATGGAACTTGTAATTTTACTTTCTACTTTTTGGGTAATGCAATAAACAGTACCTTTAATCTTACTGGAAGAAAAGTGAGAGGAAGAATAAAGCTTTACCTTTTACCAAACTAAGCAAAATCAAAGTTTTTATTTGGATTCGTCACTATGATCCCACGCCTTTGAAGCTCCCAGCTCTAAATCTGCGATTTGGGTCCTGCAAATACGAGTCTGAAGTGAAGTGGATCTCTTCCAATTTTCTCAATTTTACCTTTCATCACGGTATTTTGACCTTATATGAAGGGATCGGTTGGGCTCTAACATCGGTTCTGTCACGTTTTCAGTAGAGATCTTACGTTGCTTTTTGGTGGGTGTTTGGTCTTTTATGGGTTTAGTAGAGTCTGAGAAGACTGACGATGTTTATTGTAAACTGTACCATTATTACAGCTTCAGATAGTTCATTAATGTAACAAGCAGGAATTTTTATGACTTTGATAAAGTTGGTTTCTTTTAATTTCTTATTCCTTTGAAAAATATTAAGCCCTAAATAATTTTGTAAGATTTCCGTAAATTTTGGCATGTATATGGAGTGAGTACACAGATGTTAATTTTTTGTCTGTTTGCATCATCGATTTTCTCTGTGCAAATACTTAGATAGTCATTTGGGATCAGAAGGAGCTATTCTTCTTTTGTGTTGTATGTTTATCTCTTTCCCAATTTTGTTTTGAGTTTTGGAGAGAGAAAATCATCAGGGAGGGTATTGTGGAGATCTGGGAGTTGTTTCATCTGTTATGCCCAATGAGGAATTTCTTTCCCTCTGAATCCTGTAAGGAAACACAACTAAGTGCTCTTAATCCACAGTCTTGGCTCCAGGTTGAAAGGGGAAAGCTTTCTAAAGTAACTTCAAGCTTTTCTTTTTCTTCCTCATCCATGTAAGTTTTTCTTCTTCCTTTTTCTTAAAGTTCAATAAGTTAAATCTGTTTCCAATTCAATATACTGAAAGCTGTTAATGTCTTTTTTCTGTTGTTGTTTTATGGGATTTGTCAATTATTGTAGAGAATCACTTATCAAGGTCTCTGAGCCACCAATACTTCCATTTTTTAAACCCATTGATTATGTAGAGGTTTTAGCTCAAATTCATGAAGAACTCGAGTTTTGTTCTCCACAAGAACGATCAAATCTTTATTTGTTACAATACCAGATCTTTAGGGGCCTTGGTGAAGTTAAACTTATGCGGAGAAGCCTGCTTGCTGCTTGGCAGAAGGCTAGTACTGTTCATGAGAAGCTTGTTTTTGGAGCTTGGTTAAGGTATGAAAAACAAGGGGAAGAGCTTATTGCTGATCTGCTTGCTACTTGTGGTAAATGTGCGCAAGAGTTTGGGCCAATAGACATTTCGACTCAGTTTCCTCCTGATGTAAATAAGAGTTCCTATGAGGTTGTTCCAATGAATGGGAACCAAATTTCATCTAATGTTATTTTTAGAATTGGAGATGAGAAGATTGTTTGTGACAGACAAAAAATATCAAGCCTTTCTGTTCCATTTTGTGCCATGCTTAATGGATGTTTTTCAGAGTCATTATGTGAGGACATTGATCTCTCTGAAAACAATATCTCTGCACCAGGCATGCGAGTAATCAAGGAGTTCAGTGTTACTGGATGTTTGGGTGAAGTCCATCCTAATCTATTGTTGGAAATATTAGTTTTTGCATGCAAGTTTTGTTGCGAAAGGCTTATGGATGCATGTGATCGAAAACTTGCATCTCTGGTTTTGTCTAGAGATGATGCAGTAGAACTAATGGAATATGCCCTTGAAGAGAATTGTTGTGTCCTTGCTGCATCATGTTTGCAAGTTTTCTTAAATGATCTTCCTGATTGTTTGAATGACAGTCGAGTATTCGAGATATTGAAGCATGCTTATGGGAAAAAAAGATCAATCATGATCAGGCCAGCAGCCTTTGCACTTTACTGTTTATTAAGTGAAGTTTCTATGAATCTTGATGCTCAATCTGATGCTACAGTTTGTTTCCTGGAACGGTTGGTAGAGCTTGTTGAAAATGATCAGCAGAGAATGTTGGCTTTTCATCAATTGGGATGTGTGAGGCTCTTTAGAAGAGAGCATGATGAAGCAGAACATCTTTTTGAAGCAGCTTTAAAAGCTGGTCACATTTACTCTGTTGTGGGTTTAGCTAGAATTGGTCAGATTAAGGGTCTTAAACTTTGGTCTTATGAGAAACTCAGATCCATAATTTCTTCTGTTAACCCAATTGGATGGATGTATCAAGAGATGTCACTTTACCGTGATGGTGATAAGAAGTGGGAAGATCTTGAGAAAGCAACTGAGTTGGACCCAACACTAACTTACCCATACTTGTATCGAGCTGCTTCCTTAATGCGGAAAGAGAATGTTCAAGCTGCTCTAGCAGAAATCAATCGGGTTCTTGGGTTTAAACTTGCATTAGATTGTTTGGAACTTCGATTTTGCTTTTATCTTGTGCTTGAGGATTACAAATCAGCTATTTGTGATGTTCAAGCAATTCTTACTCTCTCCCCAGAATATAGGATGTTTGAAGGGCGGGTGGCTGCATCCCACCTCCGTACTCTTGTGCTTGAGCATGTAGAGACGTGGACAACAGCTGATTGCTGGCTGCAACTATATGAACGTTGGTCTTCTGTGGATGACATTGGCTCTCTTTCAGTTATCTACCAGATGCTTGAATCTGATGCTGCAAAAGGTGTACTATATTTTAGGCAGTCATTGCTTCTCCTCAGGTATGTTCTGGACTTAATTTATCCAAAAGTAATGCGATCTAATTACCTGTATTTTAGGATCATGGTTTTGTATGTTATGTTCAGCAGGGGTCAATACAACTTTTTTGTCTTTAGTTCATGGTGAATTTTCCATGTACCCCCAAAACCTTGTTTATGTAAACCTGTAGTACAGCCATGTTGGAATGATATATAATAGAGACATGCAATGGTTTTAAATTGACCTTTTGTTTTAAATAAACGACTACGCTCACTCAAACACCCTTTTACAATGGAACGGGTTCAAACCCACATTACTCCATTGCCCACTTCTAGTGCATGCCATGCAGTACAAGGCAACTGACTGCCCAATCTCACATTTAAAACAAGAACATTGTACTAGTCATATAATTTTTTGGTAACTGAAACTATTATAAAATTTTTGGATCTACTACTTTTAGTTTTTTTCCCCCTTACAATTTGGTGTTTTAGTTTCAAAATTTGTTGCAATTAACTTTTGTGATGCCTTTTTCATGCCAAATTTTGAAAGTTTAAGATTTTTTTGTTGGGGTTATTATGAATATACTATCCATCAAGATATATCACATACACTGCATGGGTCAAAATTTTCAATTTTTTATTATTAAGAATTTGACAGGAAAAAGGGCTAAAAAATTTCAATTTTTTTTTAATGAATTTGACTGGAAAAAGGCACCGGAAACCTTGATTGCCAGAAGATTTTGAAACTAGAAGTATCAAATTGACAGAAAGAAATACTTGAAGTAGGAAATTGAAAGTTTTTCAATAGTTTTAGTAGCAACAAAAAGTTTAGTCGTTTACCCTAATTTGCCCTTTCTCAAGGAGAATTACTTATGATGTTTTGTTATTAGAACTGTCAAGGCTACAAATTATTTTGTCTTTGTTTGATCAGATTGAACTGTCCTGAAGCAGCCATGCGAAGTTTACAATTAGCCCGCCAACATGCGTCGAGTGAACATGAACGGCTGGTCTACGAAGGTTGGATACTATATGATACAGGTCATTGTGAAGAAGGGCTCAAGAAAGCAGAGGAGTCTATCAAAATCCAGAGATCTTTTGAGGCTTTCTTTTTAAAAGCCTATGCGCTTGCTGATTCTAGCCAAGACCCATCTTGTTATTCAACTGTTATTTCTCTTCTTGAGGAGGCCTTAAAGTGCCCCTCAGACAGACTGCGGAAAGGTCAGGTATGAATTTTTGTCCATTCCCTTCACTAATAGCCCTAAAAAATCTTACTGTCAGTTATAACATTAGTCTCCTTAGTGACGGACCAAATTTGCATTCATTGGGTGTTGAAGGAGTTAATCTGGAAAACTTTAGATATACTAGGTATCTGAAAGAAATTAAGGCAATGTGCTTCCTGCTGATTGTGTCATTTGTATTATTGTGCTTAGAGATTCTTGCAAATTTATTTAATATTTGGGTCATATACTTTCAAAATTTCTTAGGAGCTTAAAAAAGTTTAACCTTGTATGGTTATTTAATAAATTTGGTTTATTGATGTTGATTGTTTAAGCCGTCATTAACCGGCAGTGAATAGTTTAATTGGTAACGCAACTGCGTTACATGCACAATGTCATGGGTTTAAGTGGTGAAACTGTCGTAATTGTGCATAAAAACTCATCTAACGACAGCCTCAGATGCTAGCCACTGTTGGTACTCTCAAAACAAGGCGTTGATCCGTGTAAATGAAAGATTAGCAGGCGTTGCTCCGTTTCCTTCTGGGGAGCTTTTTTTTTTGTTAAAAAAAAAAAATCCGTCATTAAGGTTGGAAGAGACTAATAGGCAATTTAATTGTAATATTAAAAAATTGCTTAAACATATCTTTGTCAGCTTCATATATAAATGCTTGAATTTTTCTGTCATCAAGTCTGGCCTCAAAAACTCTAGTATCTGAAGAGGGTGACACGAAGAGAGAAGGCGAAAAGTCTCCCTAAGATGGGGTTTCATCTTTTACACTCCAGCCACCTCCCTTCCTTCCTCCCTCATTCACCACCCTTCTTCACCATCTATGTCTTCCACTCACTGTTTATGTGCTTCTGTAGTGCACCTTCCATCACCCTTTTCCTCTCTACTACATAACCCTTCCTACCATATATTCCTCTTGCACTCATCTCTTCCCCTCTGTTTTTTTTCCCTGAAGCCACCCATTGCCTACTGGTTATTGTTCCCTCAATTGCTCCTGTGCTAGCTCTGGTAACCACCACCTTCCCTATCATTAATCAGCCACCCCTGTTCTTAATGGAGCTTGTTGTTTCCTTATTACTCTATCTTCTCTTAGATCTATTTGAGAGACTTTGATCTTGCTGGACTCAAACTCTCCCTAGTTTGCTAAGTGGAATAAACTTCTTATTTGGTTGCTGGTTCAGTTTTGAGCAAAGGAAACATGGAGGAATCTGGGGACGATGATGAAGAATAGACTTTGCTATGTGTCCTTGTTTTGGTGTTCAATGTTCTTACTTTATTTACATTGCATCGGTATTTGGGATACTGGTTTGGGGGTGTAGTTTTCTCTATATTTTTGGTCTGATTG